>OY740770.1:72808864-73408864 GCA_963513935.1 Aphrophora alni | reverse complement strand
CTTAGGGGGACACCATAAAGGATATTTTTGTAAACAAACATAAAATCTATTATTTGACCCATTATGTAACTTTCTTTAAATTACTTATATGTGAGAAAGTAAAATGATAATTGCCAGGAGAGATTAATTTCACTAATGTTCTGCTATCTCGTCTAGTTTAACGACAGCATTTTAAGGATAAACGTTACTCAATAATTACTCCCGTGTGTCGATCTCTAAGGTACAAATTGTCCTTGAGATTCACTAAATTCAATGAATGAAGTGTTAGATCGTTTATACTGAATAAGCTCCTTTAATGCACTTATTTTTATGTTGACTAAACCAAAAATACATTAGGAAATGAGTTCTAAAAATGACAATCATTAGATTATAGATTAGATCCACTATATTATTATATTTATAACATAAAGTCTTCCTACGTCGATATTTAATTGAGTGGCGGTAACAGACTGGTTACGATTCTTAAATTTATTCAGTAGAATTACAATAATTATTCAACTATTTAAAACCTCACAATCCTGAAAACCATTGTCACAGGGGATCAAAAGTGATTTTAAAATCACTTTTAAATTATTTTTCATAGTTTAAAATAAACTAAAATATGTTAATCTATTCAATATAGCTTGCGGATATAAAACTGTCATGTACCTCTCGTTACTTTGTTAATATATTAAAAATCCTCTAAACGTTATGCAACGGCTAATCGATTTACATTAACAGTGAAAAATATTTAACAGATAAAACATTATTTACTTTTATTTTCCTAAAAATATGACGGAAGGTTATCTATGTAATTGCTGTAGGAATTATTATTTCAGCCAATATTATGTTAAGTGATTGTGTTAAGCTCTAGCCTCACGTTAAAGTCGATATTATACGTCGTGGATTGTGAATTGATATAATATACAAGAGATCGGATATTTAACACATATCTTACAAATTGAAAGCTTAATTTAGTTTTTAAATTTCAACTGCCATGGTAAACAGTGAAAAAAAATATGACTTAATAACTGATTTTATAAAAGAAGACAATATCAGCCGTTTCTGCGTCTGTCTTGCCCTCTGATATTTTACATATCATTAAAATACAGACAAAAACCATAAAAATTTTAAAATGTTGTATTGAAATATAATAAAATAAAATATAATGTTTTCAAAATTAAATAATTGAAATATTGTAATATTTTAAGAACAGGATCTAACAATTGTCTTAACAAGACGTATACATTTGAATATAAAAATATCAAATAACCTTATAAGATAACCTAACATCAGTAACGGATTAGTGATTTCATTGAAATGAAATATATCCAATATATGTTGTTTGCATTACTTCTTTTTAATTCCACGTGTCTTCACAATATAGTTATTGTAATAACTAGTTATCAGATTTAGACATCAAATACAAAGTTTATCTAAATCTTTCACATATAATTTCTACTTACAATTGTTCTAATTTTCCTAATGGCGTCTTCTTCATCATTTCTTTTTAAATATTTTTAATCATAAAATTACATTTCGTGGTGTTTAGATTCTTACTTTATTGAAAACAATAACCTACATTTAATCCAATATTAAAACTCAAAATAAATATGTTACTTCCTTATTGTTTTCTGCTGGCTTACAAGCAAAACACCACTCTATCGTCATCTTCTTTATAAAAAAGACCTTAAAATAGAGATCCCAAGTCCTTGAATACTGTGAGAGTTATGGGGTCAAAAAATAACAAGAGTTGGTCAATTAGGACCTGAAAGGAAAGACAAAAAAGGAAAAAACGAGACTACATGAAGAATGTTGTAAAGCCAGCAGTATTACTTCAAGACTATCACATTCATACTCGCTACAAGTAAAACCCTGTAAATTCAATAAATAAATCTGATATATATTTGTGTATTTAATCAACAAATTATTTATTTTATAATAATTAAATTGTATTTTTTTAATAAATGAAAACAGAGAACTATATACAAATTATATATTTATTTCCCTTGCAAACCTTGCTCTTACTAAGAAATAACTAAAAGTTAAGAAATAAAAAATAAACGTAAGTTTCTTAATTTAATAATATGTTTAATTTTTTTTTATTGTTTGTCAATAAGTAATTGCTTGATAACGCTTACATTATATTTAAATGAATGATAAATTTATTTATATTATTAAAATAGGAGAATTTGTGTTGTTACTATTTCCAACAATAATCTTTATATACATATAAAAGTTTGCATTTCGAGTTTTAATTAAATGAATAATAAACTGCCAAGAACCTAAAAAAATAAAAATAAAATAAAATAAATAAAAATTTAAAGTTAAATATAATATTATTAATTATTAAAGAAAAATTACTTTTTTTTAAATTAGCTACTGTGATATTTATACATGTTGACTTAATATAGTGATATTTTAACTTGGGCTAACCAAAGTAATATAAATTATAGTCAGTGTCTTGTAACCACCGGTGCAATAATAAATTTATTTTTTCGATAATGAGAGGTGGTTGCTTTCTTCCGCTTTTCAGCTCCCCTGGCACTCTCCATAGTTTACTTCTCATACCCCTCTCCCCTCCTGTATGACGACTATATTATCCTTTCATGTTCCTAAAATGTCAATATCCACCCTGTCCTAAGTTTACTTTATGAATTTTCAGCATAATATCACAAACTTCCTGATTCTAAAAACTATTATTATTTTGGTTTAAACTGACAACAATTTAACACAATATAGTAAAAGTCAAGCATTTTAAGAAACAATCAAATGGCGTTATTTGAAGTTGACTATCTCAAGAAATCAAAATCAGGCAAACAAACAAATATATATTAAAATATAATTATGTAGTCTATACACAATTCAAAACACAACACATACGTATAGATAAAGTGAACCATCCTAAGTTATAACTTTAAACTTTTTCTCCAAATTTATCACAATTTATGTAGAATCTAGTGTATAGGTGACATTACAATAATAAATGTTTAAAGAGAACCAGTTGTATACGTTATTAATTAAACAATAACTTTTGGAATATAAGAAATAATTAACTGAGAAACAATTGTCATCATATCATTATGAGAATAACACACTGGTTGATACAAATCGAATTGTTATTTATTTATTTTTTATTGGATTGCTTGACGACTTAGACATTGACATGTAGGTGGTTAAGCTATACACAGTGAAATATTATAAGTTCAGGTTAGAACTAGATAAAAAAAACCTGCCTCAAAAGTTTTAATATTGTACGACTATATTCTTTTTACTATGATTAACTTATTTTGAAAGAAATACACTTAAAGAAGGATGAAATACAATACCATTTTAACTAAAATTCAGACTTGTTGACCTAATTCCTGATTATTTTTAAATGACTTTGCTACCGGGTTTGTTTAAATCAATTATTTTTTGGCATTCAGATCTGTCAGAAGTGTTGGAAATATGTAAGTTTGATAAAAGCTCTATCTTACAACCCATAGGATATTAATTAAATAATATAGAATTAATAAAACTTCACCAAATAGAATTGTAGCACTTGTTAAAAATATCTGTTAAAAATTTCCAAATTTTTGTCTAGAGTATGTCATCAGAGATTTTATTATAGTTTTACTTTACTCTAAATCATTACCCTTGTAATGTATGATTAAGTGTTACAAATGACAAATTTCAATTTGAAAGTAAATATAAGGAATTGAATCTATTTAAATATACATCAAATAAAAATACAAAGCAATCCATGAAACTACGTAACGTATGTTTTTGATTTACAAATGTATAATTAGTACTTTAGTTTCTCCATTAGAGACTGAATTATCTTTCTCAAATAACTCTGTTATTACCTTTTACAAATTAATGCCCTACCCGACTTCCACCCTTGTTTTTTCATATAAATGTAAAAGAGGAAACAACAAAAAGTTATAACAGATTACAAAATAAAATGTTACGAGACTTTCTTTAAAATGCTGTCTTCAAATACTGAATTGTTCTTCACATTACTCAAACAATACACATAATTTTTCGTGTTTCATACAACCCTTGTGAAATTACCTTACTTTAATATACAAAATACTGCAAAAGATTATCGAGCATTCAAACTAATTCCAACATAACTCAATTGCGTATACAATCTTAATTAAAATGATGCAGAATTTGAAATCATTTGAAAGTTAAAGCGAAATTCTAATCATTCATTCATATACATTTGTGACTATGTGAAAATTACAACTATATTTTCTACTTCATTCGTTATTGGGTACATTTTCAAATAAAAGATTAATGTGCTAAATTTACAGCATAAAAATTAAAGCAGATACAAATAAGTTTCTATGGTAGTATAAAAGGATCAGTATTCAATTCCTCAATTATTTAATTTAAAAATTTCATTTCATTTTTGAGCAGACCCATGGAGTTTTACAAAGAATATTTTGTATTTGTCGTGACGCGGATAATAATAAGCAGCTTATCTCCACCCTGTCGAGTGTGTTCCTCTGGATTGAGCTTTACTCGGTGACCTTTATAGAAACACGAACTCACACGTGACAGTTAGTAGATTTATTAAAATCTTAAGTTTCAAAATAAATTATACATTATATTATATATAATATAGAACAAAAAATCGTGAAAATAAGATAAAAATAATTAACATCATTATCTTATATGCAAACATTAAGACAATGATGAAAATATATAAAACTTCTACTGTATTATTAAAAGTAAGGTAAAAAAAGATAGGATTTGAAAGGTAAGAATTTTATGACATTAAATATTTAAAAATCTGAATATTTCAGAAAATAAATTCAGTTTTTATTACAATAATTATTTGTATTTTTCGTAGGAACTTTTATCTATTAACTAAGTCCAACTATATTAAAGAAATATTGCTAATATTTTGGAATCATACGTTTTAAAGGAAACTGTGTTGAAATTCAAAATTGTGTGTAGGTATAAATTCCCTGCAGTTACATTAATTCAATTCGTCCACACTTAATTGTGTTACACAATGAATTTTGAATTACATTTTTTTTTAAAAGCGTGATTATACATTTTTATTATTTTTAAATGAACAAGCTAATGAATTTGTATTAACAACAATTTAAATATCATTAGTATAGCACCAAAACGTCTATCAAATGCAATCCATATATAACAAATCAAATTGTTCAAATTCTTTGATATGTAAAAAGACATGATAATTAATTACAGTACAAAGGAACATAAAGAATGGTAAAGAGATATAGTTGTGTTTCAATGCACAAACATCAGTTCGCTTCCATTTTTCATATCTAGTAACCATATTGGATTTTATGTTTTAATTCTACAAGTTGAAAACATTCCAGTGTTAAACGAACTTTGTGCTATAACATTTACAACAAATAAAATATTGAGACACACAACGTGTATGATATTGTAATTTTAAAACCTGGTAAGATGATGTTTGTTATTGCGTAAATTATTTTGTTAAGATAGAAATGCTCTGAAACATTATATATTTTTAATTATTTTTATCTATTTGCAGACTACGATATTGTAATTTGTCTTTCTTGCTTTTCCCTCTATGTTACAACAATTTATTATTAGCTTTTATAAATTAAAAGTCTATCTAATTTTAACCCTTGTTTTTTATATAAATACAAGAAGACACATATCGCTACAACACACGACAATTTAACGTAATCTGTGGCTCTCGCGAGACTCTGTTCTTCGACTAGCGATACCCTCCACTCATTAATCAAACCATACGACATTTCAGCTTTTATCCAAACCTCCTGAGAACGCTTTCTCTCCTTAATATTTTTCTTTGGTTCTATCAAACAAAACAACATATTTAGATAAATATAAGAAAAGTGAATACATTTGTTGACGATTCAATTCTAACTTGTCGGACAGACAACATTTAGGTTACATATTAAAAGAAAAACAAAAAACAAATCACGAGAAAACATTATATGCCAAATTACATGCCATATGACAAAAGATTTAAAATCATCTTCCTTATCATTTTGCTTAGCACCATCTCAATTTTGTTCTTTTCTCCTTTTCCTATCCATTGTTCAAATCAAATCTGCAGGTTTTTGGTATTTTCTCGTGATTTTTTATTGATTTCCGTAATATAAAAATACCGTTTAATAACGAATATATTGGATATAGTAGGAACCAATATAGTGACAATGGCAATTATTATAATATGTAACAATAACATGTTTTATCTCAAAGAACATGCCTACTTACTCAGTTTAAATATCATAACATACATTTTATACAGGTTTTAGTTTTTGTGCGTAATTTTTTTAACATTCAAGCCTTTCTAAATCTATTGTTTAGTTTTGCTTCTTTTTTATATAAAACATCTACTTAACATGTTTTATGTAAAATAAAATATTAATAAATATTTTTTTAAATATGCTAGCCCCGAAATTGAATTTTTTTTTTTTTCAAAACTCTAGTAAGAAACAACAGAGATTATACTTTGTAAAATAATGACGTTCTTAATTGAACAGGCAAGACTGAGACCAATCAAAATTACTTTAAGGTATCGATCTTCGCAATCCCTAATATATAAATATTTAAAGCAATTAAAGACAATAAGTAGCGGTGTCGTTATTAAAAATACGTTTAGTGAAGGTTCAAACTTTTATTTTTGTGAAATTCCTCCAAATATAAAGTTAAAATAATAAATACAATAAATTCCAATTGTATAAGCCCAATGTTACGTACTGTCGTATGAATAAAATCATGTCAACTGTAAATTTAAAATTAATAGCTACCAAGATTATTATAGGGTCTGTATTATTGTAAAAATATAAATTCATGTTTTATTCGTGATTTACATTTTACATAAAGAATATAATGTCCCCTTCTTGTCGTGATGTAGTTGATGATGAGCAGCTTATCTACTTACTTCAGAATCTGTTTCCCTGGATTTGAGTTGTAATGAAAACATGAATTGACACGTGACGATACACGTGTTGGAAACAGTCAACTGAAAAATCATTATTAAAATGTACTTTGACAAAAAGTTACATTTCTCTCAGCAATAAAATAATGTCATTTGTATTGAGATGTAAGTAAATTATAGAAGGATAGAAGATCATACAATAATTAAATTAATTGATTTTAAAATCCAGTACAAAATATACACTTCGGTTAAAAAATACTGGACTACAATTATCAACCTTATTGTGAGATAGTCGTCTCCTTCATGGCTGTTAGTGACTTTTGTAATAAAAAAAAGCTGTTGGTATATTCGAAAATAACTTTTATTTATAGTGTATTAACAATTAAAATATTGAATGAAATATGCATAAGTATGACATTTTTTGTGCCTCATCTAATTTCTTATTTTTCCGAATATCCTCCAAATTTTACTAAAGAATGTTTCCAATATAATTTTTCAGATGAATTAGGAATTATTTTAATGAATTTCAAAATTATGTTAATTTAAATCCTTTAATATAACGTATTTGAACAATTTTTTACAATTAGAAATATTGATCTCACAGCAGGAAAGAGAAACAAAACACATACAAAACTAATTTAAAGTCAATATATTTTGGTATCAATTATTTCATTTGGTATTTGTCAATCATGAGCATCTTAGTGGTTCTCATAGCTTATGTCGGCTTCACTCATATCTACGACTCATCATAAAGACATATTTATATTTAGGGCAGTGCTCACGTTTTTAAATTTCTTAGCAGTTGTTCTGATTTAAATAGTTTTTCAATGCATTTGCTTCTGTAAATCACTCAGTTTTGGAACCCATAATAACGGTCCATATTTATATCCATACAATGTAAAGGTTCGTTTAATATCGAGCGTGTAAAATTAGTAAAATCTAGAAAAGATTTTGTAGAGTGTACAACAATATAAAGAACTAGACTAATACAATAAATAGTGTAGGTGAACAAAAAATTGCTATCAATTGACTGGCTGCCATTAACATAAGTGCAGTGTATGCTTAATATACCTTTGGATGAATAATTTCTCCCAACATGCTGTTTTAATTCATAAACATTTTTTAGTTTTATTTTGTTCTTTTTAAGTAAAATTATAATAATTTTAATTAATTACTTATTCACATTTTTGAAATTATTTATTAGTAATTAATCACTATATTAGATTCTGTTTTAATTTAAGTTAATTTTTTTTTAAGGAACTGTTGATAAAAATAATAAAGGTAATAATGATCACAAGTTATGACGTGTTACAAATTAAAACTGTAAAATATTATTCATACTTTGTGCGATTAAAATGCAAGTGGGAATGAAGAAAGTGGTGAAACTATAGAGATAGAGAAATGATGATAGCGAAGTATAAAACGCATAAAAATAATAAAACAAAAGTTTTAATTTACAATCTCACCCCCCCCCTTCCCACTCCTCAGCTTCTACTAAATATTGAGAGAAGACTAACAACACAATTAATCGTTACAAGCACTATGTAATCTGAAGCAATGAATCGACGACGGTTTCAAGCAACAAAATAACATTAATACTCGAGCCGTAATTATATGTTCTAGCAAACATGGACAGCATTTAATTAAGCTGTAGTTTTTGTACTCTATTAGCCGTACTGATAGTTTATGTTGCATTATGTTGTTCAGAGATGTTTATCTGAGAATCTAATGAAGTCTTTGCAACATATGTATCTAACAACCTCGAACATACAATACATTAGCCTGTGGGATTTAACTCCGTGCTTATGTGTAATTACATGTGTAAAGCGTGTTGTGTTTATTGGAATAAACATTGCCTTGCTTAGTCGGGAGGCATTTTTATTTGAATTAAAGTTACTTCATTGATATAAGCTTCGACCATTCAGTTCGCAAAGGTATATGATAAAATATTTACTTATAATTGGTGTTACAATATTAATTAAAAGGATAGTTGTAGATTTTAATTGTACAATGGAAAGCTAAGTTTTGTTTCTCGCACGTTTTTGGTCAAAGAAAGTTATTTTTACAGAAACTATTACATTTCATCATTATATAGGTTGGACGGATTCTAACAAAATGTCAAAAATTATTATTTTACAAATAGTTCCTTTTGCTATAATTCGAGATTTTAAACACAACATCAGTAAAATCAAAGTAAATTAACCAGTATATATATCTCACTTCTATACAGACAGCTAACACAAAAATGTATAACTTAATTTTAATTATAAATAACACTAATAGTTTTGTAGAATGTTTTTCAATATCTTTATCAAATAATTTAATCCAGGTCGTTTATCCATACGAATTATTCATAATTCTATTCGTTTATTTATCATTGTTGTATTTTTTTATTTTTTTTTTCATATTCTGTATTACAAAATACATGTTAGGTTATGTAAGATTAATACAAACACTTCTAAGTATAAACCACAACTTTATTTAAAATTTATCGACCATGAATGTAAACTACCTGGACAATGCTGTAACTAGCGAAACCATGGTCGGTAAATTTTAAATAAAATTGTGGTTTATACTAAGAAGTCTTTGTTTTAATTATTAAAATGGAATACCACCAAGCGCCTACAGTCTTTAGCATATTAGCATAAATAGATTATGTAAGATTTTAAAGATGGTAAGCTTTGTAAATTTTAACAAAAACTGTAATTTAAAAAAAAAGTTCAAATAAGTAATTTTCTAACTTTTAAAATGAACTTTCCATTATGAAACTAAGCAAAAGTTAATTTTAAGTATTCACATGATTTACCGTTAGAAAGAGCATTTAGGTTTTAGTTGTTATTCACAGAACCAAACTTATTGAAACCAAGTTCAATATAAAATGTTATATTTTTTTTTGAAACATTCTATATACAGGTATTTTTGTGTACTTGTGTTCATAACGTCTTGGTAAGGTTACGCCTATAATTGTTATGGTTTCCTAAGAAAACGTGTTAGGTACATTATAAAGCTATTATTTAGTTTCATTCATAACTAGGCTTCCATTGTTGTGCTGTTTAATGAATTGGTCCGTTTAATGTAAAACATGAAGATGAAAACAGAGTAAAAGAAAGTCCATTTTATTTCGTTGTTTACAAAATTCAATTTTATAACAAATGTAACCTAAGTGTCAACGTGTGTTTCATGAAGAACCTGTACACAACAATAATATTCATAGAAGAGACAAACAATTATCAAAAGTGGTAGATTATTTCACAATAATCGTTCAAATAGAACATAAGTCAGCAAGGGAACTGTTGAGAAGAGAAGAACAATTTTTAACTAAGTCCAACAATCTGTTAGAAAAAAAATTCGACACTAGATATTCCACAGTCTACAGTTCATGAGGCCGAGGTTTCAAAAACAGCTGTTTTACAGGTTATAAACGCTAGTGAGTTCATGCTTTGCGCCACAGAAATAACCTTAAAGCATACACCTTGCTGCAGACAATCTTGATTACATTGTATGTGATAACTGATGATTAGTTATAATTATTTAATATATTTAGTAGGTCATGAACATTATCATATATTTTCAGTCAACCGGACCACAACATTAGCCTACAGTTCTAATTTAAAACTTTACAAAATAAATTTTTAATATGTGTTAAAAAAATTCATATAAAGTATTTTGATGGAATGTATCACTCTGCCTTCAATATTGTTACTGATATATGTATGACCTATATATTTGGGGGAAATTTACTTAATCGTGAAATCTTTCACAACTTTAGTTATAGCATATTTTATACAAAATTATTTTATAATGAAGGGAAGAATTGTAAAACAACCATTTTATTAAGCATGTGGAATATGTAAAAAAATATTTCTTTGTTGCATGTGGTCTGACTAAAAAAAAGTTTTATTCAATTTTCAATTAACAGTTTTGTTTCAAAATTATTTTCCAAATACAGTATCTGTAAATACTGAAAGTTTCTTCTTTGTGCTTCATTCCCCCCATCCTGGATCGCCCATTTGTATTCCACTGCAACTTCGTCAAACAAGATCTTTGCAAACAGGATAAATAATGAAATGAGTTTAACTTGCTTCAGGGTAGAGATACATATTTAATTTGATTCTTATTGAAGAAGTTTTATTTATGTAAACAAATTTCACTGCTAGACTTTTTGTACCGTAGTTCTGATAGATGGAATTTCTGTTACTGGATAAATTTTGAAATATTAAAGTATAATGAAAAACAGTAATTATTATGTAATAATGTGTCACGTTTTTATTCATTGCTTTAGAGTTTAAAAAAGATCAGTCACTGTATGGTATAAATAAAAGAAAACACATTTTTTTGTAGTTTAATACTTCTGTGGTGAAAGGTAATTTCATTTAGGTCAAATTAATTATAACGTTGAATAATTATTTGAAACTCTTTTTATTAAATATAATATTACTTTAATATTCGGGTCGAATTTACAATTACCCCAACAATACGTTTTAATTTAAAGTTAAACGGTCAGCTTCATTGTGATTATTTATAACTATCAATACAAGCATACTGTAGATAGTTCCTATATTGTTATTCTTTAATGATGGAATTGGTAGAACAACAATTTCAAACTTTCTAATTTCAACAACACTGCTAACCGTTACACCGAGTTTGCTCAAAATACTTGAACTTAGAGTAAACACATTCTGTGTTATTTTAAACCTCAAAACTCAGACTGATAACTCCTGGCACAGAACTTTCGTGTAGAGAGCAACCATTAATTTCTGTTTGTTTAGGATTTGGTTTTATATGTGGGTGTATAATAAAGTGTAGTATATATTTGTTCACCGTTTATCACGTATTTAATTTTCAAACCTAAATTAGGTTCCGATAAATTTGTGAAGAACAACTTTTTTTTCGAAACTTTTCCTTTTCAATCTTAACCAATTTTATTCAAAACTACAATTACAAATTAATCCACGATGGTTAGAAGTTGTTATAGAGTTGTATCAATAGAAAATCCCCTAAATAGGTTCCTTAATGAATACGAAGATGTAACACCAATACTCACACTGAAGCGCACAAAATTAATAATTACGACAAACACACATATTTCAGACATTTGTGTCCTTTTCAAATTATTTATGTATTCTGATTTCCCAATATTTATAAATAATCATATTTTTTTTTTAATAAACAGACAATAAACTCAAATTGTTTTATTCCGATATGACATCAATCATTTTTACATAACGAAAGTTAAAAGATTCATTCCATTTCATGTGACAATAAGGATTATAATTTGCAGTTATACATTCCTAGTATTTAATGTAATGAATGGTTTACGATATTTGTGGATTCAGCACTCAATGAGATTAAATGTATAAATTATACAGAAATTTAATCCTATCGATATCCTGATAGGTTAAGTAATCCTATAATAGTTATTGATTACAATATCATGTTAATAAGGCACAATTCAATAATCACATCTCTCCGGCACTTGTGGCACTTTGAACCTTGTTTAAACATTGTACAACTGTTTGTTTCATGGTAAATACTATGTATTTTGTAACTTTGGCAATAGTACCCCCCAAAAAAATACAAAGTGTAATAGGACATTGTTCACATACTATTAAATTCAAATTTTACAAATTCGAGAACGTATTTGTTTTTAAAATGCAAAGATAATTCAACCTGTGTTATGAAGATTAGTAAGCATCACTTATAATGTTTACTAATCCTCAAAACGAATGTTGTAATTTAAATTATTTTTACATTTTAGAAACAAATTTGTTCTCGACTTTATGAAATTTAAATATAAATCGATGTGGAATAACTATATTTTCAGCTTGAAAACAGCTTGTATCAGACAACGGACAGTATTGGAGAATTCATTTGTACTTATAGAAGAATATATATATATATATATATATATATATCTTGTGTAATTTTGTTGCTTTGCAAAAATGTAGGCAAGTGTATTGATCATAATTATTCTAAAAACAATTACCTTTGTTTTAAACAAAACAAAGTTGAATCATTTTTCGGTTATTGTACATTCAATTACATATTTCATATAAAACATAAAAAATATAAAGTTGTATAGTTATAACCTAAATATATATTTAAATTTTTTAAAGCTATATAAAATTTAACAGCATTACATATCGTATATATTAGCCAAACTTGAAAATACTATACCCCATTTTATGATGATTATGTATAGTATTATTCATTATTATACTAATATATGATTCTTTACTAATAATGTAGTGGGAGAACGTACAAGTAAATACAAATAACCAATTTATTTATTTGTCTCTAAGTTGTAGTCTAATTTTGATAATTTATTAGTACTGCAAAAAAAATTACAAAACCACCCAAACTGTTTAATTTCAGCTCACAAATTCTTAAAAAATTAATGTATGAAAACCAGTGCTTCTTTTACAAAGTTTATATGAAATCATTATTATGATTGAAAGAAATGTGTTTTAAATATATTTATAGTAACTTATGGTGTTTACAATTACCCTAGAAATATTTATATAGAATCACACGTTTATATTTTAAAACAAATTTTCAACTGTTTAATTTTTAATTTATATTTGGATAAAATAAATTGTAAATATCTAACAATATGATAACAAATACTGTATATTAACTAAAACATAACTTCTGTAACGTATTCTCGAGTTTTACTTGATTGTTACATTTATCAGTTACTTTTGAATTAGATGTTCAATGTTTTTAAGTGTAAACATCCTTCAATATAATGCATTTGATCAAACTTTTGACATACAAATTATGTTTGTAGTAATACTTACAAGTATTAATAAATAGAAATACGATTAATAGAAAGCATATATTCTTGAATGTGACATTGAGAAACTTTTAACACATGGACATAATAATAATTGCTATTGTACAGTGAAGCCATTGTTAGTGTCACATGTCCTCTCTCATCTGTTCAACAATAAGTGCAAATGTTAATGAACTGGTTACAAGCCATGTTTGGCTAATGTCAGAGATAGTTTGAATCTTGTATAATGAGAGGTTCGTGACCAAGATTCAGTCTTTAAATCGATGCAAGTCAAACATATAAACTTTGAGAAGATGAAATATATTTTTTTACCAAAGGAATAAACACATAAAAAATCTAATGTTTCTCAAATAGGATTTCTTACTACAACAATTTTTACTTGAAAGACAGAATAACTATAAGTACCCAAATCCTGCCAACTAAATAAATATTATTGAACAAAGTTATCTATAAAAAACCTAACTTAAATAAAAATTCTAAAATATATTTGTCTTACTACAGAGTTTAATTTAGATTTTAAGTTATTTATAAGTTTTTCAGATTTTTTTAAAATTATTATATAAAAAATTTAAATTGATCTTTAAAAAAATAATAATAAATATTTTTAATACTTTGTGGCGTTCCTCTAATTTTACTCTTGAACAACTATAATAAAATTTGTAATTATTCTATGCAACGTGTGCCCTGCATGATTTTTAGTAATTTGAGATGAGATAATTCATAAGATAATCCATTTTTGTCACTTTTTCCCTTTTACCGAATATCCACATATCATTACGTTTTTGAAATATTGTTAAGTTATATCGTGACATATGCACCTTGTAAAAAATGTTTAAATTTCGAGTTAATAATCGATTCATTTTTTAATTAAAATATCACAGACAAATGAACTGCAATGATTCTAAAAATATATATTCAAAAGGTCAAGAATCACTACAAAATATTTGTGATGTTTGCACTATCACAACTGTTTATTTACTATCTCCTAACTAGAAACTAACTATTTCTTAACTAAAGGCAAATTTGCAACTACGAAACAAGCACACGGTTTTATGTAATAATTAAGTACGTAAAAAATAATATCATTATATTATTTATTGAAATGTAAAGTAATCATAGAATCTAGTACGATAATAAAATAACAAATTATTCCTGAGAATAGATTGATATTTCTGAATTAAATAACTCATATTTTTATCTGTTTTCAAACACTGATAAATTTCCGAAACTCAAGAATGATTACATGACAAGACCCGGAGGACAGGGCTGTTAAACTAAATGATGAAAATTAAGTAACTTGTCAGTTTAATTAGAATATAATTTAGTTGACAGTTTTAATAATCTTTGAAAATAGTTTTTTTTTATAAAAATTATACATTAATAGAAATTCTCAAAAAAAAATATTAATAAATATTTTAAAATGTTCACCTGGCACTTAAGTTTTTGATACACAATTATTAATTGTTTTATCCGTTGGATCATGAGAACTTCAAACCTGCTTCTTATATTCACAAACTTTGCTTTTCCTCCTAAAAATGTACTATCATAGGTGAAAATCAATATTTAAATCTAATTGTTAAAACGTTTTCGTGATCAATTCAACTACTTAGATCGTACATAGCTCCATTTCTAAGAACACAGACTAACGATACTTTTAAAATACTTTTGATAGTTAAGTCCTCTAAACAGAAAAGTATAAACAACAGTTATTGTCAAACATTCGACTTAATAATTACACGTGGACCAAAAAACTTAAATTACATAAGTATTGATTATAAGTCTATAGTTTGGTTATAAGCATGTTGTATATCTTCAGAGAATATTTAATTAAAATATAATTGATTTTTAAAAGATATCAAAGATTTTGATATAAATAATTTAAAACTATCTGAATTTGAAAGTGTATATAAACATTCAATATATTTCAAATTAAAACTATAACTGCAACCTAGAAATATTATACTGTTGAATCTTAGGTGTTGCAATTATTTTTATTAAAAATAAGGAAGTACTTATATCGCCTGAACCTGTAATTGGCACTAAGGAAGTAAATTAATATTAAACTTTCTTATAAAAACTATCGTTCATATCTATACTCTACTAATATCGGATTATTAATCTTCATAGATATTGTTTTATCATAAAGGAATGTAATTAAAATAAATGATATTTTATCTTTATAATATAAAACAGCAAGTGAATAAGTAGACAGTAATTGTTTCAGCCACTTTTAGAACGTACAACGTAATCATTTATTATTATTTAGATTATTACTCTTATTTTTTTAAACTTGTACGTTCTAAACGACCCAAATACTCCCAAAGAGTTGTAAGTAGGATATTACTTCGGGTTTCTTTTAAAATGTCATGTAGGCCTACATCGGTCACACTTTCCTTGAAAGTCAGTTCTAATGTTCAATATATTTTAATGAGGTCAGTTCTACTATACTACTTTCAAATGTATTTCTCATTCAAATATTTATGGGTAACAAATAGTTTTTTGTTATACTGTTGATTCAATTTAAGTAACATGATATTTTACACTTATTTTTAAAATATTGACTATTTGTTAATTGCATATTTTCAATACGTTTAATTTTTTTTTTTTTTTTTTTACTTTCTAGACTTTAAAAGGTTTTTGATTATAAAGCAAATTCTAATAAAGACAACCATAATGATTCCAACCGTCATGAATGCCGAATGGTGAAATATAAAGTCTTAATTTGAGAAATCAGTAGATCGAATAAGTTATATTTTTGCAGAACAAAGTATTATAAAAATTAATGACGACTAATACAATTTAAGATGTCGAAAATTGCATACCAATAGGAAAGTTTGATTTCTCTTAGACAACTTTTACCTGATCAAAAAGTAAATACTTCCTCACTAACTACTTACGTTTTCATTTATATGAATTAAAATCTTTTATAGTTTCATAATAGTCCGTAAATATAAAATAAATATTTATTTATATAAAAGTTACAACTACTATAACAGTTGATCTGTTTTGTTCTTTATGGTTTCTCCTAAAATATTCATTTATATATAATATTCATTTTCGTATAGCGTTCATATATCTTCTATTTATACATTCATTTATTAGAGTAAAATATAAACAGTAGTAGGATCCTCTACACTTCCTTACTGGAGCCAAGTCTACTTTTCACAGAAACACAACTTTAAAAAAATCATGTATTAAACAAGCAAAGCTTAAAATTTTATAAGTTGGATATATAAATAATTTAATTTTAAATACTCTATGTAACTACATTAATGATATTAGTTTTAGTAACATAAATATCAAAACGACAGTAAGACATTTACATATTTCAACGAGTTTTCATTTGTGTGACTCTTATTAGACACGGCCGTACTCGGTGACATAGGAACTAGTGATTAAAAACTTTTGAATAAACTTACTCTTTTGGAAGAATTTATACATTCATACTTGAAAACATAGCTATACCATTTCATTAAAAATTAGAACAATTATTTCGAGTTTCTATTTCAAGACTATTATATCGTATACATTATCTCCTAAGAAAATGTATTATTTTTGAGCTATCTAGATCACTATTCTCCTTAAAATGGCCACAATCATAATCTAATACAAATAAAACATCAAATAAAGTTTATTCGAATGATTCCCAAAAAGAACTGGGGACACCCACGGGATCGAACGACTTCACTAGTTATATATAAACCAGGTCGTCAACAATGAATGAAGAGAAAGACGTGGGCTGACAGGAGTTATTTTAACAAGTAAAGCCTAATGTCCAAACCGACAGGCATACTGCTAATAGGCAACGATGGAGTTGTGGTTTGTGGCACTAAGCCAAATGTGGCAACACTGTCAACAATTATTTGACGTGACTATACAGACAGCTGTCATTAGCTTCCGGTTACGAAAATGAATTTCGGCCTTCTTTCTACGCTAAATTAACTAGCGTAAATTCGTTTCAAAAAGTACGTTATGCGTGAAATAGTTAAACTGTGACACACAAATACATATTTTTAAATACATATCTTTGTTTTATTTTTACAAACTGGTCAAAGAAAACCATTTAATGGAATAATAAATATAATGGCGTCTTTTTATATACTTAATGTAAAATCCCCTGAGACTTGATTGTTACCTCAATTAAGCTATAAACTGAATGAATGTCAGTTAATTATGCATACATAATTTTGATTAATGTAATACTGTTAGACATTACTTGTGATTACATTAAAGATTAGGACATAGGCTGCTAATAATAAAACACTAATATTTTCGCACTCATGTTTATTCTGTCATAGTTCAACATTTTTGTCTATGTAGGAGAAGTACAAAAACATACAAAACGTTTACCTATCATACTAAACAGTTATTGTAAACTTCGAATATTATAAATACTACAAATATACGATATTAATTAACAGTTACTATAATATTTAAATATTACAGAAAGAAATTCAATGTAACAAGACAGAAGTGTATTGAAAAAGGGAGTGCAAAGTATTTTTCAGGTTATCGATTGCTTATAAAAAAAAAAAAAGGAAAAAACGACGTTTTATTTATTTCTCCAAGTGTATTGGAAAATGATAAATGAATATAAACAAATATTGTTTTATTTGTATTGATTTTAATAGCCATATGCATTTTTTTTTAGTCTCTTATAAGGCGGAGGTTATAACAAAATATAAATAAATATGATTCACTATGAACCAATAAATATAAATAAAATTGACTTAAAATCAGTTCATCGTTTTGCGTCGTATAGTCAATATAGCCAGGACATTTAAATACCGGACATTCTCAGATTTTTTAAATTTATTTGATCTTAGAAATGTCACAATTTTTTTTTTTATTTTAATAATAAATATCTCCTTATCTTTGGAAATACTGCTTGTGAAAATGTATTGAATTAAAATAAATCAGAACTAGATATGTTTCATTTATTACAGAAAAGTATTATGTAAATGACATTGTACTAATTTTGAAAGTTTAAGTACTAGTAGTTTCTACCTGCTTGCACACGTCAAAGACATGAAAGTTTTCTGTTGTGTAAAACAACGACATATGTTGAGTCGTAAATCATATTCTTGTTATAAATAATTTAAGCAATTAGTCAATGAAAGCTTAATTATTCCACCTCTTCGAACCAATTAGAGAGATCCATCATTTCCATCGCTTCTGTTGCGCACAGATTAAGTGTTCACTCTACCTCCACTAAATTAATTCCAGAACGATTATTTTATTAAAGTATGAATTTTTTTATCAAACGGTAAACTTACTTTGTAATTTTAAGTGTGTAGCCTATATTTGCTGATTTTAATGGAGTTTAAAATTTATAATTACTATAATAATTTTAGCAGTTAATACAAGATCCTTAACCTAAAAGTAATCATAGATATATAATTGCTTTGTCAAACGTTTTAGATTTGAATGATTTTGAGATAAAATGTTATCATCTTAAACTTATTCATCTTGGGATAAAATCAAGTAGAAGGTTTACAGTTGTTTATAGAAAGTGTGGTAGTTGTTTTACAATTCTGATTGTTCTATACTCACTATAGAATTCAAAAAATGTATACTTTGTAAAGAGGCAAAATTGTTCATTGTACAACGTTATTATTACCACGGTTTTTGTACATTATAAATTCTGTGAGAAGATTTTTTTAATTAAAACAAAAGATTTTAATAATTAAAAGTGAGATATAAACTATGTAAGTTTTTTGTTTAAATGCAAAAAACCTTTAGGTCATCATCGCCTAAAAAAAAAGGCAAAAGAGTACTAAAATAAAGACCCTTGTCCTCGAATTCTCTAATAACGCCCGGGTAGGAAATGAACAAGAGTTGATCAATAGTGACCTGATAGTAAAGATGAAAGTGAGAGAGCTAATCCAGTACTACATGAAAAAATGTTTATATCGAGCTTAGGTCTCCTCGAATTGTCAAGCCCGTAAGCATCTGAGGGTTCACCTGTGTAACTCCTTTCTGGATTATTTACTCAATGTTTCGGAAATACTTTTTTTTTTTACTGAGATAAACGTATCTAAGCATTTTAATTGCTGATGATGACTAAATATAATTTGGAATTTTTAACTAAGTAGTTGCAGTTTTTGTTTGCTTTGTTATCTATATCAAGTTAATATATCATTTGTTTTTTTACAATACAATTATAAAAATAATAATATCATACTAAATAATAAATCTCATAATAACTAATGAGGAATAATAAAAATATGCAGTTGTAAAACTAAAAACAAATATCACGACAAAAAGTTATCCAAAAAAATAATACTAGTGCTACTAATTTTATGTTTTCAAAATAAGATTTTGTATTTATACGCTCCATCGTAAAATATTGGAATTTTGTCAAAGTTATAAATTTTATTTTTTCGAACTTATATTAAGGATAATAATTTATATTGTTTTCCTTTTTTAAAAAATAGAAAATTATAACCTTAAATAAACAACTATGGATTAAAAAGTGCTTAGCGGACACCCATGAGAAATTAATTTGTGATAGCGGATACAAATAAAAACTTATGCTAGCAGACCGAACTTACACATCTTTCAGTGAAGGGTAATCTCGGTTTTAAACTATTCGTTCCTCACATTTTCTTTCTCGAAAAACCAAAGCTTTTAAATTAAATTGAATTTATGGGTAGCCGACACCTAAAACAACATTTCACATTTTACTCTCTTCCGAATGAAATAACAATAACGTATGTTGCTAATATACTATATTGTTCACTCAAAATCTGTCATAAGAACTCCTTCGATAAATAGATGTTTATATATTATAGCCCACTTTTTTCTTTTAGAATAATGTAAAATTTTAAAATAACAGTTATTATATTACTACTACAACAGAAACACTGTTTTTTTTCCATAAACTATCAGCTATGCCTATTAATAAATAACAAATCACTTACTCAAACGACGTTATTCGGATTTTACATTTCCAAAGATCTCGATTTAAATTGTTATGCACGACATCAAGAATAAGCTTACATCGACTTAGGGAAGAACATGCATCAAGCCCTGTTTTGTATTCCTCATGCCTTTCTAATTTATTCTATATTTACATATACATTATTTTGAAGAAAAGGGTTAGAAATGTTAAAATGAAATTTGTCGTCTAGTTTCCTTGGAATAAATGTGATTCCACGTCACAAGCCTCGGTATCTTGTTGTATATTAAATAAGACACCCACACTGCAATGTGAAGTATTCGAACGCGTAGGACTAGCGATGAGAAACTTTACCCAACAGTGAAGTGTTGAAAACAGTCAGTTTTAATTTGATTTCTAGCATGTTATCGTTTCACCAATATGAGCTCCAATGTAAAAACTATAATAAATAACCATACATAGTTCATTTTTCCCTTCTTATTACAAGTCCATTATTTCAGGAATTACATTCAATGGACTTCTATTTTTATTTTCTCAAGTAATACATATTACAAGCGAAGTACGTTCGTTTCAGATCACCTGAACCTAAAAAAGAGGCTTTTGGAATATTTATTTTCAGTCTGTTCAGTGCTCTCCGCCCCAAAAACATGGACGTATTTTAAACAATTTTGTATGTGGAAATGTTTTGCTTATTTCTCGAGATATTTATTTATTTATTTAAATATATATTTATTCTTCAAAACTCAAGTTTGGAATAACAAAAAACATATAATTTATCAAATTTTGCTCAATTGTAAAAACAAAAACTCGGCCATTAGCCTGTAGTAATAGACATAATTTCTCAAAACCAGCTCTACTAATTTCGATCAAATTATAGTGAAATATGAAGATTAACAACTCAAACCCGTATGCAAAATCTCAATTTACAAATTCTAGGATAATTGCTAACACAATAGAAATGAACTTTTACCAAAGTCATTAAAAGGTCGATTTTAATCAAAGTCAACTTATGCTGAGGACAATTGAAGTAAGTGTGAGCCAAAATTTAAATATAGGTAGTAATTTTTTTTTTCAAAAACGGCGTCCACTATTCATTTTCAATATTTTACTCATATTTACCAAACTGACATCTTTGATGACAATGTTTGGTCAGTTTTTATTTGATCTTTAGGATGGGTGAGTGACAAAATGTGTGTAATGTTTTCTCACCATTTATTTTTGGAATATTTTACAGTACCGAAAGACAGTTCGCGTAAACAAAAACAATGTTTTTATCAGTGTTAGATGTGTAGCGATTCTATTTTTCAAAAATTGAATCGAAATTGTAATTTTGGTTTCAGTGGCTCTTGTCATTAAGAAGGCTTTACATTCATTAGCACAAAAATCATTATGTGACTAACTCTGTTCTGTGTCTATTTGTACTACACATCGTTCAGTTCCTATTAAAGGTAATTTTTTGCCAATCTTGTGTGTATGTGTATGTTTAAATAAAATGTTATTTTTAAAGTTTTTTTTTAATTTAATAAAATATTAAGAGTTACATTATTTTGTATTTCTTGTGAAAAATAGTTTTTTTTGTGTTTTTATACTTACTATCTTCCGACTTACAAAATAATTTGTTATATCATTAAAGATTACACACAAAAACACCATGCTATTTATTTATTCTTAGCTTTAGTTTATTTAAAGAAATACTCTTCTCTTAGAATGTATATAGAAATTAGTTTCATTCCAAATTATGGTTAGAAATCATTCTTGAAAGAATAACTAATGGCGTATTTGCTTTAAATCGTTAATTTTAAATTTATTTACAGAGCTGTCACCAGTTTATACTAAATTATTATTTGTAATGATAATTAACTAACACAGCACTGGTATAAGTTGACAAGCTATAACTGCTATCATTCACTTTCGGAATCATAAAATAAAACTTAATAGTCTTCCACTTACCTTATTCGTTATTCAATAATTTCCTTTATAATTTGCATTTGTAATGGTTTTTTTTATGTGAAACAATAAGCATAGACATTCTATATTCAAAAAATAGCTCTACTTATAATTAGCCTACATTTAGTCAAATTTCAAAATTACCGTATATTAATAACTGCGTGGAATTAAACATTACTACATTCAACTTAATTTTCCTTTTTTTTTTTTTGTATACTATTTATAGATATTTACTATAAAATGCTACATTTCCGAAAACTACATATTGGTACTTTTGTATATTTGAAATTTTCATCTCTTAATTATGACCCGGAAGTATAATAGTAAACATTTTTGAGATACATTCAGATATTTTTAATTTAATAATAAATATTGGTTTTTAATTTTTTGCTCAGAGTCAAAGTAATATTCTTCACAAATTTATAAACAAAAAGAGTGTAACAAGTTGTATATTTCCTAAACCTACTATTTAGTATAATTTTTCAATAAAATGCCTGCTAAATACCAAAAATAGCCTGTCACCACAGACAAAAGCGACTACAAGTTTTATAATTATGTAAAGGATGATTATATTAATTGTCATTATAATTCGTTTAGATTGATTACAAATTGGATCAGGATAAAGTTAATGACTGGATAAAGAAGGGGAATAAATATTTATTTATACAAATTTAATTCATAGATCTCTGTGAGTCTTCCTTCGTTAATGAACTTCCGCAAGAAGATCCAGGAAGTAATTTATTTAATCCCAAATATTCCAGACATCAAAGGGTGGACAGCTGTTCTAGCTTGAAACGTAATAAGGCATTGCTTCAGCTAAAGAAGTAATTCGTGTTTTAAACTTGCACCTTCGGCTATTTAGACATTGATTACTTTCCTTTCTGTTTTCGGGGCGACTTATCACATTCAATAATTGTCTTAGGAAAACGCATTTATCAAGGACATTATGACCCTAAAATATTTAAAAACTTATTTTATATACATTGTTATTTA
Organism: Aphrophora alni; assembly: GCA_963513935.1. Classification (NCBI taxonomy): domain Eukaryota; kingdom Metazoa; phylum Arthropoda; class Insecta; order Hemiptera; family Aphrophoridae; genus Aphrophora; species Aphrophora alni. The sequence goes on along the minus strand of OY740770.1, from coordinate 73,385,344 downwards.
AATAACAAAGACAATAGAATGGTAAGTGGTAAAAACTCTCCATATGCAGCTAACATATAAAACACAAATCCCAAGTGGTGTGCTGGTGTATCCGCTATTTTGCCGACATTAACTTTCAGAATAGACTAATATATTCAGTTTGCCAACCTGCACAAACTGAATTATTATAGATTTACGTAGGATATAGTTAAAGAAGACATATTGAAACCGTGTTTAGACGCCGCCATATTTGTAATTTATTTATCAATCAGTTTGAGTAACATTCCTGCTCAATGATGGATAGTATTTAATTCACTTCAATATAAAACTTAACTTAAATCCCGGATTTTCTTACCCAATCTACAGTTTGGCAATCGCAATAAATTCGACCTCTGTTTTTTTACTCATCTTCACGTGTCATGTCCTGACATGCCGTCCGTTGTCGTTGTCGTCCGTAAGTAAGTACAAAATTTATGATAGGACGTTACAATTTGGTTTAGAGGAATATAGTGTGCTCATATAGAACACTCTTGAAATTTAAAAATTGAATTAAAATTGTCAAAAAGGAGCCGTTTTAAACAGTTTTTGCTCGTATCTCGTGTGTCATTAAAGTTATAACACACATTTACAATTTTTAACTATGTATTTTATGGTGTCAACGATGACTAATTTTGAAGTTATGGTTAAAAAAAAAATAGTAATTTCGAACCACCCAAGAAAATATAATATTCGTACAGTTACGAAATGCGGCAGGGCTTTGTCACAGACACGAGTAGAGTGTGTTGAGACTAATTTTAATATTCAAAAAACATATATAACAAACATTTCCTTCAAGGCCCAAGAAACCAACTTTTTGGCATTACATTTAGGAATCTGGTTCTATTACATTTTATTATGGGCCGGGTAAGTGCCATGATGACCACAGTCACCTTGTTGATATCTAATTTTGAAGTTTTGTTTGTTAGAACTTGATTCTCATTTATTTTAACCGTAAACAAATTTAAGCATGAAAGGATCAGATTTTACAAAATATTATGGAAGTACTGTAATAAGTTATTCTAGAACAATCGTTTCTATTTATTTTAGAATGACCTATTTTTTAGTTTACTGGACGAATTTCTGATTAAAGAACTATTTCGGCAATTCTTTTAAACAATCCTACATACCAAATTTGAGTGAGATCGATACATACCTATACACGCGCGCGCGCTCGCACACACACGCGCGCGCGCGCGCACTAACAACCTTCAATATGCACTCACACATATACATAATTTGAAGGCTCTTGTTGGTAATTCGTCACAAAACATCTAAATATATATTGATGGATATTTACAAAATTTTGAATATCTTTGAGGGGGGAGTTAGAAAGTAGTTATATGAGTGACAAAATATATGTCTACACAAGTTTATATTCTTAAACCAATATATGCTCGAAATTTGATGTAATTGATTTCAGGTAAATACATAATTTTTCATAATTATTGTATGAAGAAAAAAACTACTAATAGTACTAAATTTTGAAGTAGGGTCAGGTTGTGTGTTGAGGAAGTGGGGTACAGGGAACGAGGAGTTGGCCCTGAAGTTGTGTTTGTCAAGCTGGGTGGTGACTGGTAGAGGAAGGTAGCGATAGGATGTGTTACTCGGGAAGGTTTCGAGGGCTTGGTGTTGAATGGTGATGGGTCACGGCACTCTTGGTAGCCCTGAAAATAGCCCTAACCGGAAGGAACCAAAAAGTTTTTCTGTCCCTAAAAAGGGCCAGTCGGTCTTAGGTGAGGTGATGAGAGGTAGGCTGTGATCTCGAAGGAGCCTAGAGTACCACGTATAGTGGAGCTCTAGGTTCGCCAGGTGCAGGGTTGAGGAGGCGGACGGGTCGAATCGGGATGTATATAGGCCGAGGGAAGGAGTAGGCTATCTCGGCTGTGATATGTGTCGGCCGGGATTGCCTCCTGGCCTTCCGGCGGTTGGTACTTCGCTCTCGGTTGGTTTTTTGGCATCTGTGTGATCCTGCTTTCCACCCACTATCGCCGGCGCCAAAGCACCTACAATTTCCTTTTCAGGAGGCGACTAGAGTGGAGAAGATGCTGCCGTTACCAGGATTTTTCCGTTTAATTTCCCATACGGGAGGCTACGGGGTGAGTCTAGAAGAGGCGTTGATCTGTGTAGTGAGAGCAGGAGTCAGGTGTTGCAAGAAATGATCCAAAACGTGTATGGGCTGCACAGTTGTTGGAATGTGGCAGGTGGTAGCGAAAGTGTGTGGGTGAGCTTGTGAGTTGTCTTCTTAATGTGTGGTGTGAGGGGTGTCTTGGTCTCGCGTAAGAAGAGTGATGTGAGAGATGGTCCTAGTGAGTCTCGCGTCAGGAGAAGTGTTGTGTTGGTGTCGAGAGTGATGACGTGTTCTTGCTGCTGGGTCTCCCGGAGGATATGTGTGTCTTTTGTCACTTTGAAATGGGTACTTATACAATTTTGTCTCTGCTAGATTGTAGCTTAGCTTGTCTAGGATTGGTCGATCCTAGACAATAAGCCGTCCATTGTTAAGTTTCCCGAGAAGCGAACCAATCTCGAAGTGCGATGTGTGCGAGATTGGTTCGGAGTTTTGTCGCGGATTGGCATTGTTGTGGCCGCGGACGTTAAGTAGCTCGACGTGAGCTTACGGCCAATCAGAGACAAGTAGCGTGTGCGGGGCTTGTAATGTGAGATTGGCCGATGTAGAGCCGTTTAAGGCCGGGGAATTGATGTCTGTGAGTGTTGGGTGAGTGTTGGCAGGGTGTGCCGTGTAAGTTGTGGGAAACTAGTCGGTTGAACTAGTTCCCTTTGGTAGTGACGTTAACAATTTCTTTAAATAAAAAAAAATCTAACTTTAAGGCAAATCAAATAAATCTTTAATGAGTAGAACATTAAATAAACTGTGAAAAAACAAACTATAGTACGCGAAATTATTACACAAAAACACTAGGTAGCAAACTGATGCCAGAATAAATTACGGATGGGAGAACATTAAAAATAACTGGAAGATAGAAACAGAGAGATATTTATTATTTTTATATAACAACACAAATTTTTCGTTCGGTTGATCATTAATGTGTAAGCACCCTTAAAAAATATACCACTGGCGGAATGGTTTACTTTCGTCACATAACACATAGCTTCGATTTTAACCATTTTGGAAGTATTTATTTCTCTTAAATATTCATTAAAATATAGAACCAATCTTTAAAAACATTAAACCCCTCTTTCATTCCAAATATTTGAAGCCAGAACATTCACTAGAAGGTATATGTTGTTTTTAATAAACGGTATAATATATCAAAAACTTAACAGAGGAATACTGTATTAACTTGAAAATTAATAAAATAACGTCTTTAAGCCAAAGTTTCTGTGAAGAGCTATTTCGTTCCGAAGAGTAGATTAAAAGAGTTCATTAAAACATCTAGATTTCAGTTAGGTAATTTACAAGTTAGTTACAGACTGTGTTCACAGTATTAATTTGGACCGTCTTCAATAACCAAACATTTGAAAGAAAATGGATTCTGCTTTGAAATAATAAAATGTTAAAGTAATTTAGACAATACATAATAATTGCCTTAAACAGATTGTAGTGAAATATACTATCAACAATTTTGGAATTAATATAACTTATCAACTCCTCGTTTATATTATATTTCCGAATATTAGAATTAAATTTGAAATTAAATAAGAAATTATATTAGTTATTTACAAAATAAATGTATACTCATCTTATACATTAGACATAAATTTCTGTGACTTGAAAAGAATGGTATAGATAATATTGGGCCTAGTTTTAATTAAATGCAGCTGTGTAAATACTTCACACAATGTCTACAAAATGTCCTTCCTCACCAATTCTAAATCAAATTTCAATTTAACTTATCACAAGTCAAATGCAATAAGGTAGGTCTCACTTTTGAAATTGTTATTATTACAAAAAGTGTAGTTTTTGTGGTTGAAAATTAATAATTTAAATGTTTTGATATATTTAAGGGTGCAAATAAGTAAGGGTCTATCTAAGTCTGTCTAAAACTAACTAACTAACTTATTATGTAAAACTTCATTTTTGAGTTTTGAAGATTCCAAATGTAAAGATATCCAAATCCTAAAATCTTTAATAAAACTGCAAAATGTAGTTTGGAAGTATAAAAGTAACACTAATAAAACATAATCTCAACTTTAGCATTGCATTGGTCATTAAGTAAATAAATTTCAGCAACTAATACTTCGAAGCGTACTTTTTCAATATGCGTTATTTCTATTTAATTAGTAATTAAATTATATATCTCGTCCACTGAAGAACAAACCACCATAACTTTTTCAGTGAATCTGAAAAATGTGAATTAAAAACAAGTTATCATACGTAGTTTCTTGAGTTTTTGTCAACAGTTTGTATTTTTTCTTTAAAAATCAAAATCATAATGTTATGGCACGATTAAGTTCTAGTTCATATTTATTAAGCATAATAAATACAGTAACGTAAATATAGCTTTCAGATGAATTTTCTATCCATAGGGATCTAGAACCCAGAAAAAGTATATCCTGTATATTGATTTGTTTTTTTTCCGTAGAATTAAGTTTGGCGAGAAAAATGATAAATACTTCCTTAATGTTGTAATAAATATTTTGTTTTTGTTGTAAAATAACATAAATATATTTAAATTTTATTTTATACAAATTATTTGCAATATTTTCACCTTGTCGATCCCACATGAAATTAGTCATACATTTCCCAAATCCTATGTTTATTCAATGTGTTTGTCTGATAAAAGACCATGAGCTACAAACTTATTTTGAACACCTCATTGGTGTTGAACACCCCAAAATGCCGATAAATAAAATGAGAAGTAAAGAAAACTAAACAATAATGAGTTATTTAAAACACAATTAAATTAACCAATAATTGTAAATAGAATTCCAATTGAAAACAACAAATTAACTATTTAAATTAAGCCTATGCTAATATGATACAACGTAATTTATAACCTGTATCATGCATTAAGCTTCGAAATCATGAGTATGGATCATTAATAAATATAAGAGTATAATTAAATAAAACTGTCAATTGACAACATCAAAATAATAGTAAGTATTATTAACTATGAATAAGTTTGACTACGGGTAGAAGAATTTAATTATAATGTTGTTCAATCACAATAGTTTATTTTATAGTACATCATGGTACAAATTGTTTACTGTGTTGAAGATATTTATAATTCACCAAATAACTCCTGATTTATATGAAAAATTTGTCTGGCGGCTTGAAAGATTTTATTGTTGTTTGCACTTAGCTGTTCAATAAAACGCAGTGGTGGTTGGTATTCTGTTCATAACTAATTCTTAATGTGTCATTCTGAAATTGATTTTCTAAGTGCTTTTTGTGATTCAACACAATTTGTGTAACAATTAAAGACATGTTTCTTAATTAAATATTTCAAAACTTGATTTTCATGAGTTACTTTGTTGCTTCTACAGTATTAAATTCTACACGTGAACAGAGTAAATGTTTACACGAGATAATTGGTTTTAATGACATGAGACAAATTTTATAGCTACTATTTCAGTGTTCAGCTCAAAGAATGATTTAAATCTACGAAAATTTCATAGGCGTTAGTAAATAGTTCTAATACTAGAGTATTGTAGTTTTGAAAACTGTGAATGTTTTCACATGGAAATATATTTGCTTTTAATTGGTCATCATGAATTATAAATTTAGTTATTTATTTATACACAATGTACCACTTTTGCATTAAATATATTATTTCATTATTAAACATGATCTTAAAATCTTAGGTTTACTAGAACTATTAGATATGCATTGGGATGACAAACTTTGTGTTTAAAATATATTTGTAAGTAGAATAATAATAACTAATTGTTTGGTTTGTTACAGAATTGGATATTCTAAGTCAATACCCTACATTTGAAAAACAATATTAATAATCATTCATGTGAAACTAAAAACATTATGAAAAAAAAAATAGTGACTTTATTTTATATTGTTAATTTGAGTTAAATTTAAACATCTAAAATTTATTTACTTAATTTGTGTATAAAAGTTTAACATAAGAGAACAATTTCTACAAAATATAATTAATTGTTGAGTGTGTGCAAGAATCAAAAATGTGACAAGTAATGGAGAACTAACAAGTGGGGAACTCAATATGGCGGCGGAGCAGCAGCTGTTAGATCACTTGAGTGAGACACCGATCTCAGCTACCTCTCCCACGCCGCCGATAAACTATAGCTGGTTTGACATAACCAGTACTCAAGGTTTAAATGCATTTTATTTTTATGAGGTAAGTACAAGATAACAATTTTTGTGTATATGTACCATCACGTATTTGTATTTATTATTTTTACTGTTAAATTTAAAGACCTCTTGTGATTATGGAGAGTTCTATTTATAATATTATAATTTTATTTTAACTAAAGAACCAAATAATGTAGATTAAATTGATCCTATATTTGAACTTGGCCTTTTGGTTTAAAAATATGTGGAATAATTTCGTAAGTTACGGTAAATTTAATATAACCTTAAAACCAATGTAACTCTACTTGACTTACAGAAGGAGCAAAACACGCATGATTAAGTCAATTTGAATAAGTCCATGAGAGACTGACTTTTAAAAATAGAATGCATTTCTAATGTATTTTCACACAGTCCAGACGCTAGTGTGATATAGTTATAACTGTTCTAAAAATCGCTGTTACTATTATTTACATATTATTTTTTTAGGAGTTTTAATTATTTATATCCACCTCTTTCAGATTCATATTCAGAAGAATTTTTCTATGATTTATTTAAAGGAAATAAGTACTTAAACAACTAAGAAAGCTTTCGTAGAAATAAATAAAGCTTACAGTAAATAATAAATAAACAGTGACGCGTAATAATGGAGTTTTGTTTATAATAAAAGGACATTTTTAATATACGTTATAAAGTATTTGTAATATTATACTAGATATTACGCTATAATTTTAAATACAATATTAAGACAATTTGATTTCTAAATGAAATACTCTGTATACAGATTGACAATCAATGTAATTGGATGATTCTCAAGGGATATTAATTCCAGATTCCCTAGATGTTATACCCACTTAACAGCAAGTTTTCTGGGGGCAATTACGTTTGTACATCTATAAACTGAACCCATTATATCATGAAATAAAATAACTTATTTATAAATATTATCAATAACACCACCATTATTTATAGATAAAAATTAACATTGTATAAATTATTTTTTCCGAGAATCCATCTTTAAAATGCAACTAAAAGACTGTATTTCCTTCACGAGACTTTAAAAGTAATCATTACTCTGAGCCTGATCGGATCGACTACAATAGCAATCGTGCCGAAGGCTCCCAGGTTAATTGCACTACAGACATTTGTTCGTGTCAATCACATTCTGACAGTGAAGCCCGCAGACTAAACTGGAGCTCTTGGAAAACGATTATGTAATTAGTGCAGAGCAGAAATACAGCTACTCATTACAGGCCACGTTATAGACTACGCACTCCACAACAACACTCTTACCACAATATAGAGGCTTAGAACTTTACTTTTGAAATTAACATTGACACGCACGTGTCGGTGACTCACCCTACCGGGATCGACTCTGTGAACACTGATAATAGTTATCATGAAATACGAACAGATTACTAAATATAATCTTAAGGAATTGCCGTGCCAGTGATTATTACAAGGACGTAGAGTGTTAATAAATACAACTATATTTTTCTGTTGAGTTCTTTTAAATTTATTATTACCCTAATGTTTACATAAGATTTACACCACTATTCAAAATGCATGTGGATAATTTCTGTGTGATACTATTAATTCTACAAAATCATGTTGTGTAGAAAGTTGTAAACATTCTCGTGGTAAATATCCTATGTCACGTGGCAAACGGTGCTGTTTGTATTGAGTCGAGTAATGTCGTGAAGGTAAAATAAGTAAAAAAATGTAATTATCCGCCAAGGCTTTTAACTAACTAGTTACCAGTGTCACGTGGCAAACGGTGCTGTTTGTATAAATACGAGTTGGTGTCGTGTGGGTAAAATATTGTAAACATCCGCCAAGGCTGGTAAATCGGTAGTTAACAGTGTTACGTGGCAAACGTTGCTGTTTGTATTGAACCGAGTTGGTGTCGTGTAGGTAAATAAGTAAACAACTTGTAAATTTCCGCCAAGGCTGGTAACATAATAGTTACCAGTGTCACGTGGCAAACGGTGCTGTTTGGATAAAGTCGAGTTGGTGTCGTGTGGGTAAAATATTGTAAACATCCGCCAAGGCTGGTAAATCGGTAGTTAACAGTGTTACGTGGCAAACGTTGCTGTTTGTATTGAACCGAGTTGGTGTCGTGTAGGTAAATAAGTAAACAACTTGTAAATTTCCGCCAAGGCTAGTAACATAATAGTTACCAGTGTCACGTGGCAAACGGTGCTGTTTGGATAAAGTCGAGTTGGTGTCGTGTAGGGAAAATATTTTAAATATCCGCCAAGGTTGGTAAATCGGTAGTTAACAGTGTTACGTGGCAAACGGTGCTGTTTGTATTGAACCGAGTTGGTGTCGTGTAGGTAAATAAGTAAACAACTTGTAAATTTCCGCCAAGGCTGGTAACATAATAGTTACCAGTGTCACGTGGCAAACGGTGCTGTTTGGATAAAGTCGAGTTGGTGTCGTGTAGGGAAAATATTTTAAATATCCGCCAAGGTTGGTAAATCGGTAGTTAACAGTGTTACGTGGCAAACGGTGCTGTTTGTATTGAGCCGAGTTGGTGTCGTGTATGTAAATAAGTAAACAACTTGTAAATTTCCGCCAAGGCTGGTAACATAATAGTTACCAGTGTCACGTGGCAAACGGTGCTGTTTGGATAAAGTCGAGTTGGTGTCGTGTAGGGAAAATATTTTAAATATCCGCCAAGGTTGGTAAATCGGTAGTTAACAGTGTTACGTGGCAAACGGTGCTGTTTGTATTGAGCCGAGTTGGTGTCGTGTATGTAAATAAGTAAACAACTTGTAAATTTCCGCCAAGGCTGGTAACATAATAGTTACCAGTGTCACGTGGCAAACGGTGCTGTTTGTATTGAGTCGAGTAATGTCGTGAAGGTAAAATAAGTAAAAAAATGTAAATATCCGCCAAGGCTTTTAACTAACTAGTTACCGGTGTCACGTGGCAAACGGTGCTGTTTGTATAAAGCCGAGTTGGTGTCGTGTAGGGAAAATATTTTAAATATCCGCCAAGGCTGGTAAATCAGTAGTTAACAGTGTCACGTGGCAAAAGGTGCTGTTTGTATAAAGCCGAGTTGGTGTCGTGTAGGTAAAATAAGTAAAAAATAGTAAATATCCGCCAAGGCTGATAACTAACTAGTCACCAGTGTCACGTGGCAAACAATGATGTTTGTATTGAGTGGAGTTGGTTTCGTGTAGGTAAATTAAATAACAAATTGTAAATATCCGCCAAGGCTGGTAAATCAGTAGTTACAGTGTCACGTGGCAAACGGTGCTGTTTGTATTGAGCCGAATTGGTGTCGTGAAGGTAAAGAAGTAAACAAATTGTAAATATCCGCCAAGGCTGGTAAATCAGTAGTTAACAGTGTCACGTGGCAAAAGGTGCTGTTTGTATAAAGCCGAGTTGGTGTCGTGTAGGTAAAATAAGTAAAAAATAGTAAATATCCGCCAAGGCTGATAACATAATAGTTACCAGTGTCACGTGGCAAACGGTGCTGTTTGGATAAAGTCGAGTTGGTGTCGTGTAGGGAAAATATTTTAAATATCCGCCAAGGTTGGTAAATCGGTAGTTAACAGTGTTACGTGGCAAACGGTGCTGTTTGTATTGAGCCGAGTTGGTGTCGTGTATGTAAATAAGTAAACAACTTGTAAATTTCCGCCAAGGCTGGTAACATAATAGTTACCAGTGTCACGTGGCAAACGGTGCTGTTTGTATTGAGTCGAGTAATGTCGTGAAGGTAAAATAAGTAAAAAAATGTAAATATCCGCCAAGGCTTTTAACTAACTAGTTACCGGTGTCACGTGGCAAACGGTGCTGTTTGTATAAAGCCGAGTTGGTGTCGTGTAGGGAAAATATTTTAAATATCCGCCAAGGCTGGTAAATCAGTAGTTAACAGTGTCACGTGGCAAAAGGTGCTGTTTGTATAAAGCCGAGTTGGTGTCGTGTAGGTAAAATAAGTAAAAAATAGTAAATATCCGCCAAGGCTGATAACTAACTAGTCACCAGTGTCACGTGGCAAACAATGATGTTTGTATTGAGTGGAGTTGGTTTCGTGTAGGTAAATTAAATAACAAATTGTAAATATCCGCCAAGGCTGGTAAATCAGTAGTTACAGTGTCACGTGGCAAACGGTGCTGTTTGTATTGAGCCGAATTGGTGTCGTGAAGGTAAAGAAGTAAACAAATTGTAAATATCCGCCAAGGCTGGTAAATCAGTAGTTAACAGTGTCACGTGGCAAAAGGTGCTGTTTGTATAAAGCCGAGTTGGTGTCGTGTAGGTAAAATAAGTAAAAAATAGTAAATATCCGCCAAGGCTGATAACTAACTAGTCACCAGTGTCACGTGGCAAACAATGATGTTTGTATTGAGTGGAGTTGGTTTCGTGTAGGTAAATTAAATAACAAATTGTAAATATCTGCCAAGGCTGGTAAATCAGTAGTTACAGTGTCACGTGGCAAACGGTGCTGTTTGTATTGAGCCGAATTGGTGTCGTGAAGGTAAAGAAGTAAACAAATTGTAAATATCCGCCAAGGCTGGTAAATCAGTAGTTAACAGTGTCACGTGGCAAACGATGTTGTTTGTATTTAGCCGAATTGGTGTCGTGAAGGTAAAGAAGTAAACAAATTGTAAATATCCGCCAAGGCTGATAAATCAGTAGTTAACAGTGTCACGTGGCAAACGATGTTGTTTGTATTGAGCCGAATTGGTGTCGTGAAGGTAAAGAAGTAAACAAATTGTAAATATCCGCCAAGGCTGGTAAATCAGTAGTTAACAGTGTCACGTGGCAAACGATGTTGTTTGTATTTAGCCGAATTGGTGTCGTGAAGGTAAAGAAGTAAACAAATTGTAAATATCCGCCAAGGCTGATAAATCAGTAGTTACCAGTGTCACGTGGCAAACGGTGCTGTTTGTATTGAGCCGAATTGGTGTCGTGAAGGAAATAAGTAAACAAATTGTAAATATCCGCCAAGGCTGGTAAATCAGTAGTTACCAGTGTCACGTGGCAAACGGTGCTGTTTGTATTGAGCCGAATTGGTGTCGTGAAGGAAATAAGTAACAAATTGTAAATATCCTCCAAGGCTGGTAAATCAGTAGTTACCAGTGTCACGTGGCAAACGGTGCTGTTTGTATTGAGCCGAATTGGTGTCGTGAAGGAAATAAGTAAACAAATTGTAAATATCCGCCAAGGCTGGTAAATCAGTAGTTACCAGTGTCACGTGGCAAACGGTGCTGTTTGTATTGAGCCGAATTGGTGTCGTGAAGGAAATAAGTAACAAATTGTAAATATCCTCCAAGGCTGGTAAATCAGTAGTTACAGTGTCACGTGGCAAACGATGTTGGTTGTATTGAGCCGAATTGGTGTCGTGAAGGAAATAAGTAAACAAATTGTAAATATCCTCCAAGGCTGGTAAATCAGTAGTTACAGTGTCACGTGGCAAACGGTGCTGTTTGTATTGAGCCGAATTGGTGTCGTGAAGGAAATAAGTAAACAAATTGTAAATATCCGCCAAGGCTGGTAAATCAGTAGTTACCAGTGTCACGTGGCAAACGGTGCTGTTTGTATTGAGCCGAATTGGTGTCGTGAAGGAAATAAGTAAACAAATTGTAAATATCCGCCAAGGCTGGTAAATCAGTAGTTACCAGTGTCACGTGGCAAACGATGTTGTTTGTATTGAGCCGAATTGGTGTCGTGAAGGAAATAAGTAAACAAATTGTAAATATCCGCCAAGGCTGGTAAATCAGTAGTTACAGTGTCACGTGGCAAACGGTGCTGTTTGTATAAAGCCGAGTTGGTGTCGTGAAGGAAATAAGTAAACAAATTGTAAATATCCGCCAAGGCTGGTAAATCAGTAGTTACCAGTGTCACGTGGCAAACGGTGCTGTTTGTATTGAGCCGAATTGGTGTCGTGAAGGAAATAAGTAAACAAATTGTAAATATCCGCCAAGGCTGGTAAATCAGTAGTTACCAGTGTCACGTGGCAAACGGTGCTGTTTGTATTGAGCCGAATTGGTGTCGTGAAGGAAATAAGTAAACAAATTGTAAATATCCGCCAAGGCTGGTAAATCAGTAGTTACCAGTGTCACGTGGCAAACGATGTTGTTTGTATTGAGCCGAATTGGTGTCGTGAAGGAAATAAGTAAACAAATTGTAAATATCCGCCAAGGCTGGTAAATCAGTAGTTACAGTGTCACGTGGCAAACGGTGCTGTTTGTATAAAGCCGAGTTGGGTTCGTGTAGGTAAAATATTGTAAATATCCGCCAAGGCTGGTAAATCAGTAGTTAACAGTGTCACGTGGCAAAAGGTGCTGTTTGTATTGAACCGAGTTGGTGTCGTGTAGGTAAAATAAGTTAAAAATAGTAAATATCCGCCAAGGCTGATAACTAACTAGTCACCAGTGTCACGTGGCAAACGATGATGTTTGTATTGAGTGGAGTTGGTTTCGTGTAGGTAAATTAAGTAACAAATTGTAAATATCCGCCAAGGTTCGTAAATCAGTAGTTACCAGTGTCACGTGGCAAACGGTGCTGTTTGTATTGAGCCGAATTGGTGTCGTGAAGGAAATAAGTAAACAAATTGTAAATATCCGCCAAGGCTGGTAAATCAGTAGTTACCAGTGTCACGTGGCAAACGGTGCTGTTTGTATTGAGCCGAGTTGGTGTCGTGAAGGAAATAAGTAACAAATTGTAAATATCCTCCAAGGCTGGTAAATCAGTAGTTACAGTGTCACGTGGCAAACGGTGTTGTTTGTATTGAGCCGAATTGGTGTCGTGAAGGAAATAAGTAAACAAATTGTAAATATCCTCCAAGGCTGGTAAATCAGTAGTTACCAGTGTCACGTGGCAAACGGTGCTGTTTGTATTGAGCCGAATTGGTGTCGTGAAGGAAATAAGTAACAAATTGTAAATATCCTCCAAGGCTGGTAAATCAGTAGTTACAGTGTCACGTGGCAAACGGTGTTGTTTGTATTGAGCCGAATTGGTGTCGTGAAGGAAATAAGTAAACAAATTGTAAATATCCGCCAAGGCTGGTAAATCAGTAGTTACCAGTGTCACGTGGCAAACGATGTTGTTTGTATTGAGCCGAATTGGTGTCGTGAAGGAAATAAGTAAACAAATTGTAAATATCCTCCAAGGCTGGTAAATCAGTAGTTACAGTGTCACGTGGCAAACGGTGTTGTTTGTATTGAGCCGAATTGGTGTCGTGAAGGAAATAAGTAAACAAATTGTAAATATCCTCCAAGGCTGGTAAATCAGTAGTTACCAGTGTCACGTGGCAAACGGTGCTGTTTGTATTGAGCCGAATTGGTGTCGTGAAGGAAATAAGTAAACAAATTGTAAATATCCGCCAAGGCTGGTAAATCAGTAGTTACCAGTGTCACGTGGCAAACGATGTTGTTTGTATTGAGCCGAATTGGTGTCGTGAAGGAAATAAGTAAACAAATTGTAAATATCCGCCAAGGCTGGTAAATCAGTAGTTACCAGTGTCACGTGGCAAACGGTGCTGTTTGTATTGAGCCGAATTGGTGTCGTGAAGGAAATAAGTAACAAATTGTAAATATCCGCCAAGGCTGGTAAATCAGTAGTTACCAGTGTCACGTGGCAAACGGTGCTGTTTGTATTGAGCCGAATTGGTGTCGTGAAGGAAATAAGTAACAAATTGTAAATATCCGCCAAGGCTGGTAAATCAGTAGTTACCAGTGTCACGTGGCAAACGATGTTGTTTGTATTGAGCCGAATTGGTGTCGTGAAGGAAATAAGTAACAAATTATTGTAAATATCCGCCAAGGCTGGTAAATCAGTAGTTACCAGTGTCACGTGGCAAACGATGTTGTTTGTATTGAGCCGAATTGGTGTCGTGAAGGAAATAAGTAAACAAATTGTAAATATCCGCCAAGGCTGGTAAATCAGTAGTTACCAGTGTCACGTGGCAAACGATGTTGTTTGTATTGAGCCGAATTGGTGTCGTGAAGGAAATAAGTAACAAATTGTAAATATCCGCCAAGGCTGGTAAATCAGTAGTTACCAGTGTCACGTGGCAAACGGTGCTGTTTGTATTGAGCCGAATTGGTGTCGTGAAGGAAATAAGTAACAAATTGTAAATATCCTCCAAGGCTGGTAAATCAGTAGTTACAGTGTCACGTGGCAAACGGTGCTGTTTGTATTGAGCCGAATTGGTGTCGTGAAGGAAATAAGTAAACAAATTGTAAATATCCGCCAAGGCTGGTAAATCAGTAGTTACCAGTGTCACGTGGCAAACGATGTTGTTTGTATTGAGCCGAATTGGTGTCGTGAAGGAAATAAGTAAACAAATTGTAAATATCCGCCAAGGCTGGTAAATCAGTAGTTACAGTGTCACGTGGCAAACGGTGCTGTTTGTATTGAGCCGAATTGGTGTCGTGAAGGAAATAAGTAAACAAATTGTAAATATCCGCCAAGGCTGGTAAATCAGTAGTTACAGTGTCACGTGGCAAACGGTGCTGTTTGTATTGAGCCGAATTGGTGTCGTGAAGGAAATAAGTAACAAATTGTAAATATCCTCCAAGGCTGGTAAATCAGTAGTTACCAGTGTCACGTGGCAAACGGTGCTGTTTGTATTGAGCCGAATTGGTGTCGTGAAGGAAATAAGTAAACAAATTGTAAATATCAGCCAAGGCTGGTAAATCAGTAGTTACCAGTGTCACGTGGCAAACGATGTTGTTTGTATTGAGCCGAATTGGTGTCGTGAAGGAAATAAGTAAACAAATTGTAAATATCCGCCAAGGCTGGTAAATCAGTAGTTACAGTGTCACGTGGCAAACGGTGCTGTTTGTATTGAGCCGAATTGGTGTCGTGAAGGAAATAAGTAAACAAATTGTAAATATCCGCCAAGGCTGGTAAATCAGTAGTCACCATGTCACGTGGCAAACGTTGCTGTTTGTATTGAGCCGAGTTGGTGTCGTATAGGTAAAATATTGTAAATATCCGCCAAGGCTGGTAAATCAGTAGTTAACATTGTCACGTGGCAAACGGTGCTGTTTGTATAAAGCCGAGTTGGTGTCGTGTAGGTAAAATATTGTAAATATCCGCCAAGGCTGGTAAATCAGTAGTTAACAGTGTCACGTGGCAAACGGTGCTGTTTGTATTGAACCGAGTTGGTGTCGTGTACGTAAATAAGTAAACAAATTGTAAATATCCGCCAAGGCTGGTAACATAATAGTTACCAGTGTCACGTGGCAAACGATGCTGTTTGGATAAAGCCGAGTTGGTGTCGTGTAGGTAAAATATTGTAAATATCCGCCAAGGCTGGTAAATCAGTAGTTAACAGTGTCACGTGGCAAACGGTGCTGTTTGTATTGAACCGAGTTGGTGTCGTGTATGTAAATAAGTAAACAAATTGTAAATATCCGCCAAGGCTGGTAACATAATAGTTACCAGTGTCACGTGGCAAACGATGCTGTTTGGATAAAGCCGAGTTGGTGTCGTGTAGGTAAAATATTGTAAATATCCGCCAAGGCTGGTAAATCAGTAGTTAACAGTGTCATGTGGCAAACGGTGCTGTTTGTATTGAGCCCGAGTTGGTGTCGTGTATGTAAAATAAGTAAAAATTGTAAATATCCGCCAAGGCTGGTAAATCAGTAGTTAACAGTGTCATGTGGCAAACGGTGCTGTTTGTATTGAGCCCGAGTTGGTGTCGTGTATGTAAAATAAGTAAAAATTGTAAATATCCGCCAAGGCTGGTAAATCAGTAGTTAACAGTGTCACGTGGCAAACGGTGCTGTTTGTATTGAGCCATGTTATGATAAAGGGGTCATCCATTTCGATGATACTGAAAAAGGGGTGTCGTAGTCAGGTAGACATAGAAGTTGTTCATAATTAGACAATTATTGAATTATTTGAAAAATATGAAAAATAAATTTGTTATTTATTCAGTTTTTTTCTTATTTCAACTAATAGGTTGAAATAATAACTTAATGATAGGTCTACAACTTATCAATTTATTATACTGACAAGTTGAAATATAAAGATATTTAGGAAACAATCAATATTTTGTAGTCATATCACTCGTACAACTTACCAATTCAATTTTAGAAACTACAATCACGTTTAATGAGAGAATATTAATTTGTTTTTCGTTCATGATAAGAAAACCAAATTTTGAAAAAAACTATGTTTGTATAAAGTTAAGTATATTTGTTAAGTTTATTCAAATTTTACTAATCATAACATGGGTCGACAGGGAACTGATTATTCATGACGAAACTAGTGGGAGCTTTAATTAAATGTAAATCACTTGAGACCCACCAAGGTCGCGTCAAGTACACGAACAGTCTTTTTTGCCACAGATATTTTATTCGTTTTTCCTCGTAACACTACGTAAGTAGTGATATGCATACGATTACAAAGCAAACCTTATATTTACAACGGTTATCCTAAAATCACACAAAGTAAAGGCTTCGAGCTGCAAAACGTTGTTTCGTTATTTCTAGCCACAAAATAAGTAGTCACAATTTGTCAGGCAAGTGGTATTCTTGGCGACGCCGCAATTCGTCTGTCATTAATGAACAAGCCCGCGTACGACAAAGTCTTAGATTATCACCTCCAACCTCATTTATTATTGGTCCTTCTTGTTTTGGTTAGTACCAAATTATTGTTTCTAGAATAAAACAATTGTAATATCTCTTGAACTTTTAATAATTTGAATACATTGTCTTGTATTGTTTATAGTGGTAATATATTGTGTATAAAGGGTTTATTAAGAGGGATTATCTAAAGTTGGAATAGATGCAAGTTTTACAAATTACGTAAAGTAGTATAGGTTATGGTTTTCGTTTTATATTATCGTAAGCAATTGATTTATCTATATATGGGTTATAGTTTGTCCTATAATACAGTTTTATTCTGTTTTGTTGTATTTTTTGAATCAATATAATATAATAAAATTTTGTTGATTGGTCGTTGCTAATATGTAAAATTTCAATTCAATACTAACGATTTTTTTAAAATTAAATGTATGGACTTTATTAAATACTTGTAAGATGATAGTATAATATAACATATAAATTCATTAACTGAATCTTTTATGAAATATTTAAAATTCCAGAAAAAAATCTCAATTAGTCAAATAAACAGATAAGAACGTTTTTAGAAACAATTTGTTTTAATTTTAATTTTCTGAATAGCATGCTGTTGTTTCGGTTACACTCCCTATATACATTTATTTTTTTCTATAACAAAATAGCAAATATATTAATTGTATGATTAATTTTGGCAAGTTCGTCAAAAAGTTTAGCAGAACCATGAATGTACACAGTGATTCAAAATAGCAGGACAAAATTTCTTGGAAATATTCTAAATATAACAATAAGACCTGCGGTTTGCAAAATATTTGACTTGGATTCATTCTCCTAGAGTGAAATGACGCCACAATGTAATTATTTCTCTAGAAAGTAATAAATTTGCTAGTTTATAATATAAAATAATGTCTTATAACCGTATATTAAGTAATTTCTGAAACAAAAAGCGTAAATCACAAAATTGGAGTTAGGCTTTGTTTTAAAATAGCTTTATTAAATGCCTACTAAAAGGACAAAGCTTTTGAACAAAACTTGCAGAGAATAAGTATCATTAGTTTAATTTAAGTGACATTTTATTTTGTGTTTTTAACACTGTTACATTTTATACCAGATAGTTATAGTATCAGTTACCTTTTGCTATCTGTTTTTATTTCTGTATACGTTTTGTTTCTATTAGATTTTTTTCTTCCTGAATTAGAGGTATGTTACGTATTTATTTTACCTTAATCAGAATTTTTTTTGCTTGTTTCCATGAATCTTAAATTGAGAAATTGTATTGATTTTGGTTACATTTTAAGATATATTTATTGTAAATAATCGAAAAGAAAAGAAAAAACTTTTAATTTTTAGAATATTTGTAAATAAACTCAACAGTAAACAATTAGATGTTACAGAAATTACACTTTTATTAAAAACAAAACTAATCAAAACGTGTTTAAAAAGTTACAATTTTAAATAGAACAAAAATATTCCTCATAATGACATTACATGTTTGAAACAAATTTATAAAGTATGGGACTTAAAATCTATAAAACAGAAAAAAAAATTAAGAAAATGATAATTATATTTGGAATATTTTATCTCAAGTCGATTAGGTATAGGAATAAAAGCTGCCAAAACGTAATAAGCTACCTACATATCCAATGTGGCAATTACCTCATGACGACCCATACAATACTATCTGAGTACGAAGTCTATGATATTTAGTGCAGCTAAAGCAGGTTTAACGTACAGGCAAATGCTTTTAAAGTAAAGCCGTAAATTAATCTTTGCACAACTTTGTATTCATGTAAAAACACCGTCATATTATAATATTATAAAATAAGAAGTTATTTTAAATGATACAAAATTATTTCACAATGTGTTAGATTCGTTTATTATATAGAAAATAAAGAGTGTCCAAATTAATTTTGGTGTTTTAAAAACAATGTAATTAATAAAATATATGAAATATTACCTAAATGAATAGACATGATGATGATGAAATCTTACGGTTTTAGCAAGATAATATTTTTAATTTATTCGTCAACTGTAGAATATCACTCATAAATGGTTTTGCGTTGTTATTCGGACTTATCATGAATTATTTGAAACTTTAGGCCTATCGATTGTTACTCTTCAACGAAACTTTTCTGTATAATTTAATATGGAGTTCAACCAAGTATCTTCTGTCGTTAGCATAGATTGTAAACTAAATAATACGTAAAAGACTTCGATTGCAATGATATGAAAAATCTTTGGAACGAAATTAAATCTACTGACAAACTTTAAACATACGAGTTTGCACTCTTGATGAAATTGAGTTTAATAAATATTTTTTCAGAAAAGTGATGTTTATTGATGAGGAGACTCAGTTAATTATTACAGTTGTCGAATTCGGGAGTTAGAGCCAACATATGAATTTATTAAAATCAGCACTACTATTTAAAGTTTTATGTTTGTTTAGCTTAACGATATTGTGGGTCCATTTGTTTTGATTACAAAATAATAATAACCGTAATATTTACTATGATATATTAGAAGTTTTTAATACAAATAAATGATATTAATAAAAGGGGTTTTTTTTGTTTTTTTTTTAACATAGTGATATTCCACTCCGTTATAGTAATAGTCCCTGAGCTGCATTCGATTAACAAACCGGTTAATTTGAAGAGAAGGTTGACCGTGTAGGCACAGATACATATTCCTAGATTCAGAAATGTTCGTGACACTCACATCTGAGATAAATGCTATAGAGTAGAAAGCAGTCAAATCATTTGGAAGAATGTAGAATCACGGATAGACTGACTACACATTCAAAATTTACTATACAGCAAACAAAATTTAATATATTTATAACCTCTCATGACATCTATTCCTATTCATTTTAATGTAATTTTATATTTAATTTGTCATTAATTTATTAATTTTCCTTCTGTAACTCCGAGGTTCTTTTATAAACTAAGTGTAAATTTAGACCAGATTTGAAATAATATAAAGTTTTATTAATGATTGCTATATTTTTTCATCCGTACAATACAGAAATGACTAAATAAATCTTGTTAATTCTACATAATACCAAATCCTGGGATCACTTTTTTGATTATAATTAACAATTTAGTTTACTTTTTAAATTACAATTACATAAAAACCAGTCTTTAAAATCAGAGAACATTGTGTATAAATAACTACAACAAAAATAGGTGTTTAAACATTTTAGTTTGTTTATTATTTAAGTTTGGGTGATTTTACTCTTGAAACACCTATTGTTTATATAGTTCAAATTGATATACTACTAAATAAAACTAGTTTTAAGGATTTGACTTTAAATAGTTCTAATGTTGAAAAAAATTATCTCTTATGTCTTTAAAAAGTCGAATGTTACAAAAGCAATTTCTCTATGTAATTGTAATATATTAATAACACCTTAATATAATTTGCAAGCAGCAAACGATAATTGGTATTAATAAATGTAAGCAATAACCAAAAACGTACGGCGTGAAATCAATTAGAGAGGTTACTCAATAGAGAGCTAATCCGTTTCACCTTCGTCCAGTTTTAACGACCGGTAGCTTGGTGAGATTTTTCATTCCAAATAACTTCCACATGGTTTGACACGAGCACCAAGGTCGCTCTGTCGGCAGACTTCTTTTACTTTTCTTTAATATGTCTGTCAAACACTTCTTCTAAATAGTGTTATGGGTCACGAGGTATCTAACATGTCCGCCTAAACGGCGTCAAAAATCCCGCCCATCGCTTAATATTAGATTATTTCTTACAGAACGAGTCTGCGGGTTTTTAATTTTGCTGAACCTAAACTAGGATATGTTTTTGTTTTTATTTTTGTTTGCTTCTTTTTTAATTATTATTAAGCACGGTACAAATATTTTACTTGGTGTAATTGTTGGGTCGTGGTAAGCTGAAAACATGCAAAATCCTTAATGGAATTAACTGAATTTCATTCCTGGGTATTTATCTGACTTATGGAAAAAATTCGTATTGACTAAATAATATACCACTATAATTTCTAGTCTTCACACAATCCGAAATATCACATCTGAGTAGGTTTTGAAGAACTAACACCCGTAAAGATTAAGTTTCAATAAACCAAATTGCATTTTATAGCATTTACTTTTTATTAGATTCAAGTAAAGAAATACAACCAATCGATAGTACAAATACTACGCAAAGTACGTACTAGGTGACATTTTGTATTAATCAGTTTATTTGTACATAATCCTACTTAACTTAACACATTAACTGAATTCTTTGTAAATGCTTCGTTTAGCGTCTATCTGTCTGAATATGAATTTATTCAACTATCACTTTCAAAGGAAAGGATTTTGATATCGAATAAGAAACTTGATATAAAAGTTTAAATCATGTTTTCTTTCTACTTTCAAGATATTATGATTTTGCCCAAATATTTTAAAATGACATACATGAAACGTTTTCTGCCAAATTCCTTAAAGGCCGATTAATTTACAATATATTAACAAGAGACACAGAGCTTGCTTCTGTTAAAAATAAACCTAATATATCGAACAACAAGAATAATCAAGTTATATATTATGCTATAATTTCTTTTTAATTGCCTACGACACAAGTATCTTTTAAATTACCTATACATTTTCGAGCATTTGATAAAACTAATCAACAATAACACATAACCTCTTAATTAAAAATATTTATAATGTGAGGTAATGTACTTTTATATTTTACTAAATTACGCTGAAATTATACAATGTAATACATTTTTTTCATTGCGCCCGATTTGTTATATCTTGTAATTGTAATCACATGAGTTGGGTGATTTGCGTCTATATATATATATATATATATATATATATATATATATAATAGACGCAAATTTTGTTAACGTTTGTTTTTGTTGATAAACTTCATTCGCGATTCAAATGAAGAGACTTTTTTAATTGTCCAAAAACATTTTGCTTTTAATGGATAAAAAAAGTATGTTAGCTAAAAAATAAATTCAATATAATCAAGTGTACATATACTTGTGATTTAAAAATTCACAACTCATAGAAAAATACGATAGCTATAAACCTGAGATTACTAATTACTCATTCCTCGTGATATGATCAAACCTTTGAATTCACAATTTAACTTTGTCATGAAGGTATTAATAACAGATGAACTAATAATAGTAATTGAAAAAAAGCTGTCGAATAACTCATAGCAATAATACGGGCAAAAAACATACAGGTACCTCCATAATGGACCTCTAATTTACCAACATTATAGAAACAATAACTAATTATTGCAAGTAGAACGTTCTAGTACTAAATACATATTAGACAATATATTACATTAGCGAATTAACGAACAACAAAGGTACAAAGTAATGTTTTAAAACAAAATCTAATACAAAGAAACATCTCTTGCTCACTCGCTTGCTATTAATATGAAGAGTCAAATTTAAATGAAATTGTTTTATCACTTGCTCGCCAATATAAATAAGAAACATAACTCGGAAACATGTTAATACGTAATACTGAATTTTGGTTTTAATTTTCTTCTCACTTATTTGAACATATTTGGGTATAAGAGTTTATTAAACATTTCTATAATATTACTCAGCCAGTGGATTTATTGAGTGGAAAAATTACAAATTATACTTACGGCTTTTTCAATGCAACTTCATAAACCTTGAATGTTAACGAATTGTATTGTGAATTTGTATGTAAATTAGCTGATTTTTAACATTTCCTTTTAAAACTTTAACACTTATAAAAATATCTAGTGAAAAATAGTTTTAAGGGTATTATAATTGCCAAAACAGTTAATATTTCGTTAATTATATGATTAATCTTATTAAATCAACACATACATTGAAAGGTATCTATAAACTAGAAAACATCGATCATTCAGTTCCATTTAATATGATTTGTATTATTAATTTTGTTTCATTCTAAAACTCTTTAATCCCTTAGATTATAAAATATCAAGAATAACACACACAAATTCATATAAATAATAATTTGTCTAGAAAAAAAATTAAATACAAAACCAAGAATAGATAGAGAATGAAAAGAAGAAAAAAACCATCCCTCCCTTCTGGACATCATAATGGACGTAACAAGTTAATAGTGAAAGGATTATTAGAAAATCTTTGAAATAAATTTATTTGTTTATCTGTACGTGGTAATGGAGTTGCTATTGTATCACTGAAATATTATTGGGGAAAAATTCCATAGAATAACATTTTCTGCACGTGTTAATGTACTTAACACCTTAGTACTGAAAGGGTTGACAAAGAACAAACCCTTTGTAGTAGATACAAATAGAATACTTAAGAAGAAAAACAAATTTAACTCTTCTACTCTTTGTGAATAATTCAGAGCCGTAACACTGAAGTGCTGAAAGTTTTTTAGAGAATAAAAACACATAGAATAATAAAGTAAAAATAATTCTGTTATTAAAGAATAAAAACATGGTAAAATAAGTATCTCGCTTATCCTTCCATACATAAAAATCGTCTTAACACATTAATACACTGTAATAGCTAGATTTAAGCTATACAAGTACAGTGCTAAATTTGTAATTCTATTCCAATTTATTACGTGTTTTGGTCGTGACTGCTAGTAATATAAAACGTATATAAATTTTTCTATAGATATTTTGTTAATATATGATTTATGATATTAATATTTATGATATTTATAATATTAATATCACGTAATTATAAATAGTGTATTTTGGTAATTATAAATCTTTCTAGTGTTTATTCAGAATAGAAATAAAGTCTAATAAAACTTTCAGTCTATTCTAATCCCTTCTATAATATTATCTAAATTATAAAGCATGCTATAGATTACTTTATAATTTACCTATTTTTAAAACAAAATAGTTCAAATTAAGTGTATCATTTTCTACTCTTCTCTTCCAACGTCTTTAATTTATGTTTCAATTATCTTTTGCTATCATCCCTACCCAGATAAATGCATAAAATTGAAATCATACATTCGTAACATAAGATTAACTCGGATGATATTTTAGAATTAGTCATGCACAGTAAAACCTTGATAGGATCAGTCTTGAGGCGTTTTATTAGCGGTGCAGTGGTATAAATCAAACGAGAAGATAAACTTGAGACAGAACAAAATACGGTAATCATCACACCTCTTAAACATTTTAAAACACTTAGTCTGTAATCAGGACCTTCCATCGCTACACACAACATTCTGTATAAGCAGATAAATATACAAGTTTTGCATTTCACTTGTATTGGAACGTGCGAGATCTATTTTCGTTTCGTAATAATTTTATATGGAAGTTTCATTCCATAGCGTTCCACTCGCAATTATTCAAGCGTAAAATGTACAGTTCAGCAGGTATTTCTGAATAAAACTGAGAGAATTTATACGTGTTACATTAAATAATAATTCATTGATTGCTACTTCATAATGTCAAAAATATATACGTATTAAAATGTTTTCTAATACTGAATGGTAAAAGTTTTATCAATTTAAAATTATTTAGTTAACATCATTAAAAATTATTATTAAAAATAAACTAGGGTGAGGCTTGGCTTAGTTTGTAGGGGTGCCATCTGCCTTTCACTAGCTAATATTTTTGAACCGCAAAAATTAAACTTTCAAGTACATCTGGAGTGTGTGGGGAATTTATTTGCGCAAAGATAATCTACGATAATAATTAGATATACTGTAATAGCACTAAATAATACCATAAGTAAAACGTTTAATGAAATATTTAATGTGTTTAAAAATAAACAAATGAATTAAACAGAATTTTCCACATAAAATCACTATGTTTGTGCAATACAAGAAGACGTTTCGATAACTAAGTCATCATCCTTAGTTGCCACATGCGCACGAGCGTAATGAGTAAAGTTACAAGCAGTAGCCTTCTTCATGAATATATATAATAAATTACTGATGACAGCGAATTTTTCATCCTTCGTCTATTAATGTTTATTTATAAATTAAATTTGATATTATTTTTAAGTTAAATAGCAGACAGAGTGTCAATTTCATAAATAGAATTTAGGTAAATTTCTCCTTTTTGAGTAAGTGATCTAGTATTTTCCCACCATTATATATAATAACTTGATTCCAAAATAATTACCAATTGTTTGAAGAAGGAAACTTATGAACCTCTATGTTTAAAAAGACTACTTAAATATATAAATATTAGATATAGAAAAATAAATTGTGCATTTATAACGTTTTAGACCAATATAACAAATTATTTCATTGGCCATAATTATATAGTAATATGTACTTTTGTATAGTTTCTGTTTAAAACTGTCAAACATCGTATCAAGTCTCAGGTCTTAATCACTAAAATAAAATATATCAGACACCTTATTATCTAGTTCATAGTCTACTTTTATGATTTTTAATCAAATATATGAATAAAACCAACATCTTTTTTTATATTTCAGACTTAAAATTCAGCTTTTTAAGATATAGATAGTCAAACTTTGTCAAATTGAACAAAAATGTTTTGGAAAAGGTTTCAAACAGTTATGCAGAGATGAATATATTTACAGAACGTCTTGGAAGAACTTTTAAAACAGTGCACGAATTCAGTTTATAAAAGCTTTCAAAACAGTGCTTCAGGGATAAATAATATTGTATTTTAGAATACCTATTCTTTGTTCTACCTCTGTAAGCTCCGCTCAGTCCCAATAACAAAAGTTGACGCATAAATGCAGTTCTAACAAGGTCAAAGAGATAGGAAATTATTTTTTTGTAGTTTTCATGTTCAGTTATTCTATTTTAACTTTACTTTTAACTGACTTTGATTATGAATCGTTATATTTTTGTTTTGTTTTATTATAACATTACAAAAATATTTAAATTTATTATGTATATATTTTTTATACTTGGTTTCCTCATATAGTAAATTATCAAATTTAACTTACAGAATAGAAATACACAAACAGGTATTGTTTATTTTAAAACGTAATTTGCTCCATTTCATTGAGAAATTTGTATATATATATATATATATATATATATATATATATATATATATATATATATATATCCTACTTTTCATATATATTATTGTTTGCATTTCGTAAAAAAAAGGGGGAAAAAAGAAAAAAGTTTTACGAGGATGTGTGTCTGTTTAGCAAATATTGTAGTCAAACCATTTCACTTAGCAACTTGATATTTGGTTTCAAATGTATCATTTGTTTCACATACATGGAATAAGGTAAGTATTTAAAACCTATGCATATTGTAACTTTGGAGTATATTATATACTTTGCACATATAGTGGAGAAATGGCGGGAAAAAATAGAATTAGCTACTTTCCCCACTCTGTTTTGGACATAACTTTAACATTTTCAACTATTTCAGTTGATTACTCATCACTACTAAATGAAATTCTTAGACCGTAGTTTTATATCCGATAAATTAAAACCAAGTTTAGTGTTTTCTGTTTTGTGTTTTGTGCTATTGGCTGACTCGTTGGCTAAATAATAAATTTCTCCAGTGCACTAAAAAAGACTAGCTGTTACCTATGCTTCCTGGAAGAACTAACAAATAGATAACCAAATGAATCGTGAACTAGGTGGATTGAAGTGACTTACTTGTCTATTCAGATTTCTATTTATTTACAACCATCCCCTACCCACTTTTCTTGGCACAAAGATAGGTATTTCCGTGTAACAAACGAATATTGAATAACACATAATATAGTACGTAACTTTCTACAACCTCAATGTATATTTTACAATAAATTATAATTAATAAATAAAATCGTGAAAAACATCTGTTTCCTTACGAATAGAGTGGAAGTATTGCAACAAACTTAACAGGAGTTCTCCCCTAAATAGTATAAAGTGACCATCATGTTATTTAACGAATAGGTAAATACTATTTGATATTTTATGAAATTATATTTTTATAAATACTGCTGACAACTAAATTATAACTTGAATCAATATATGTGTAATATATAAATAATGTGGTTACAACTTCATGTGTTCTTTTGATTAAATAAGAGATTCAAAAACATTATAATACTGTTCAACCAAAACTATTCGTAACCAAAAGTCAATCAAAATGTTAAAATGAATGACGCCCATCGTCGTCGAGAAATATTTATATATGTAAATAAAGCCCGGGCTTGCTTTGCTTGTAAGATAAATGCGTCATCAGAGTAAATAGTATTTGATTAATACCCAGCTATTTTAATAATAGAGGAAATAAACGTGAGAGAACGTACAAAAGATTTCATATTCGCGGTTCAAAGAGTTCAGAGAAAGGGTGGTTAACATTTTATTTCCGATGGCATCCCTGGTAAAAGAAATCTGTAAACTGTTGTGTGAATTAGAATATTGAGGAAGGCACGAACTAAACGTCGCTTCGTCTTCCATAATTATTATTACTATCCATTGCTTGTAGTGACCACTGGTTAGTCCTGTACAATGGGGTAATGAACACACCAAATATCTTCCATGCTGTTCTATTTCGATTATCAGATAATACTCTTAAATGTACCAGGACTGATAGAAATGTCTAGTCTTATATTAAAACATTTTAAGAATTAAGTTGAAATTTAACTTAATTAACAAGCTTAATTGTTTTAAAGAAAACCGTCCTAATTTTTCTCTAATTTTTCGTTAAATTTGGTTTTAAAAATTTCTCAAAAATGTAATATTGCAAAACTTTCTCAAAGTATGAAGGATAAAACAAAAGAATAGTCTGAATATGAAGATTTGAAAAGAATTTATTCATCTAACATCTACCTAACTACGAATCAAAGTAAAGAGAGCAAATGGGTATTTATTGTAGCTTTATAACTTTTAGACAAAGGGTGCATTCTTTTGAAGTAGAACCACCACCACCCTCCTCAAAGTACAGAGAACAGGTCGAAAATCAAATCTTCATTTTAAAAAGTAATTAAATAAATAATATTATTCATCTAATATTCTTACTCAATATGGCCGCTGATAAAATTGGAATATTTGGTCGACAATCCCAAAGTAGAGTATTATTTTTGGAAAAAAAAATCAATAACCCTCAATATGTGGTGTTACGCAGCCACTAATAAAGTAACAATTTTACCTTATTTCCTTATTGGATAAAAATATTAGGTAAATGGGACGTATTAAATCCAAACCTGTAGTTAATAAATTCAGATTTTGTTTATTCTTGTGTGAACAGGAGTGCATGAATAGCTGGGTCCATGTGCGTAACGACCGGCAATCATAATGATTTGTTCATTTTTTTATGAAAATGGTTTTTTTTACAGAATAAATTACGTAATTTGTCTCTATAATAAGTGATTTTGTTTGTTTCACAAAAATACCTTATGATATTACGATTTACTGCAGCTAATTTATCCCCTTGTTGTTTAAAGGCAAAATATCTCATGGTCGTCATCGCTTTATAAGGAACCGGAAACATATGCGTAAGATAATGTAAACAGTAAACATGTAAATTGTATTTCTTCCCTTAAAAAAAAAGATAAAAATATATTATTTTACCTTCTTTTAAAAACGTTACTAAACACTTAAAAAAAACATTTATTGGAATTTATTAACTAAAACTTTTCCTTCAACACAATTTAAATGTCCATTTGTGTATTACTTGTAACTTTACAGTATATAACAGACAATTAGCTTAATCTAGTATCAACATGTCATCATATCAGCAGTATTTAACAATCATGTGATCGAGGAAACGGGAAATAATGGAGCAATCATCACTTGTAAATAAGATATATTTTTTGCATTAATTTCACATAAATTGAAACTTGACTAAACGTGGCTGGTTCCAACACTTTGGAACATGTTTAAAGTATATAATATTTATTAATTTTACTTCTACAAAATTAAAGAATAATGTAAACTTTCAACAGTTTCATTTCATAATGAGGCTACAATTACATTTCGGAAGAATATTGAATTAAAATTGGTCATTCCTAAATCTTGAGTTAAATATTGACAACTATTACTATATCTTTCTTTCTAACTATAAATAAAAGAGTCTCATTATATGACCAAAATATTCCCTTCTTAAGAAATTTGATTATAAATGGTTGGTCCGAGGACATACCAATCAAAAACAAGTGAGGGTATAAAAGTGATATACCCATGAACAACTAATCACTGATATTTAGACATAAATTTGACTATACTTTAAAAATATGAAGAAAAAAAAAAAAATAATCCAACTAAAATCAAAATATATAATAAAAACTTACGTAAAATATTATTATTACATAATAATATTTCCTTTTATAGACACAGGGTATAGACTGTATATAAAGTTACCAGTATTTATAATTATATAACAATATATCATACAATCTTTATTGATCCGTCGAACGACTTTAAAAAATCAAGCAAAGATCTCACGTCTCCGATCATAGATACGATCGATAGATAGGGTACATGAAACGACTAACACAGTCATATAATCTTGAGGAAGGTGTCATTATGCTAATGAGTACAAAGTGTCAGGTATCCAAGACTAATTGTAGACAAGAAGTAGATGACATCATTGAAGCCGTATTAGGCATCTTAAGAGAGGAAGCTTGGTAACGGTCACTTGTCTACTGGGCAAAGTTATGCACGGTTGTTTACTGTTTAATTCCATAAACTATGAACGTAATAAAATAGGTGCTCACCCATTCTCGATTGGTGGAACAGCAATTTCCCTTCAAAATGCCGTGAGCTATCTCCTCCTACTCTTGGTACAACTAACTATTAGTGCTGTTTTTACAAGCTACATCAAGGTGGGAGTTTAATATTTTTTCCTACGATTGCTAACTGATCAATTATTAAACGTTTTTTTGCACCAAGTGTGTGAGGTTACATCAAGGTGGGAGTTTAATATTTTTCTACGATTGATAACCGATAAATTATTAAACTTTTTTACACGAAATGTGTAAAGTTAAAACATCTTTATCTGATAGCGCTTCCCATATCTGTTTTCTGACCACCTTCTAGGCCTATACATAAATAGAACTTTTACTCATATTGATCATGTTTGGTATGACCACTTTTTAATATTTGTCAAAGCATTTAGAATTCTATAAACATCCGATTGATAATACATAATATTCACAATGTATATTTTAATAATAAGTTAACTATATTATATGATTTATGTTACAGGTGGTTGTATATTTAATAAATTTGATTGAATTAATAACATAATAACATAAATAAAATCCAAGCTTTCAAATCTATTAAATATATGTTTGTCACGAAACTACTTTCAATTTAATAATGATCTTTAGTAATTGGTTGTCCCTAATCTATTGCAACATAATGACAAATAAAAAACAATAATACAGTTATATTGAAGACAATAGTTTCATATCATGGTACATCAAGTCAAATCCTAAGTTTCGCTACATATTTAAATAATTCCATCTATCTGTAGAGTTCAAAGTAGAATATAAAAGAAAACAATATCATCAAATACCTTCACCTCATCGTATCAAAAATATAAGGAAAACACGCTTTAAAATATAAAGAAAACCCACAAACGCAAACACACTATCCACGGCATTTTTAACCATCCACAAACCCGCAAAGTGGTTTCATTCGTTGACTACGGGTATCCCGATATCCTAAATGATTTTGAAGAGGAACACAAACAACGTTATAAAATATATTGCAGCTAAAAACGGGGACATAAACCTACTATTTATGACACTTTATTTAACAAACAGAAAATGAAAATTTAAAAATCTAGCAATGAAAAGGACTATAAATATTTCTGCACAACCAAAATTTACAACAAATAATAAGCTAGATTTGTTTATAAAAAAAGGTTTCATTACTACATAAAAAAGAAAAAAATAGTTTATTAAACACAATAAACACAAATTCGAATGAAATTGATCTATTTCAAGAGACAGGAATTTATATATATAATGTGATGATATCCTCAAAATTGCATAAGACAGACAGGCTGATCATTTCAAAAGTAGTTTAAAGATCATATTCTACCAGCTAAATAAACCACATAACCTCCAAAAACAGAATTAAAATTGGCTAAGCACATAAAAACAAGTTAATCAGAAATACTGATTAGTTGACAGTTCTACGTCAGTTTTCGGAAACAATATGAAACTTGCATATGATTAAATAACAGAACCCGGAACACTGAACAATGAAAAATGGAACTTTGATTCGAACTTGCTCGACACAATAATGGGCCTATCACAAACACAGATAAGGTTCCGGCGTTCAACCGACAATTAGTGGCAGACCGGTTCTAGACAGTGGTCCTACTGGAGATAATTTCTTGTGTTCACGTGTTTATATGTTTTCATGTGGAAAAATTTGATTTATAAATGTATAAGTCTGTATATGTGTAATATGTGACCAAGAATAATAAAAGAACTATTTTTTACTCTTTTGACTATCCCAAAGATAAACTTTAAAATTGCTGAATAGGACAAAAGACAGTCGTGATGAACACGCTAAATAAGACAGTAATTTAGATGGAAATTGTACAAAATAATCCACAATCATTCCAAATTGAATATTGATAGAATTAGTTTAACAATATATTAATTGAAGGAACATAAACCATTAATTTTCCTGTTCTTTTAAATCCATTGCATGTTCAACTCATAATTTGACTAACGATTTGTCATCAACTATTCGCATGTATATAGAGGTCACGATTGCAAAGTTTCCTGCGTTTATCATTTCCTCCTCCAATTACAATTATAGAAATGATTTAGTTCTCTTCTAACAGAATTTATTTTTGAAAATATCAATGGTTAGTATTAAAAGGGCAACCGTGAAACATATGTTGAGTTTACTTTTTAGTTACCGATTGTTTTTAATTCTTTCAATACATTAAAATTTAAGCTTTAATATTTAATAAAATTAAAATCATAAGTTGTGATATTTTATAAATGCATTACCCACCCAAAAAATATCTAATAAAATAATTTCAAATTAGTAGAATATAAAATGTAACTTTCAAACAACCAAATTATAATTATGAATTACTTAAAAACATAGGAAGAAAATCCATTTGATTTAAACAAATCTATTTATTTTCTATATCTACTTTCCTTAGTTATTTTAAAATCCAATATTTTTTTTCTCTTTTAAATAAATAGGTGTAATATGTTGTATGTTAATGGTTTCAACTCTGACAGGTTTAAGTCGTGGATTGATAAGATTATAAATTCAATCCGTAATAAGACTTTTCCTTTGTGATTATGATTCCATTATTTTCATTTGAAAAGTATTTTCCTATTTTTATCAATTTAACAAATTATTGAGGGGAAAATATTATTTATATAAAACGGATAAAATTTCTTAAATCTAACAATATAATATTTATAATAACTGAAAATCAGTTTCTTAGATGGTAGATCTAAGGAAACAAAAAATACAAAATGTTATCGTCGCTACATAAATATATCTTTTTTCACTGCAACTACCACTAGGTCTTACATTAAACATTTTATTAACGGATCTGATTTAGTCATACTTTCTTGTTGCAACTGTTAAATATTTTTATTAATTATATAATAAAATTTTAGTGAGATTATTTATTGTTTAGTGATCATTATTTAAACACCATAATATTCTGAATAATATTTTAACGTTTAAATCATATTCAATATAACGATATAAGTCTATTAGTGGAGGGAACATTATTTCTGTTCATTAATTATTAAAACCTGATATTGAACTTGATGTTCTTTAAATATATACCGAAAGAAACTAAAGTCCATTTCCTTATATTTTTATACACAGATTTTTTAAACTTTTTTCTTCTTTTTTTTTCACATAACACATTTATTTTTTACTCAAAATTACTATCTTATCTTTTATGATAAATGAAACTGAGATTCATCGCCTTTCTCCAATAGGTGAGGTCCGTTTTAAATCGCATAGCTCCGGTTTGGTCAGAAGTTTTACTCTGAAAATAGAGTAAAACCAGAAATTAAGATATTTTATCATTTCAAATATATTTCCAGTTTTGTGATAATTTTAACTGACTTGCATTTCGTTTAATATGAGATATATGATTCAGAACTGGTTTTAGATTTTAAAGCCTTACAAGATATACATTTCAATTATTTGATATAGGCTACACCCATAAAAATACAAAATCTGAACTTGAAATCATATAAAAAGTCGTTTTCACTGTGTTTGTACTATTAATAATTACAATCAGTTTTACAATTGATAACACTTCCTAAACCTAATTGGATATGCTTTTGACGCAAGAAATATAAGCCAAAATCATCACAATATAATGGAAACAGTAAACAATATATGAGTTCCTCTTGCGCCATCATTTTAGGATGTAAAGGTGAATCTAAATAAATGTTTATTTCGCAGTTCCTATTTAACTAATATAAAACAACCGTGTTCGAAATCCAATATCTATCGTAAAGAAATGGGGCTTTGTCCCGATTTAGAAGTAAAATGGTTTATAGATATTTAGTTTTTTTTTGAGTAGGCAAATATCTAGAGAGGCTACGAGACTATTCACTTTTAGCCTCGTAAATTTTTAACGATAATTTGGATTAGAAACAAAGTAAAAACTGAGATATTTATGACAATGTATTTCGAAATAAACAGTATATATCCTAACTAAGTAAAAACAAAATTTTAATATAACATCGAAGCTGACTTCGCATTGACGGTAAGAGGTTTTATTAGGATGTATAGCACTTTTCATATCATGTTTTAAGTTCATACAAAATAAAATCATCTAGTTAACAAACACTCTCTCTTCTCACTTATTTGCATATATATTGAATGATTGCGAGAATATAAACTGTAGTATAAACTAGGTAAAAACTAAATATGTAAATTTATAATGTACTAGCATGAACACATAATTGTAGAGGGAGTCAACAATTACGCCATATTAGTGATGGCTGTACAAGGTGATTGCTAATGCATTGTTTGAGGCAATATCTACATAGATGGACTAGCGGACAGAGTGCTCATTATTGTTGTTTACAACGCTGTAGTCTGCTACTTAATTCCACCGCCGCAAGGATCGCTTTTTAATATCAGAACATCCACACGCACGCTTTAACGAATTTCACACTTATATCTATCAACTCAGTGACATACTGAACAGAATCAACTGTTTTCATTGCTATACGGACGTTTTAATTTAAAATAAGAATTATATTCCTTTTAAAAAATACTTCTAATTGACAAGTAAATTTCCAACAAAATAACACATACAGTAAGTACTTAATAGAGCATACCGGAAGAAAATGTAAAAGTTTTCACTTAAAACTGTGTTAATGTAATAATAGTGGCACACCTAATAATGTATAATGCAAGTTAGTTACCCAGATTATCTCTTATGCATTCCATACAGACACTTTCAAGAAATACACGGTGTTATTGGATCTCATAATCGTAATCGAAACCTTGTTGAAGACAACTACAATAGTTCCCTGGAGACTTGTATGAACACCTCCTTCAATAACAACACACATTATTAATTCAACCAAGGAATTGTGCCTAGTAGACATGAATGCGGCACGTTGCTATGATAACAAGGTACTTGACAAGAACCTTTCTGTACCGCCTGTTCTG
Source organism: Aphrophora alni (assembly GCA_963513935.1). NCBI lineage: Eukaryota > Metazoa > Arthropoda > Insecta > Hemiptera > Aphrophoridae > Aphrophora > Aphrophora alni. Next base: position 73,351,026 of record OY740770.1, on the reverse strand, counting down.
CCATATATGGGCGCATCGGCGTCGTTGCCAGTCGCAGTCTGTTGACAGCTTTGCTGATGCTACCGAAATCTAATAAATATCTGTATCTAAAATGTTTTACTTTTCTTAGAGTATTTTATAGATATTCATTAATGAACATCATAAAAAAAATTATATATATATATATATATATATATATATATATATATATATATAATAATTCATCAAGACTTAAAAATGGTAATTTTAATTAGGAAAATTGTAATTCATTTTTGTAATAATTTTGTTTTTATTCTGTAGAGAATTTTAAACAAAATAAGTGCCTAATACGTAAAATAGTCTTCTTTATTTGTAGCTAATCCAACAAATAAGTTTAAACAAATAAATTTCTATGCTATTTATTTATATTTTTTAATCATGTCGAAGGAGCAGTACTTAAGGAACTTAGTTAATGTAGGTATAAACATTTCTTAAAAACTTCGATAATAATCTTCTGCGAGGAAGGTAATAATAGTTGAACACGACTTGAATAATTGTTTTCAGAGACTGTTAATAACTTTTATAATTATATAATTAATTATTTAAATTTAATCGCTTTTAACAATTTTGTTGTTAGAAAGATTACAATTTATAATCACTACAACCATAAATACATTTATATTCAGGTTCTTATAATTATTTATTTGACAGTATGAAGATGATGCAATTCTTTAGTTCCTTAATTTAATAAATAAAGGGTCATAAAGAGTGATGAGAAATTATAATAAACTTTGTTTTGAAGCGTTCTAAACTTCTTTAAAATATAAAATGTTTTGTTATATCTACACATAACTAATTACACTCCACAGGAATTTGATTTCTTATCAACTGTTGTTCATACCATCTATGATATCAAAACAAGAATGCACTATCAATGAAATGAACATGACGCTTCTCCATACATGGTAAATTTGTATTGGTTACCAATTCGAATCAAATAAACAATATACCCAATACTAACCATGTAGTACACATTACTGAAATAATAGATTTACTATTAAAGTAAAAACTATAAAGTTTTTTTATTTATTTTTTGAAGAACTAAAACTATTTTTATAAAGTTAACTCACTTATTTATTGTCGTGGAAACTAAATAGCCATAGGTGGTTTAATAATCGTAGTAGTGCAAAATAATTTATAGCAGGTTTTTATCAGACTTCAGGTAATTAAAAATAATTTCATATATTTTGAGACAATATGAAATTGTTCGTACATACAAAATTAATGGTCTCTCTGATAATAGGATTGTATGTACTTTTATCATTAAAATAATCTCATTAGTTTCTGATAAAATTCATCACATATGTACAGATACCAACCAAACCGATTTTAATTGAACATTTAATTATCCCACATACATTAATCAACCGTGTTCTTTTTAATTTTAGTTTTGTAATAATTAAACAACTTCTTTTTTATTTTGTATGGGTCAAAATAAAAATTAGATTCGCCTAATTTCATAACGTATTGAAATCTCCAACCACGTATATGTTTTTAATGGATATTAGTTTTTATTTCACAAATTTCTGACCTGTAAAATTAGCTTGCAGTGATGTGTTCACACAGTAATTACCGAGTTCACAGCCCTGTTCTTGAGCAGTCAACAAGTTCTAAAAGCGAGAAACACGTGCAGGATCAACTGGTGGTGTCCATATTAGCAAAGTGAAACTGACAGACAGAACAACTAATTTTATTTTAATAAAGAACAGAAGAACAATTAATCAAATTGTAAAGAGTGAGTTGGCTCTGAAGTGATTCACTCTGCTGCACGCCATTGTCTGAATGTGTGATTGATGAGACAGCGCGGTAATTTGTTTCGTCTGGCACAATATTCCCAAACACAAAAGTGGCTTTCTAATTCGTAAATCAAACGACATTTCGATGTACGCATTCCTCTGTAAATGTATTTTTAATAGACAAACTAAATTATCATTTGAACGCACATCACCAAATCAAATAACTGCTGTGTAACAGTTCTGTCATTTGATAAATATAAATTTAGTCTTACGATGTAGGTAATTTCCACATTAATTAAAAAGAAATAATATAAGAATTATTATTTTTGAAATTTTTTGTAAATAATATATTTTATCTATAATATAAATTATTTTAAAATATCTACAATATCAATCAAAATCAACAATATTTAGGACCATCACAATCATATTTCTTGAAAGATTCAAATTGTAATATTCTTCAACTTTTCTAACGGGATTTAAATCACTTAAAACTACTAAAGACTATTTCGTAGGTAAGCTGTACAAGGTTATTACGAAACTATTATATTTAAAATAAATATTATTTAATAAACTGAAACAATATATATATTAAAAATCAAACTCTTTTGTTATGAATTTATAATATATAATATATTAACATAAATATTTGAAAATTTATAAGTAGTGGTTTCTGGACTTCTACTGACTATTTTCCATAATCTGTCATTTCAAAAAAATATATATTAATTTATTTTTTTATTAGAATTTAAAGTTTTATTTATTGAAAATATCGTGGTGAGAATCGTGCCACTTTAACAAACAACGTTGTTTCTGGTGTTCCAAGAGGCTTATTTTTCTTTTTATAATCGTTTTTATTTCACAAAAATAACGTAATAATATCAATATATTAAAAATGAAAATACGTCTACATTTTGATCAAATCATATTTATACAAAATACACTTTAGTATAACTTAATAAAAAACAACATTTCTACTGAAGTAAAACACAAAACATAAATGAAAAAAGTACAACTATTGTTTAGTAAAAAGAGATTCTCCAGAAATAATAGCAGTGTACAGTTTAAGTATATGCACCAATTGATGCGGTAATAAAAGTAAAAAATAATAACAATAAACACAAATTTCATACTCACCAACACTCATAATAAATTATGAAAATTCAGCAAATGTAATAGCCAAATGTTTAAATTTTCTGAAAATTATTTTTTTCTAGAAAAGCAAACTATTTTTACAAAAATACTATTCTAGGTTTTGAAATACAATAACTTCTATCTATAAAATGTGGTTGTCTATAATCTCCTTATTGCAAAAACATTTTACTTCTTTATACACAAATTAATATTTATGAAGTAGGATTTTATTAATAATCTATAAATTGAAAAGAAGGAATCCTGAACTGACTATATAGTTCAATTATCCAAATTAAATATGGATTAGCAGTTTTATTTATTTATTTTATAAATATGAACAATATCATGGGAATATTTATGACCCTGCATTACTAAGATATAGTTAACTAACATAATGGACTAATACTGTATTATAAATAAATCGTCTTTGTTTTATTTAAAACATGCTAAACTGAAAATACTCGCTACAACCTAGGAACGTGTGCATTAGTTTACAAAGTGTGTTTGTGTGTGTGTGTGTGTGTGTGTGTGTGTGTGTGTGTGTGTGTGTGTGTGTGTGTGTGTGTGTGTGTGTGTGTGTGTGTGTGTGTGTGTGTGTGTGTGTTGTGATTTTCAGATTTTAATGAAAGTGGTGATTTTACAATTATGTTTGAAGTATAAAATTTCGTTCATTTTAAAGTTTACCTAAAATACCCAATTCCACCATAATGAACTTATGGTTTTTTTTAAACGTACTTGGTATGTCAAAAAATTTTGTTATATTAAAAAAAAAATTTTGGTTTAGGATTAGTATTTATAACATCACACTTAGTTAAAGTATATCTGCTGCTTTGATAGCAAAAGAATTATTTTAGCTACATTATGTTATAAAGGATATTTTGTATATATCACAACGATTTAATAATAACTTGTCTCAGACCAGTAAAACACCTATTGTCAGGGAAATTTTAACTCAAATATTTTTCAATTAGGGAAAACTCAATTAGTTTTAATAAAATTATTATATTTTCAAAAGTAATTTATTTTATTATAAGTTACTAAATTCAAAATAACAATTATTCAAATGTGGTTTTTATTATAAGTATAAATAATTCCCATTATACCCTAAGGGGCTGACATTATGGACTACGGACTTAGAAATCCGGAGGTAAATTAGTAACTTAAATAGTTCTACGCTTTTTTATGTAGTCTTCGGTTAGATCAGGTTTGGTATCAGGTCTTCAGACCAACTCTTGTTCTTTTCCGACTCTGGCGCTACTGGACTATTCAAGGGATAGGGATATTCATTCCTTTTTGTATAAGTCGATGATGATCGATTCATCGAAATTTATTTGAAAAATCCCATACAATATTGAAAAGTAAATGGTTGAATTTTACCTATAAAAAGAAATCTTGAAATATGATTGCAGCTAGAGACGTAACAGACAGAAGGACGTCTGTATACTTGTAATACAAGTCTGGTATATTATAAAGTCAAATGAAATGCATAGAAATGTTGTTTGACAAGATAACGTCACGGTTATACCATGTATGAGTACTACAGACAGTTGAACCCGTGTGGAAAGATGCATTAGAACATGGATCCAACATTGCTGATTCTACGTTGTACATCTTTCTGTGAGTCATATATTCATTACGGAAACTTCAATACTGTGTGACCTTTTGACAAAACGAACAAGAAGGTATTAATATTTAGAAATTATATTCAAGAAGACTTTTTTGAAACATTTCGCTGGTCTATCTCTCACTGTCTCCTTGACAGTGACGAAAGTAACTACATTAAGTTTGGCAAGGTATAAAAGTCACGTTATCTGATATAATATTTACACCAATTTTAATCATAATATAATTTCTCTTTGTATGTCTGTAAGAATGTGATTATACTCGTAGATATGTTATTTAGCTTATTTTTATGAAGTCATGTCATTGATTAAATTTCAACTACATGTTATAGCAGTTTACTAGTTAGGATTTTTGAACGTCGGCGTCGTGACGGCGGTGATTTAACAAAATTCAGAACTGGGTTTGAATTACGATATGTTTAATGTACACATAAGTAGAATTTTACAATGTATGGTCCGAAAATTGATGTAATTATGTCAATATATATATATATATATTTTTAGTGTTTTAGTATTACTCGGAAATCTAACGGGTTTCCTTTCTTTTAAAAGCTGTTTGGGATATTTTTTTGTTATTATTATTATTATTTACGGTTCTTAAACAGTTAATCCAAATATATTAAAACTATTTTGATATTACATATTTTGAGATTCACGAGCTTGTTTTTTGATATCGAAAAAATAGTTTGACTAATCGTCAACTGCATTTTTCTATTTAACGGATAACTGGGATTTTGTATGCATATCCGTGAAAACGTATCCTCATTGCTTTTTATATTTTATTTTAATCTTGAAACATTATTAATTCCGTTACCATATAATAATAAACCAAAATTAAGCAAAAATTAACACTTGTACCCAAAATCTATATACAAATTTCAGTATTATTAACTTTGGTCGACTGTAAATTATTTTTAAATAGTGAAGTATATATATTTCCCACATGGGAAGATTTGATTACTCTCGTTTGTCTCTCAAACAACGTTGTAACCAAAACATGTACTGACCGCAAATCATTCACTACTCAACATTTGGAGCCACTTCCTTTTTGTAACCACATATATTTAAAGTACAGAGTGTTAAATTGTGTTTAAATATTTGTGGTAAATGAATCCATTGTGGTTAGGCATCACAAAAAACAAATTTTATTAAATAATGTGTACACAAAATGAATACCACGAACCTAGGAAAGTGTGATTGTTGAACTTTATATGTTTGTTGTAAGGGCGGATCTATTTTCCTTTTTATAGAAACCATACAGTTTGGTTATTTAGAATAGTTTATACTTTCAGACTACATAAAGTATGACCCGAAGTCATCAATTATGTATTTTTTCTTCAAGACGGTTTTATTTAATCTCTAAAAGGAACTCGTCTAAATAATATGAATAATTTAATGTGATCACAGACGTTAGAGTTAACTATTTCATATCTCAGTACAATCTTGCCGACTGTATGGACGTACACAATTCAATTTTATTGATTTATTTTTAAATCATTACAACACTGGAACTTCAATTAATAGTGTTTGTGCATCAGTGGCTTCCGTTAGTGTAAACCACGTAAAAAAGGGCAATTTTAAAAATTTTTAATCTAGTGAAACACACACAAATAATAAGTGATGGAGTATTTTCAATACTTTTCACTCAAGTTTTTAATTTGCTATAATATTCATCTTGATAATAATTGTTAATAAACGTTTGTTTTTGTGGTATCAGTTATAAATAATTAATTGATTAAATAACGTGGTCCTTTTACTTAGTTCACTCTAGTGTGACTGTATTCTTAGCTCTGAGACAGTTAACAACATGAGCTGCTCTATATAAATTAATTAAAGACATTAAAACATTTAACAGTATGTCCTCTGATCTTGTTTCCAACATTAATTACAACATTACCTATTCAAGTGCAATATCAACAAAATCTCTCGTAGTGCTTGTTACTAAATTTCCTTTGAAAATGTTGTTCAAACTATATTTACTAAGGCCGCTCGGAGAGAAGCTTTTCAATAAAATAACAACCTACAAAGATTTATGAACAGAGCTTTGTATTTAACGTTAATCTACTTTACATAGCCAACTGATACATTTAAGCATTTATAGTACAGCTCGAAGAGTTTTTGTATTTCCGCGTCATTTTCTTCAGCCGCAAGATCATTCAGATAAGTAAAAACTGTTTCCTTAATGTTTTCATCACTCTCAGTGCTCATTACTTCCAAAATTCTTTCGATTTCGTAAGCAAATGATAGTCGCTGGGGTGTTAGGTTGGGGTGTAGGTTGGATAAATAAAATTTTCAATTCAACTTGATCCATCAACTGTTTTCTTTTCAAATTAGCAAATGGCCGTGCCTCATAGCAGCAAAACGCCACGAGATAACAAGGTAGACCTGAGTTTTAAATGTATCTCCCCCAAATTTTTTTAATGGTTCACAACAAATATTAGCATTTAATGTGGCTCCGCGGGATATAAAACCAATAAGGATTTGCCATTTCTATCCCGGAAGACAGTATCCATAATCTTAAAGAAGGCTGAGACTGTATGGACAATTTAGATTTTTTATATGGGTTGTAATGACAGAATGTAAATTCCTTATTTCAACAACATCGCCGTACTTATTGATACATTCATCGCATCTCCTTCTTTTGGTGATGTATTAAGAAATCAGATTACAGCTCTCACTTCACACGCGGGAGCATTCTCTATGTTCTTATTCATTTTAGAAGCGCACTGTAACACTACAGTGAAGAAACGAATGGGAACTGGGAAGTCGCACAAACTATGTAAACAGGTGGCCGAAGGCGGCTGAAGAGGAATAGATGTGCGCGGACCACCTGCGCAGTAAGCACAAGTATCTGCCAATGGATATTACTTTCCACACAAACCTCCTGTACGCGTATGAATGTAGCCTATGTTTGTATTTTCCGATCATTTTGAATTAACTTCTCACCTACAGATTTTGTATATGCCCTACAGTAGATTACTGGATACAGCTTTAAAATGTGTATAAAATGATACTGAAATGTGTTTTAAAAGTAAAACCTAAACATATATTTTTTAAAAGTATAATCAGTTACATCGTATTTCATTCAAATTTGGGATGTCAACCTAAGTTAATCATTCATTGCAGATGATTTTTAATTGCAGTAGATATTAAAAAATTCAAAATGACAAATGTTTAAATGAGTTTCGGAATTTAGTCACTATACGTAATTATACCACAAGTCGTTTTATGCAAATTGGAGATACTAAGGTCAAAGTCAGCTTGTGATATTGAGTTCAAACTTATGTTTTTATTCTGAACAGCTAATAGAAATATAAAAATGAGTACATCGAATTTCACAAAAAAAAATAATAATCTAATAAATATTCGATAGAGTAAAGTGTGAAGCATGTACTATAAATATTAGTGAATTTTTAGAGACAAAACGAAAAATATGCGAATATTTATAAACGAAAATAATGATTATATAGTATATTGTCTTTACCATTTAAAACAAATTTTAATGATCTTATTCTTGGAAATATAATAAACGTTCAGACAGTAGCTTCTGCATTGTATTTCACCGCAAACCACTTTAAGACTGCCTTATTTAGGTTTAACGAGATATTAGTGTAATTCGAGTATTAATAGAGCAGTTATATTCCAGTAAAAAGTAAAATCGAGAAAGTTTGTCCCGGTTGTTCTTTCAGTATTCAATAATCATGGTGGAAAAATTAAATGAAATTAGAAAAACAAAAATTAAAATGTGCATGTTTTTTTGTCTCAATTTAACTCTCATATTTAATGTAGAAAGACAAATATTTATGGTTTCTTTTTGTTAAAACGCATAAACATAAAATAAACTCCCATTTGGAAACTTCACAATTAAATAACGCAAAAACTTTTGTAGAACAAAATATGGTTCCTAGATATGGTCCAAACATCATACGAAAATAAATTTAGTAAAATCAGAATATTTTATATAATATATTAAATAAATGCACCCCACAAAACATTTCACTATAATATACTATTTAAAAAGTGTAATCTTCTTATAATCTAATTATAGTAATTAACTACGTTCGTTATCTCATAAAGACTGTGTAAATAATCATAGTGGTAATTAATTATTTAGAATTACCCAACTCAGTGAATGCGATCCATAGATAAAATTGAGTAGGAGTTGTACATTAAAGGACTGAAAGTTGACATTCAATTTACATCAACAGATAGTAGCATATATTAAGAGCACGCTAGCATATATTGCGTGTATTATTAAATACAATCAGTTGTCATTGAACTAAGTTAACAGAAATTTTTGAAGATTATAAGTAAGGCGAAATTATAATTTTTACAATGCGTGAGCAACCTTACGGTAATTGACATATAGTTGCCATGTCTATATTCTAGGATCAATACAACTGGTAAAACCAATTTGAATCCTCATGTTAATTAGACGTACAATGTGTTTCTCAGGCCGGAGCTATTCGGGTAAACGTTATTATACACTGACATGTACTCAATGACAGGCCGAGATGTTACATCCTGATAAATACTGTTCTATGAAAGTGATATGCGAAGTTATTACAAAATCTATATTTCTGTAGACTTAAAAGTCAGAGTAACAATCAGCCGTCAAAGATCTCTTCTCCATTTATATGTCTTCAATTAATAAGTAAACATATAATTATACACATATATGTTTAGACATAAATAGGTACAATACAGTATTTCATTCCTTGAATGGGAAAACTTACCTCATAGCCTAAACGTAAATAACAGAGTTGTAAGATTAAGTAGGTTGAATAAACATTGATTATTAGCCTTATCTCATATTCCCTTTGAATATTGTAAATGTTAGTAAAACTGATGTATATGACAATCCTTTGACAAGTTACGTATTACTTCCTGTGATCAAGTGAAATAAATATTCATATTATACTTTTTAGTTAGCCATTCAATAAATCAAACTATGTAATAAATCATTTTTTATTCTTCCACAAACATTATACAAACTACACTTACAATTATTATTCCACTACTCAAACGTGGACGACAACATATTAATTAACGATATTTATAATTCGTACATATGTCACACAGGTGTAGGTCAAATTCACAGAGATTTTATAGATATTATGAACGCTTTTAACGTGATTTTTTATTTAAAGTATCGATATTTCTGTCTGTTCCATTCCAGAAACTTGCGCAACAAAATTCTCTTCAATCATTGTTTACGAGAAACTCGAAAAATTCACTTTTCCTAATTTTAGATACCGTTTGAGCTATAAAAACATGCTTCACAATGCTTCTTTATTATTGTTATACTCTTTAATTTTCTTTTAATTTTTTGTAGTAAAATAATACTTACAATTTTATCGAAATAGTTATCGGATTGTTTAAATGCAATATCGAATAAAAGTTAGTTTACGTATTTATTAGTTATATTACTTTCAATAAACATATGAAAGAGAAAGGAAATAATCGATATATCATTATTATGTGATAACAGTTTAGAATTTGTAAATAATTAAGTTGAGTTTAAAATATTGACGTGAAAAATCCGATAACGCCAACATTTGATCATAAAATAAACTGTAATTTTCCTCTGATTTCAGTTGATCTTTTTCGAAACTATTATGTTTAAAGTTTTTAAATGATTTATGTACAGCGTTGACGGTACATTGCCATTTAAATTCCTTTAACTGTATTTTAGACTATATTTGGTGCTAAAATTTTTGGACAACAATGAAAAGAAAAGTATTTAAATTAACTTTATTACTAATGTGATTACATAAACTAATTTAACAATTAAATTCAGAATTCATTTCTTTGTTTTGATCAAGTACTAACTTACTAGAGTACTAACTTACTTATTCTGAAAAATTGAAGTAAAAGTATCAGAAGGTAAACAGAGATCGGAAAACAAAATTAGAGTAAATAATGGAATATTTAAGCACTTCCAAAGATGGTTAATACTCAAAATATTAATGTAGGTGTTCTTTGAATTACTATGAAATATATAGAACCTAAAATTTTGCAATTTCTTCCCAATATTAATGGCTTTTTTTTTCTTTTTTTTTTTTTTTATAGTTTCGTAAAAGTGTATCATTTTTTTATTATGTTTAATAACCCTCCATAATTATGTGGAAATGTTCCATCGATACAAAATTCAGCTAATGAAATCAAATTTATCACTTACCGTAAATAAAAGCTTACGCATACAATGATTTACAATTTTTTAAGCGATGTTGTAAAAACTTTTTGACTAAAGTTTAAAAGTTTTTTTTTATAATACACACGAAAGTTATTACAGGCACACAATTGAAACTATTTAATTAACTACAATTTATAGAGTTCCATGTAAAATAGCAATAATTAAAACTTACAGTACTTGCAAAATTTTGTAATTAGCAGATTGTAAATTTAAAAGTGAATTACAGACACTAAATTGAAACTGTTTAATTAACTACAATTCGTGCATATATAAATAATCCGTGTAAAATAGCATTCAGTATAACCAACACACAGAACACAATTCTCACAAAAAATACGCCTAAGTATCAGACGCGTTTCAACGACAAGGTCGTCCTCTTCAGTAATGCACGAGCTACACCAATCAAACTATAACTTATAGTTGTAACTTATGATAATTGTGTAGACTTATAAAACTTAACTATAACTTATATAGAATTGTGCTCTGTGTGTTTGTTATACTGTATGATTTTTCTCATAAGTCAAGCTCAACATTTAATATAAAATAGCATTAATTAAAACTTACTCGCAATATTTTTTAATTACCAGAAAGTAAATTTAAAAGATAAGCTCTTATATCCTCTTTGAAAATTACTGTCTATATGAAGATTTCATTACCAAATCGAAAATGGTTCGATAATATTTCTGATTACTCCTTATGCGTAAAACTTGCACTCGAATGACAAATCAGGATTTTGTATGAGAATATTTATATATAAAGTAGTATTATTGTCGAAGTGATCCCAATTAGTTTTTCGTGTACAATGTTAAACTCTCTCATCTTAATTGTAACGGCATTTAACTAGATAAAAAGAAAAGACAAGTTGATGGGTTTTATCGTGGTTCTTAGCCAGACCCATCATGCAATATAATACAAGCAGACCATATTAAAAGTAATGTCCTCTAAATTTAACGTTGTTTTCTTGGGCCTTGTAAGAAATGTTAAATCGTATTGACAGATCTAGGAGTTTTACAAAGTAAACATAGTATAAGGTACGTTTGTTTACAAAAATTATTACATAGGTTTTCTGAACCTGTCTATAACACTACTTTCTTGACGTCATAGATGTGAATATTATATTAAACAAAACAGTCTCCAGTCTCTTCGCTGGGTCAGCGTTTCATCCCGCTGAGTTTGTAAGCTGTGTATATATGAAGACGCATCTACTCACTATGCTCGTGTCGGTGAAACAGGCCCGCCAGTTCTCGTAACTTTACGAAATCACATTTTCTTGGCTCTCAATTACATTTTTGACAATAGAATCTGTATTTGTTATCATAGAGATTGTTATCAAGTAAGATTGGTGCATGCGGTATTTATATCTGAAAATTATAATCTAGTTTAACGTTTAACAAACACACAGAACACAATTCTCATAAAAAAAAATACGCCTAAGCATCAGACGCGTTTCAACGACAAGTTCGTCCTCTTCAGTCATACACCAGCTACACCAACCAAACCACTAACGCGTCTGATACTTAGGCGTGTTTTTTTTATGAGAATTGTGTTCTGTGTGTTTTTTATACTGTATAGTTTTTCTCATAAGACAAGCTCAACATTTAATATAGTTTAACGTGTTATAAGCTAAATAAATACGAGATATGAATAGAAATTTTTTTAAATGGCCGTCTTCTTTTCTGAGTTTTAATAGGGTTCTATGTGAGCACACTGAAGTCCCCTATATCAAATTTTATGCTCCAATATTAATTAGTGTGGTATCATTGTGCTTATGTACGAACGACAACGACGAATATCGAAAACAACTCTTTTCGGTTTCCTGAGACCTTGAAATGTATAAATCAGTTAGAAAGGGGCGTCAAATATTTCTCCCATTACAAAACTTACCCCATACTTCGTGTAGTAGGTAAGTTAAACATTTATAAATACAGCTGTAAAAACATTGTTCCTCATTATAAAAAATTGACTGGGTCGGGTAGATATCATTATCAAAGTTATGTTTGTAAATAAGAAGATTAAAGTTCTTTTATTTATTTTCATTTACCCACTTATTCAATGTCAATTATATCTGGTAAAATAAACTAACAATAATAATGAGAACTTGTTATGAGAAGTAAAATAGGAAACACGCTTTATAATTATTTTCCGATTGCAGAGCGACTAGTTCTTGTAGAAACTATAAAATATTAAAATAACACGAATGAGCTTTAAATTATAAATAACAAAATATTCTAACGAAACTTATTTAATTTTTTTCTTGTTGTTTAAAGAAAAAAACATCCTTCGTCACTGTTAAACAAAAATTAAGAAAACGACATAAATTTCCTAGCGGTGGAATACTTTAATAACGTTATCATGGGAAAAGAGAATATTTGGTCAACATAAACCTGATAGGAAAGGTGAAAGAGAGGAGTTTTAACCCAAGACTACATGAACAAAGATATAGATCCAGTTAGGTGTCTCGGGATTGCCACCCCTGTGAACCTCTACTGAGCGTATTCATAGTATTACAATACGAGAGTAAAATCTCTTCCATTAGTTCTAACATGTCCACTAGAAAAACCTATATGTCTACGAAAGTACATCTAGCCTTACAAACGTACTGTATAGGTAATAGGTAAATATAATGGGTTTATAGAACTTAAATGTTTAACATTCATATTTTGTGTTGGATATTTGTTTGAATTATAACGGAGTTGTGGTGGAGATGTAAAACTTCATCGGGATAGTTATTGCGGTTTATCACAAACTAAAAGTTGAGGTGTTATGAGTTTTATAATTTAAAGATAAAATTATTTAAAATTGAACGTACATTTGAAAGAAAGTATGTAAAATGTTTTTAATTTATCAGTTTCATAAATATTTGGTGAAATTTATACTTTATAAAATTTCTAGCTCGTTTGTGTTGTTTTTTCTCTCACAAAATATCTAAATCCGCACCTACAGGATTACGTTTTTCTTAAACTCTTGTAATATATGCTAATCACAGTTGGTATATGATGAAATTTTGTTTTGTTATAAATTAAAAACAATATTTTACTTTCCACAATATTTCGTTAATCGTGTCGTCTAGGTTGTAGCTAGTGATGACTTTCTTAAAGGCAGTTTAAATCTAACTAACGAGAAAATATAAATATTAGATACAACATTCTTTTTATTGGGTGGTTGGTTAGAGGCAAAATGCAAAGGGGATAAGGGTGAGTAAGAGTTCAAGGATCTGGTTAGGGTTGAAGCAGTGGTTAGTTACTTAGTTCTAATTGTCCTCTTAATACGTAGTCTTTATAAAATAATCTCTTAATTTCCTGCGACTTAACTTTTTACCCTTAGCATTATTATATAGAATCCTAAAATGTAAATTTGAATGAAAATCTATTGAATTATGAGCTTGTAACTGGTTGGAAAACTAATGTTTCCATAGCCCAATAGCAAAATTGAGATCCGTAGACCTAGTTTTAAAATATCTACCTGTTTGGATTGTTTACAAATATTTACAATTTAATAAACACATAATTTAAGGGATTTTATTTAATAATTTGGAGTTTTACAATTGTCCATCAATGATAAGGGGAATATTTTAAATCAACTAGAAATGTTAGAAATTAAGATATTAATTTATAACCCCCCCCCCCCACTCAGTATTTAACGAAAAATTAGAATTAGGTACCTAGATATTCCTTCAACCCTTAATCAGGTCCCCCCTCACCTAACCAAATATTAACGTGGGTGTTATATTATATATATGCTATTTACATATTTTCCTTAGATTGTTTCAAGCTGCCTATGAAAATGCATTAACGTAAGAAAGGTAGTCCGCCCAGGCATAGAATATACAGTAAAGTTTTTATTTATTTACACTTGAAATAAATTTAAACTGCAAAAAGTTAGTTAATTAGGGACAATGTTATTAAACAAACTAGATTTATTTGATTATTTTAAGAGTTAAATAATATTACTACTCTATAACCATCACTTTTCTACTCACTTAAATGTTACTTTTCATTTTTCATATTATAATGAAAGAGGGGGAGGGATAGTCAGACAGATTTATTGTATCAAGTCCACTTTTATTGGATTGTGCTGCATTGGCTTTCTCCAAAAATTGAAAATTAAAAGTAAACTTTCACAGATTGCAAACCTCAATGGAAATTTTATTGATCATTTCCATATAACTTACAAAGTGTAAAGTAGTTAGTTTTTATTTTATTTTCTGGTATCTCCAATAATTGTTTTAAAGTACAGAAACATTTTATTATTGCTTTAAAATTCAAACATTTTCCTAAATTATATCCTTACTTACTAAATTAAAACATTCATTTTATACCTAAATCAACGTATTGTTTTAAATCTGTATATAAAGATATATTTGATTTTCAAATACATGTTTAGATTGAACTTTAGGTAATTTTTGGTCTTAGGTTCATAGCTCTTTCTTTATACCATGTTTAGAAATTTTGTTAACATACCTTGGTCGCACACTTTATAGAACCCTATACAAATATTGGTAAAGTTTACGGTAAACTGATAAATTAACCATAAAAAGAAAAAACTATAAACAATCTTTTTTAATGCAGTTTGTATTTACAATATTTTTTTAAAAAAGGAAAATTAGTTTTTAAATTTAAAAAGTGTAATATAAAAGTGCTTTCATTATTATTAATTTGTTTAAGCAAAACAATGTAATATAAAATAATAAAAAATATAAATTATTAAATGAGGAAAATAATAATCAACAACATTTGAAAGTAGATTAATTTATTAATTTTAACGCTTATACATTATTTTACCAAGCTAGTATTATTGATTAAATCATTATTTCAAGTAAAAAATATATGACCTAAACCGGGAATCGAACCCAGGATATTTGTCTTTACGCGCCAACGCTCTACCAACTGAGCTATAAGCGTATAAGCTACCGTTGGCGCGTAAAGTCAAAGGTCCTGGGTTCGATTCCCGGTCTAAGTCATATATTTTTCACTTGAAATAATTATTTAATCAATAATACTACCTTGGTAAAATAATCTATAATCGTTCAAAATCAATAAATTAATATTTTAAAATTATTAGTGTTTTAATATCAATATTAATGGCGGATGTATGTTTTATAAAGAAAAGTATAGTTAAGTTGTCTTACCTTGATATAAAATAAACAGTCTATTTTGTTCTGGATGTATTTATTTTGCTGGTGAACTTTTCTGATTAACAAAGTGAAATAGTTTTACATTAGTTGCAATCTCTTCTCTAAGTTTGTAAATGAATTTTAATTTAAGTGGAACATTAAAACTATAACTATGCAATAATCTAATAGAGCACTAATTATCGAATATTTATAGTTTAGAATGAGTTTTGGAATTAAATTAAAATAAATTACAGCTTAACAAATTATATAAATAATATAAAAATGTCCAAAAATATATCCTATTGGACTGATAAATGCAAAGCATTGAATAATGCTGTACACTTTAGCTTATGGAATCAAAGATAAACAAAACCAAAAAATGTGGGAACGTAAAAAAATTTGCCAATTTTTATTATACAATTTAGGTTGTCACAATTGGCTCAGTGTCTTTGGAACAGAGTTCAATCATTTTCAGTAATTTAATATTGAATTAACAAACAGCCAAGCCCTAGACCTACATTCAGTATAATATATCAAATAATGTTATGCACTTCTCATTCCCATCACTTTAATTTTTACGGCCTATGGTGCATGCATCATAGCCACGCCTATCTCTTTTCTGGCAGAGAGAAGTGGTGTATTTTTCTCTCCTTGCACCATGAAGGTTACCACCATTTTGCTGCCCAAGAAAGTACGCATATTTATTTCCTTTACTTTTTGCAGAGAGTCACTTCAATTTTGGTAACCAGGAATTGAGCTTCGTAGTTTGATTTCGACCAACGACCATCCAGATGTCAGTAGTTAGTCCCCTCTGATGATTAAAAAAAAAGTATACCGTCATTTTTTTCCTCTGCCGCAGTGGGCTCGACAAATGTGGATTCACCATTTTTTACCAGGGTCCGTGCTGGACTCATTCTTAGCTTAACGTCTGGAAGGAATTAAGATCCTTGATTCCTCGAAGATCCTTGTTAAAGGTGTTCCCGCAACCCACAACCACATCTCCCCATTCAAAGTGGTAGCTCGTTATCCTGTTGTTATCACTCCTCAAGCCACGCCGGACAATCTCCCCCTTGATGCATTGAGCTATCTCCTTTGTGAGACTCGTTTCTTGCCTCATGCTGCACAATCGCTAAATTTTTCATAGCCAATTTATCTGCAAACTTTTCAACTGGGTTCCTCCTTATCTCTGTCGAATCATTTGCAGACTTCTATTTCTTCTTCGCGCCACAAACATCCTCAAGTGTTAGATTCTATCGCTGCCTCTTTACACCAGATTTGGGTGATCAGCTAGTAGTAGTCCGTCGGCTTTATGAAGAATCGCGTGAGGGTTTAGCACCAACTTTCCCCGAATCCTAGACTGTTCAGCTTTATTTGTTTGCCTATCTTGTTCGGTTGTAATTCCCTCGGAGCTTACGTTTTACTTTCCTCGATTGAATTTCTCTCTTCTAACAGGGACGTCTTCTATATTTTTCTTCGTTGTTGATCATGGGAATGACTTATTTTGTTTTTGTTGTACTTTCCTTTTAAATGTTGTCACCCAACGAATTCAGTTAGACTTTTCTTTTAATTGGAATGCTCTCGGTCCCAGAATATACACCAATTAATCTGTTGTTTTAAATTATATACTTTTTTATTTTTGTCCCTGTCATTTTGTTTGCACTAGTACCGAATTGCTACTATCTATCCCTTAAAGGAAAAGATTGAAGCGATAAGGATTACAAACTACTGAGTCCTTCCATCTCCTATATGGACCGTGTTTTCAAAACTGAATATGCCCGCAATGTCATTCAACCTTTGGAATGCATCACATAAACCTTGGCACCTCTCCTCTTAGTTCGTCCAGGCAGAGTTTAAACCGAAGAAGGTCTTACATTGAAGAGGACTGATCTGCGGAGAGTGACTGGATTTGTGTTTACCTACTAAACTTGCCGTACCCATCTAAACAAAATAGTTAGGGACACCAGACCATGGGTATATGATATGGCGTGCAATTTGGAAAAGGTTCAGGACATAATTTTTTATTGTCCATTTCTAGACAGGAAACTATTTGAATCCCTAGGCACTCTATGGAGTGGGAAATAGACAGAGAAACAGGACAACATCATTCACAGCATCTCACGGTTTTCCATAAACATGAGACGGGATTGATATGGATAGTGCTGTGAATGAGGGTTCACAATAAGCTATAAAGCTGAGAAGAATATCCATGACTGTGAATTCTGGCCTTCTTATAAAACAATCAATATTCTCTTTCCTTCTCATGCAATAGGGACAATAAACCTGTGTGTTTTGCAAATTACTAAAAATTGTACGTATAATATATACACTTAACAATATTTTGTTATTGTACATAAAACATCCAATGAGCCTTGTATTTAATAACAAAATGAAAGAGGTTATACCCAAAACAAATAAATATTAACAAAATTAAGTTTAAAAACTTTATTAAATACTTATATACATTTCAGTAACATTGCTAGTATCCAATGGATATAAATCAAAACACTAAACTAGAATTTTCAGAACTGTTAAATTGAATGTGCAACAAATGACCTTTAAATCTCGTCATAAACTTTCTCCTAGTTTTACCTAGAAAAAGATATCACATGACTCACAATCAATCTTATAAATTCCAGACTTCTCTAATATCGGAATTTTATCGTTGGAATAAGTTATCTAAGTTTATTTTGATTTAAATTCAATTTATAAATTTAAAGTGTTGAAAATTGACTCCAAATCTTTGGTTAGGGAGGAATCAAAGCCAAACTAATATATTTCAATTTCCTTTCTTCCGATTGGAGAGTAGTGAATAATCTTCTTACTTTCCTTAGTTTTTGTTTCAAATTGAATTTTTATACTAGACATGAAATTTGGAAACGTTATAAATTTTATCATGGCTTCCTGGTCAATTGTTCAAAGTATTTATTTTAATATGTTACTGTAATTAAAGTAGATATGAGGTTTCTTAAAGATTATAAAACACCTAAAGTTTTTCAAAATGTTAAATCTTCTATAAAAAGTAAATTGGAAAATTCAAACCAATAGAGTTCTCCAATTTGCTAAGAAAAACGGACTATACCTAAAAATTAACTAATAATTGTTTAGTAAATTAATTCAATTATTTTTAGATTTGTACAGTTTATATCTTAAATTAGCTAATAGGTTTGATCGTAATTTCTGGGGTGAGTTGGCTAGCAAAATTTATGTTATTAATAGGCAAAAGAACTAAAATTAGTTTGAACTTTTTAATGAAAATATGTCAAAACTTCAATCTCGTAGTATTGATAGAAATGTTAATATTAGAAAAGATCCGCTTTCGGTTAAAAGTTAATAGAGTCAATCTTTTAATAATAAAGAAATTGATCTATTGAATAAGGTACATTTTCATTTAGAAAACCTATTAACAACATTATCGATGATATTGTAGCCAGTATTAAAAGCATAATTAAAATATTCATTTAAAAGTTGCCCACTTACCATTGTGACCTGAACCCCATCGAGCTGGTGTGGGCCACAGTGAAAAATGAAGTTGTCATGAAGAATGCTGATTACTCTCTGAATTCTGTAGAAGTGCTGTTAAACGATGCATTGAATTAGATTTTTTCGGAGGATTGGAGCAAGTGCGTCACTCACGTGAAGAAAGTTGAGGACATGCTGTGGGAGGGGAATGCCATCAGCGATGATTTGCATGACAGAATTATAGTGATGTATGCAGGGAACGACGACGAAACAGAAGATGAAGACTCCCACTGTGACCAGATTGAAGAAAGTGAAGATTCATCTAATGATTTGGCTATTCCTCTGTAAGGAAATACTGTATTATTATTAGTTTTTAAGTATAGGCATACATACCAGTATTTTATTTATTTATAATAAGTGCAATTTCCTTTACCTTTATGGGCATTAATAGTAATTTTATTTAATTTATTAAATATTAATTTAATTTAGTTAATAATTTTATTTTTGTAACTTTACTAATAACTTTGTAAAGAAATGCTGTATTATTATTAGTTCTTAAGTATAGGCATACGTACAACTTATTTTATTTGTGATTTCCTTTGCCTTCAAAGGAGCGTGATTTCCTTTGCCCTCATGGGAAACAATAATAATTTTAATTAAATGATTTAATTTTATTAATAATTATTTAATTCTATTTATGTATTTATTTTATTTTTTAGTGATTATAAATTATACATATTTCCTGAAATACAAATGTTTGGCTGATATACGGAATTTTCATGAATACAGTATAACATTTTTGTAACTTCACTTATCACTTTATAAGTAAATGTTGTATTATTATTAGTTTTTAAGTATTGGCATACGTACAATTTATTTTAATTGTTTATAATACCACGCTTAAATGACTTAAAATATGAAACTTTAAACTTTTTTTCATTAAGGCAATTAAATGTCTAACAGCAGTTAAATTTCAACTGGCTCCTTCAAAATATGTATATTATAAATATTATTAAATTCAGTCAATACAACAAAATTTTAAGGAAACGTATAACAAACTAGAGCTCACATCTTTAAAGTTATATTTGGTTCTGATCAGATTTATGTTTTAGTCACAAATTAAACTACATAAACTAATTATTGTAAATTTTAATGAACTGAACGACAACATTTTCTTCATCAAATTTCATTTATTAGAGTGCGTTTTTATTGTTATAAAAGAGTAGAAGAGAATCATAAAGATCAAAGAGAATAAGAGAGAAAAACAAATATGAAACTGCTAGAAAATGTGAACTCGCAATTAAAGGTTTGTAATATTCAGAGAGTAAAACTCAGTTTTATTTTTATGTGTAGATCAACAAAAAAGTAAAAAAATATGTTTCATATAACTTTCTAATATGTAATATTTTTTTCGTTATTTTATTCATTTATTTAATTATTATTATTATTTTATTTTATTTTTATTTATTTATTTTTGTTTTTAGTCAATGGAAAAAGAGATCTTTATATTACATTTTATGTTCATTGTAAGTTTTCAATAAATCGTACAAAAAGGTAATATTGTATTTACAAAAATAATAATAACATCAAATTATTGATAATAACAATAATTTTAAGTATTAGTTAAAAGGGTAGTCCAATTTTATATTACTCTGAACACAATTAACAAATTTGAACTAAACTAAGATTTAATTATATATTATTATTACGTATTTTAGTGGGGGTTGAATATTTAGTAACGAAAACTACAATAGTCTTGGGAGAATATTCGATCAATTCTTGTTTCGAAAAAAATTAATTTGGGGAAAGATGTAAGTAACTAGCAAGGATAAACAGTATCAAATCCGCTGCAACCTCTTCTCCAGGTTTTTAATTACATTTTAAAACTGTGCTCTAAACATTAAACTTAAGCTGAGCAATAATCTGCTACCATGAATATTACAGTTTGTAATAAGCTATTGAATTAAATTATATTATTCCATACAATTTTGGTAGAACATTGCACAAATTCTTAATATATGTTCTGAAATACAACAAATAATACTTATTAGTACCTTGATATTGTATTTTCCAACTCGCTTCTCTGGTGTTCTAAAATTATAATATTTTTAAAGAATATATGGTGTTTTTTTTTATATATAACATAAGAAGCAGCATTTTTTGAAGAGATAACTAATGAATTTAGTTTGCGTTTTTAGTTTTAACTACACTTGATTAAATGTGGTAAAAACTGTTATAGTCGATTTTTATAAAACCTTAACTTTGTGTTTCTATCTTATGGCAGCAAGCTCAAAATATTAAATTGAATTTCCGCGATATGGCCAAGATATGCTCACGAATCAAATTTTATTAAAATCAGTCCACACAAGTGCCAGACAACTGTTGATATAATACGTTTTTTACTCAGGGGACCTCATAAACAGATATATCCGTAACCTCACCATGAATTTGTTTACTTTCACATTATTGTTGAGACCGATGGTTCTTGGTGGAATTCCATGTTTAAAGATAATAAAACACATTTTTTTTTTTTTTTTTTTTTTTTTTTTTTGTAATATCCACTTTTTATTAGTCTAGCCGATCAATGGTTTCGCCTGCCAAGGCATTGACGAGGCTGTACTACAGACTGAAGAAAAAAGAAAAAATAAAAAACCTTAAAACTAGAGGGTGGGAGTTGGGATACAATGAATGGAAGGTTGGGGAAATACCCGGCCTGGGCAATGACCATAGGAACAATTGGTTTTCCCATTATGTATTGTTCCTATGGTCATGGCCCAGGCCGGGTATTTCCCCAACCTTCCATTCATTGTATCCTAACTCCCACCCTCTAGTTTTAAGGTTTTCTGTTTTTTCTTTTTTTTCAGTCTGTAATACATCCTCGTCAATGCCTTAGCAGGCGAAACCATTGGTCGGCTAGACTAATAAAAAGTGGATATTACAAAATATTTTCTTTTTTTAAATTGTGTTTTATTATCTTTAATTTGTTTACTCATTACAATTCATAGTCAAAATCAGTTTCATCATTATATTTTTGGTAGATCCTTCGCAATGTAACATTGTGCTCTTTACTTCTTGTGTATAAAATTAGTTGGGTAAGAATGTATAGATTATTTAAAGAATTTATTTTAACGTTTGGATGTCTTTTTGTTTCCACATTTGTATCATAAGTACAAATAAATTTCGACGATGGAGCGTAATCGAAATATCCGATAAACAATGTCTGGTGTCCGAACAAGTAATATATTCTCTAACTTTTTTAAAATGACGACAGATTTGTTTACTCCATAAGATAATAATTGATTTATTTAACATTGTGTCGGTAATTAAATTTAACATATTTAATCAAGACACATGATTGAATTAATGTATTCGTTATAAGACTTTGACAAATGTGATAGTGATTAGAAGAAAATTACGTAATAATAAGTTGGATGTCATACTTACTTTTAACATTCGTGACATTTTGGTAACTTCATACAAATATTTTTGTAGTTGTAGGTTGAAACTTTTATTCAATAATTTTCTAAATTACATTTCATTCGTCTTAAAATTGCACGAAGTACATAACTCGTATGCAAGTCTCACATATTTCTTATAAAACCCTAGTAAAACAATATCATTGGCAGTCACGTCGGAATGTATCAAAGGATTTGTTTGGCTATCATTTTTTTTAAAGAATGTTGTATACCTTAATTTAGAAGTAAACTTTTCTTATTACTAAAAACAAACTATGCACAAGGAAATAGAATTATACAATACAGGCAGCCTATTAGAAAATACAGTTACATTTTTATACTACTCAAAATATGTGGTACAAACATTAATTTTATTTTTTTAATTATTATTAATTATTAACCTTAATATAAAAAACAAATCAACTAAAATTGAATATTTTGACATAGTCCTAATTTACGATAAAATAAATTACAATGTATCCCTCTGAATAATTCATAAACGTAACAAATTTATATATAATTACTAATGAAATCATTTCTACACCTTAATGGTATCATCTATGGCCTTTTCCATAGATAATATTCAAATAGTGTAACTTCAATTAGTCAGGGATTCACATATCAACCAGCGTCATATATAAAATGCATTTCTTTTATTTGCATATTCTTCCATTATTCATCGTGACAAGGGAGTGCAAGATGTCGCATTCCAGTCTCTGACTTTATTCCTGATGTAAATTCAAATTTTTAGGTGCGGTCTGAAGACTTAGATTTATATTATGAATAGCATTCGATCCAGAAATAATGTAGAGTTAGTTTATAGATAATGTAGCTTCGCATGAATGAACCTTCTTTAAGTTTTGTTTGTGAAGATATTGAGAATAGATCCAACTAGTCATAATATCGTAATAAAATAATAATGAGTGTATCAATTTGTTTAATGAATGTTTCATTGTATCGTTTATATTTTCTAGAAATTATACAATATCCGTGTGGGTTGTATATTGTAATTATTTTAACTGAATTTAATTAACACATTCACATCTCCCTTAAAATTCAAACAAGAATACGACACAAGGTGTTGATATTAAATCTAAATGTTACATAGCATAGTTAGCTTCATGAGACTGAGGTATTTGCCTAAACTTATTAAGTTAACTACAAGTTATTTACAATAATTAACTAATTTAATAGGACTAAATGCTCCTTTTGTCATTATATAGTTTAATATTTATTAATTACTGCATTGAAAAATTATATTATTGATAAACAACAGGCATTTTTTATGATTCACAAATATAATAATTAAAATGACAAATAAGTGGTAATTTTCTATAAAACAGAACCATAGTCTATATCATCCGTGTTAAATGTAATTCAGTAGTAATCGCTGATGTGCATTTAGTGAAATAAAATTCCACTAAATGGTCTAATCACAAATTCATGGAAATTAAAAAAATATCTTCTAATTGATATTTGAAACTGATTTGCATTAGTATTGAACTTGACATAAGTTGCTTTTGACAATATATTTTTAAAAATCCTCTATTTGTTTTCTTCATTTATGCATTCCTAAATGTTGTACAAATTTTATGAACTTACGGAACTTTGATAACAGTGTACTTATCTGTTGGAACTTTTGAGACAACACTAGACTTGAAACCGAGCGTGTACATTATACATGATTATAATTGAACAAGCTTACTAAAAAACAAAAATCGTAAATATTGTTGAGTACTTTTATGTCTGTGATACAAATATATTCTTAGAGATGAAACTTTGTATATAACTGAACTGACTACACTGACAATTGTTGGGAAAATACAAGATGATAAATTATAAACATGGTTATCGAAGCACAATTATTATTTTTATTAATTTGCTGTATTTACTTTTTTTAATTCATGGTTTTGTCTGTAAACGATTTATACAAATTTAAATCAAATAAATACGTTTGTTTTGCCAATTTTTGCAGGTCGACTAAAAAAATTAACTTTTCAAAAATCATTTTCTAATGTTTCAAAAGTTGTGTCAATGTTGTACCATATTAATATTATCATAGCAATATATACATGTAATACATACATACTTACATGTATACATGTATATAATATATATATATATATATAATATAATATAATATAATATAATATAATATAATATAATATAATATAATATAATATAATATAATATAATATAATATAATATAATATAATATAATATAATATAATATAATATAATATAATGTAATATAATATAATATAACATAACATAATATAATATAACATAACATAACATAACATAACATAACATAACATAACATAAAATAAAAGATCTAAGATAAAAGTAAAATTATACTAAAATATATATTACAATAATTAAATACAAAATAATTAAGTTGTGCAACGACTCCAGAAAATGTCCTGTAGTTATAGGAGAAACGCTACTTTGTACATGGATGGGAGCTATCAAATATAGATTGCAAACGAAATTTATTATACGGTACATGTATTCTGGTAAAAAAAAACCTATTTCAACTACATTTGGATACAGATTTTAAATATTTGTCTAAAAGCTATTGTGGATCAATATATAAAAGTATAGGTTAGTACACAAATCTCAAGAAATGAACACAATTAAGAACGACGGTTATTTTGAAATTGTCTACATTCACACACAACCCCCCCCCCACACACACACACCAGTAACAAATAGACGGAACAAGATTTTACTCCCAAAATAAATCCTTGTATGGATAATACTTATTTACCAACAATAGCAGATATAGAAAGTGTTAATAACTCTTTCGTTTGCTTTTGAATTTAAGTATTTTAAGATTAAGTTTTTAATGTGGAAGCTATAAATTATAAAATGTATGATATATAAGTTTCATTTAGTGAAAATGTTTAACGTCACGATCTTGATATTTTACTTCTAACATTTCAATAATCCCTAATATGACACACAGCATTTTGAATTGGTGTCTCTTTGAAATGCGATCTTCGTTGACGACTCGTTACTTACATGAGAAATTAGAACAACTACAAAGTATGATATGGTTTAATGAGACGGTTTTCATCTTTTGGTAATATAAAACTAGTACAGGAGGTATCAACATCCATTATCAAGTGAATAAAACCGAAAACAAGATAAAAACTATGTTTGTGTTATGTTTTTCCATGTTCATTCAATTGATGACGGGAGCTAATTATTAATACTCTGTTTTAGTTATTGATGAAAAAATACGGTAAACATCCAAGTAACTATCAATAGTATGAAATATACATCATTATAAAATCATTTTAAAACCAGAAACGGATAATACTCCAATACATAAATGTATACGTATCATTTTTTCCGGTCTTTCTGAATATGTAAATAATTATAGAGAGTAATATAAATAGGAATTAAAAGAAACATAATTATAAGAATGTTCGATATTTCTTTTAAAAGAAAATATAATCAACAGTAGTTTACTATAACATTTTTAAACAAATTATTAAACATGCATATACTATATAACGAATTTCATAAATTATAAAACAAAATATTGTTTAAAAGGACAGTAGTAGAATCAAAGAAAACTTTGAAGAATAAATTTATAACTCAGGGGAGGTAGAAATATCTTAAATTTTCAACTTCAAGTTCTCTTAAAATAATTTACAGCATGTGTTATTTTACTGCAGTTACGGCTCGTATCTGCGCGCGGTTTGGATGCATTAGATTAGATTGTATATTGGGTGAGGCTTCTAGGTTCATAGTCCATAGGTTTATTTTGTCCTATTTGTTGACCTGCTTGTTTGGTCAACAGGCCTAACAATGTAGGGTATGTATTTCCCTTCCTTGCCAAGGATATCGGCCATATCATTTCCTAGTATCCCAAGGTGCCCTGGCATCCATATCAGTTGCATCACGTTTAGGGTGGAGAGGGTGGATAACAATGAGAAGCTTTCTCACACAAGTTTGGATGAGATTTTAACTCAGTCAAGTGCTTTGAAAGATTCTCAGATAGGATTAGAAGTTTCTTCTTCCTGTACTTTTTGCATAAACCTAAAGACAGGTGTTACTAGGATTACTGATTGGAGGACGGTGCACTACTTCCCACTATTGCTTATCTTTGGTGAAGCGCTGTACACTCTGTTCTAAAGTTTTTCCCGATCAAGAAACCGTTCGTGTGCCTGATTATGGTTCCAGTCCTTTCTTATTCCGAGATTTACTAAGAAAGGTCAGTTAAAGAGGTATTCAGTTTACGAGACATCTGATGTTATTTTAACACCGAGTCTTTCAGTACAATGTTTGACCACTCCGAGCAGGTCTTCCATCCATTCATTGTCACTTATTATTCTGTATGAAGAATTCATCCCTCCAACATTAAATAAATATGGAGCAGTAGTCCAAGGAGTATCTCCAGTGCTCCTGTAGGGCTGCTTCTGAAAGCTCCATAACCACCAGAGTCTCTGTAAACTTGACGGTTTGGTGCTTTTTGGCGGGATTAGTCCAAAAACTACTGACCCGTATGTAATTTGAGGTCTGGTGACTATTCCATAGAAACATATGAAGTCCCCAAGTGGTACCGATAAAGCCTCTGTATCACGTTTTAGAGATGTGCACTCCACGGTTACTCCAAGGTATGTGACTGACACGGTCGTTCTCAGTCGAATATTTCCCAGGGTGATTCTACTTAAGACAGTTAAACTCCTTTTATTAGAGAAGAAAACGATGGTAGTTTTTCTTATATTGAACTTCATGTCCTCTTTCGCGCAGTAGGTTACGACACACCTTGAACTATTGTTCATGATGTAAGACACAGTGTCATATTTGCCAATTACCATGATCGCTATGTCATATGTATAGCCTAGGAAGTATATTTCTAACAGGTTTATTTCTGCCAGGAGCCCATCAACCACCAGACTGCACAGGTGAGGTGATATTACTCCAACCTTGCGGACACGAACTCAACCAAGTCACATAGTAAGGTGGATTAGATAAGAATTACATATAAAGTTCAATTTATTTATTTGTCAAAAAAGTATTTTTTTGTATTTTTTTATCATATATTCTAAAATACGTTGAAAAGAATATTAATTAACATAGTTTAAAGCCTACGATGTATTACCCATATGTGGACATTGTCATATAAGATTAAATTTGTTGCTGAGATGTTATTTTTGAACGTATTTTTACAAAACAAAACGTAAATATTTGTTTTACTTGTGTACAGAAGTTAATACGTTACATGTTAAAGAAAGAATAACGTCATAAGTTATATGGAGAAGTGTGTGGCTTTTTATACTTTCGTTAATTACTTTCAAATGGAAACAAAAATACCTAATAAAATTAAACAATTATTCGTCTTAGTGATATTTAATCTAACAACTATTATATACAGATTGGACTATGCTGTAACTGTTGCACATTCAAGTTTAATTATATATAAAGATCGCGAAGGCTAAAATGATGTTTGTCTGACGTACACGTCATCAGAAATAAATACTTCGATATCATTTTAAATGAATAAAATGTATCTAGAAGCAAATCATTGTCCTGCCACTGAGTAATGTCTGTGTATAATAACTTTTACCAGAGTAGCTCCAGGCTGAGAAATACACTGTAGGTTTAATTGACACAGACGCATACATGATAAAACAAGATTGGTTTTGCCAATTGCATTCATTCTACAGTATTGACTTGGCAACTGTTTGTCAATTACGAAAAGATTACTCAAGGTCTGCAAAACATTATATAATTCAACGTTACACTTGCCTGTAATTCTGGTGTTTTTTATTCCACTACTTCAGAAAATGGTGTCCGTATACTACAACATAAGCAATACAGTTTGGCACGAGCAATAAGAGATTCCTCACCCTCAATTACTATCTTTGAAGTAAATGGAAGTTAATGTCTATCAACTCTCTGTTAAAATATGTACTACTAATTTACTCAATTCTTTCCAAGAGCCGTTATCAGAAATCATCCTGAGTTGAATAAATTAACTTAAGTAACTCTTGTTGTGTTTACTCAGAAATCTGTTGAATCTTCTTTAAAGAGAAAGTTATTAATAGCAAATCATCTAAACTAAATCTGTGCAACTGTTTCGCGAATTAAACCTTATCCCAGCCTAACTTTCCCACACTTAGATTATCGTGAGGTTTAGAGAATATTTACATTCCCGTAGTTTGTGGAAACTAATTTAAATATACTTTTAAATTTATTTACTTTTGGTTTTATTGAAATTGTTTTATGTTCCTACGATTTTTAATTCGTTAAAATAAAAGTAATTTTTTTTTTCCACTTTTACATTTTTAATATTTTTTAATACAAAACCAATTTTCAAATTTACGGATTTGATTACAAAAAATATCAACCTAATAATAATATTTAAAAACTAATTTTAAAAACTTGTTTATCATGGGTTTGGAAAGATATTTAGGAAATTGTTTTTACAGTTACTAATTGAAATATAATACAATCTAAACAAATTTTCTTCTCTTCCTTTTTTGTTTGTAAATTTGAAAAATAACGTAAATTTTCGTGACTTATTATTATTTTACTGACATCACTGACATAAGAATGGAACTCTTTTTCATAGCACGTCATAGTATGAGTGTTATTAAGAGGTGCGTGTTATTATGAACTATATGTTATTTATATGCTATGATCACACAGATTTGTTGTGCAACATTTCATTTATTACTAATGTTATACATAGTTTATAATCTATTTGTTGTTTCAGTTATATTATTAGCGAGCTCCAAAAATGTAATTAAAATTATAATAAAATTAATATACAAAATAAATACTCGTGTAATTGAAGGTTGCTTTAGTAATTTCCACACATTTAAATTTATTAGAGAAGCTGATAAACAGATTTTTATTTTACCTCATTCTTATGAATATCTCGAAATAAACTATTCCAAATAATCAGACATACAGTACATAACAAAGGGTTTACTCAAGAGAAGAAATAATGTTTAAAATATAGTGTTTATTGAATGGAATTTACATAACGCCATTGTCTATAAACACTGCGTTATTTCTGGATGGAATGCATTCGTAATATGAATCTAGGTTTTCAGACTGCACCTAAAACATTGTATTTACATAAGGAATAAAGCTAGAGACTGAAATGAGCATCTTGCACTCTCTTGTCACGATGAATAATGAAAGAATATGCAAATAAAGAAAATGTATTATATACATGACGCAAGTTTATATTGTGAATTCCTTCTAATTGAAGTGAAAATATTTAAATATTATCCCATGAAATGCAAATAGTAAATATTGTACCCAATCAAAACAAAACTTTTTCTAAAAACCTCTTTATAATACCATTGTAAGTAGAAATATTTGTCAATGGGTAACAGTAGTGTGCATTCACCTAAGTTAGTTCTGCTTGTATTTACTGTAACCAACAGGGTAAAATCCAGTAATAATCGACTGGATACAACAGTAGATCTCTGCCCCCTCTCACTACATTTAAATGAGGTTTCTCCTCTAAAATGTGTTATTTCTATCTACGAAATGAAGGTGTTAAAGGACAGTATTAGTGATTTTAAAAAAGATCGTATACTTAGAATTAACCATAGTTTTATTAATAAAGGAACACTTTCCCACTCACCCATATTCAAGACGTCTACTGTCAGTCAAAAAGTGGGAAAGAACTACGAGAGGCAGCTTTATATACCTTAATTATAACGAAACGTGCTTCGCTTGTGACATAAACTCATTTTTAGCTTATGTTTTGTTTGTTTAAAAATATAGCTTTTGATGTATGATGTCAAAGTTTATTTTTGGATGTTTCCAATTATTTATGAACTGTAATTTATTTTAATTTTCGATATTGCACAAAGATTTGGATAATTAATCTCTACCTTTAACTAAAACCTGTAGAGTTGATTTTGAGAAATTAGATTCTTTATAACAATCTAAAGACAGGGTTTTTTGTTGTTTTATATAATTCACAAAAAATAATTTTTGAATAAATGGCGACCATTACGTTTTATTTAGGTATTTAGAGGCTATACTTGAACATAGTGTGATGAAAATTTAAAAAAAAATACTATATAATTCCACATTGTCATTTTGAAATTCATGTAGGTAACTAAATTTCAGTAAATAGATTTAGGATTAATGACAAACATTTGTAACAAAACGTTTATAAATATATATTAATTAATATTTATATAAATTCTGTTTACACTTATAAATAACAATAAATACATATATTTATTTTAAGATATCTTACCTTGTTATTACAGCAAAATTAAAACTTGAAAAATCAAGGGAAATAGTTATAATAAATCCAAGGCTAAATTAGAGTAAATACATAATAAAATATAACATAATGCTTATTTTATATAAGAAAATAAATGTTCTTCCACTTCAAAATAATGAAACGTGTTAATACCTCACAAAACAGTTAAGTATAGAGACTTCATATGATTTTCTCACGTACTTCGTTGTTTGTTTCTCAGCCTAGAGCTACTCTACAGTATTATACGCTGACATATTAAATTCAATGACAGAACAAGATTTTACTTCCTGATGCCATTTCTCTTATAAATAATATGATATGAGAAAGCAATCAAATAATATTTACCTTTAATGAATTAACAGTCAAAGTAAAATTATTTCAGACGTCGGCGATCCCTTTTCCATTCACTTGTCATCAACCGTAATCAATTATATATTTACATGTAAATAATTATACTAAACAACTTATTTTCTTGAATCGATAAACTTGACCTTATAATCTAATCTACAGATAAAATAAATAAGTTGAAAAAAATTCTCATCACCTTTGGAATTCTTAATGAAGGTAAAAAAGACTCTGATACATTATTTGATAATTTAAAATGTGTACATTTTATTTGATAATTAGACATTTATCAAAAAAGCATAATGAAACTTTCACAAACGTAATAAAAACTCCACAGTAAAATTACTGCTTCGATCAATAACATGGATAAAAAAAAACTTTACATTGATAAATGAATAAATTTACCTTTATATATAAGCCCTAACTAAACCTCATACAAGTTGGTCGTAGTCATAGAAACATAATAGATATTATGAATTCTTTTGAAAAAAAATTCAATTAAAAGTTGTAATATAGCTATCTCTTCTGACCCAGAAACTTGAACAGATTTCTTTTGATTTTTATACACTAGGAACAAGGAGAATATGCTTTCCGGAATGCATTAAGTAACAACATTACATTTTTATTTATTATTCAACATAATATAAGTTTCTTATAGAGAAATATTCTTATTATTGATATATATTTTTGTTTAATATAACGAAATATGAAATAAACTTATATTTTTTTTTCTCTACAATTTTTAATATTGTCAATAAATACATACGGAAGAGAGAAACGTTTATGTATTGTAGTATTGAGTAATTGGTTTTAATTCTAAAGAGATATAGTACTAGTCTACAAATATCGTGAAATATTTGCATTGATCATCTAATTTCTTTATTATAGGAATAGTTCAAAGGATTAAAAATTAAATACTTAATATTATATATAAAATGAAATACTAGGAGTGAAATATTTAATTTGTGGTGAATTCACACGTTATCGTGAAATTAATACCTTATAATATTTATAATATATATTAATATGGTCATATAATAGACCAGAATATATAATATGCGTGTGTAAATATAATCCGTAGTTGTCATATTATTCAAATCAATACTGTCCATGTTAACTAACTAAAGTGTGCACTCTCCGTCTAGGCTTTGACATCCACTGTAAGTCTAATTTACATAATGTAGTATACTAGTTAGACAACATTTAGTACAGTTTCTGCTTCTGTCAGAAATTTTGGATTTTAGCTGCGAAATTCATATAGCAAACTTGTACCTTATTATGCATCATGTAAGAAAATCTACTTTAATATAAAATCAGTATTTGTGGATACAGGAGAGATATATCATTCTTCCTTT
The DNA here is from genome assembly GCA_963513935.1 of Aphrophora alni. Taxonomy (NCBI): domain Eukaryota; kingdom Metazoa; phylum Arthropoda; class Insecta; order Hemiptera; family Aphrophoridae; genus Aphrophora; species Aphrophora alni. The sequence continues at coordinate 73,318,339 of OY740770.1, read as the reverse complement.
GCGTTGCAAAATATAAAATCTTAAAAAAATTATGATACAAAAAAACAACTTATAATGAGTATTTTACTTAGATCTGCTTAAATTAATGTATAGGGGATAATAAATACAGTGATATGAGTCTGGTTTTTTTGAAATAAATTACCTATATAAAATAAAATAACATATACTTGTTCCTTTGATACTGGTAAAATATAGTGTCAAACTACTAGCTAAACATTGGTTGTGATGGTTTTGGAAGAAATTCCTTTTGGAATGTTTGCTTAACTATGAATTTTATTCAAAACTAATTGCGTGCTCCTGATTGTGTCTCGCCTTGTAGGGTACGCTTAGAACCAAGGCACAGAAAAAATGTTTAATAAGTTGTGGTTACCTTATTACTAATAACCTGAACTTTGAACATATAAAAGTCTTATAGGAAGAATGTTTGTTTGATTGTACATGGAAAATCCACAACTTATAGCTAGTCAAATTTCTAGGACACATTTACTTCAAAAACCATCAGCAAATTTACAACCTACTATCAAAAAACATTCTTTTAACTTACAACCGCCTAGACAAATAAACATGTTTACCAAGCTTTCAATTTTACCTGAAACACCACTTGTACATTTTTCAAAAATAGTTCTCTTAACATTTACAAATGTTCTGACTTTCAAACAAGCAGCCAGCAATAAGAATTGAATTTTTAAAGGAAGATAAATATTGTCTTTATTGTTTAAGTTCTTTGCATACCGTTCTACTTTACATCCACGAACACTTGTCACAAATATAACAACAAAGATCATGCGCTTCTACATTTTGACAGGTGATCGAACTTAGTCTCTAACTTTCACAAGAAAAGCTGACGATCCACAGTAGCGTAGTCAACAGGATGTACACTGTCTCAATTTAAAAACTATATTCCTAAATATTATCGCAATAACACAATTCTTTGGATATTGTGCAAAATACAACATATATAACAAATTCAAATGCACAATCTAATTATTCTGTTATTATACTCAGTACAATATCATTACGTGTTTTTTTTTAAACCTTCTAAACCGTTCCTAGTAACCGCGATTTTAGACTCAGTCAGTCAGAGTACTCATTACTTGAAAATCTTTAGGAAATATTTTAAAACAAACTGGTATTGTTTAGAATGACATTTCAAACATTAAAACTCCTGCTAAAGAAGTAGTGTAAATTATTTCAACAAGACTAAAGGTATTCCATTTGTTAGAAACCATAATGTTAATGTACTCGACAAAATCAGTTTACACAAATATTTTATTTATATGCTTTGTTTTATTGTCATTAAAGAATGTACGCATTGCAATAGACAGGACAGTGTAAAAGATTAAACATAATAGAGTATATATTACAATAAATACGATTAAGGTACAGTAGAATAAATACAATTAAAATTCCAGACTGCTCATATCAGTCAAACTACATTTTTCAACATGATAGAACGACTCCACTTTTAGCCATCTCTCCACAACACTTTTAAAACGCTCAACAGAAACAACTCTAGCACTCTCAGGCAAATTATTGAACAATCTAACCCCAGAATAGCATATGAAATAGCCTAAATCACTTTAAACTCTTATAAAATAAATTAAAGACAAACGCAATCTTAAAGATTCTTGTAAGGAATTTAAAAAGAATCTATTGACGCTGGTAACATAACCGATTTTGACATGACAAATCGCATTGTTTTCTTCCACATCACGTTTGGTTTCACTTTGTTTCCAAGCCATAGCAAAATGTGAGCATGTGGTAAACTTCTTTTTTCCTATTCGACAGTATAAAAGATCTTACTTATCCCAAAAATTATGGTTTTTTGTTTGTTTTTTTTTTTTTTTTTGTTATAAGGTCTATCATTTTTGTCAGTTTTATATGAAACACTGTTGAAATTAGATCATACCTGTCAAGTAATTTTTGATTTGGAAATAACTCAATTGTTATTTCCGGCTACTCTTTGTTACAGGTGAAAGTGATAAAGAGATCTGGTCTTCCAAAGTTTCTAACATTAGTCATAGCGTTTTGACTCTTTTCATTCATAAATATTTCTTTAAAAATTGGTGTGGGTTCTGGAATTTTGGGGGTGCTTACTTTTCCTCTATTACAACACGGGCCGGGCGTTTCAGACCTCCATTTCTGTGCTTGGCAATTGTTATTCAATCCTACCAATATCAACATCAATTAGCACAGAGTAATAAATATTAGAGTCCGACATAAGCAAAGGCCGAATTTAATGAGATGTATTGCCTTCATTCTCTATAACATTTGAACGTACATTTTGTTGAGAGCGTTCAGAGCTTGATTCTCGACCACGGATTGCTAAAATATGTCTATGTGCATGTGTTGTGACGTTCCGCGGAAGAGTCTTTAAGCCGGTTTTGTTCACTAATTGTTCATTGACTAACCAATCTATTCATATTTTCATCTTCCGTCTCATTGCTACACAAAAGTCTCAGTCGCTTTGGTGTAGTCGATTCCCAAGAAAGCTGAGATTTTCTTTTCGTCATTTTCACAGCTGATTTCGATGATTTCACAGACTGAAATTAAATGATAACTAAGGCCAGTTATTACAATATCGTAGTTCTATGTTAAAGATAATATAATATAGTTGAAATATAATCATATATCTATGAAATGAAATCAGTGTATTTGATAATAGATAACTGATATAGAACTATGGTAGTGTAATGCAGGCCTAGGGCTAATTAGAATTTAAACTCTCTAATGTTTATTATGTTATCTAAAAATGCCAAATATAATCTCATTTATAAAATATTTGATATTAGATCTTTTACATAGAACTTTGATAGCGCAATACAGGCCTAGGCCTAATTAAAATTATAAACACTCTAATTGCCTATTAGATTATCTGAAAATGCAAGCTGGTTTTTTTTTGTTTTTACACACTCAAACTCAGTTGTTATTTTACACACAGAAACTCAATTATGAAATAACTTAAAGTAACAGCAATAAATACTAACAAATAATAACTAAAACCTTACATCTTCAGCCCAATGAAAACACCAACGACATTCAAAATTACTAAATTCAATATATGTAATTAAATTCAAATTTAGCTGATTTTGTGTGTGTACGTTGTAGGCATAGTCCGGCGCTTTGGCTTCGGCCGTTCTCGGTAATGTTCGACAGTTTTAGTATGTCTATAAATCTTGCTTTGTCTAGTGATTATTTGCCAGGTTATAGTATTTTTTGTTTCTGTTCTGCTCCTTTGCTCATGCTCTGTTTCTTTTCAAAAAGGTTATTTGACGCAAACAGATTTTTTAAATCGGACTTGTAGTTTTCTCAATTACCGCGTTCAAACCCACAAACTCTACTGCTTTATAATAGTATATAGAAAATTCATGTCTGTGTTACCATGACTCAATTTCTAAAATTTTTGTTTAAGTATCAATTCCCCTGTTAAAAAAAGAAATGACCGCCATCATAACGAGTATTTGTAACACGATGGTCCTCCTTATGCCATCTCTATCGGGTGTCGAGGCACTGCAAATTATATAGAAAGGGACTATCCTCTGATTTCTCGACCCAATTACCAGTTGACATACCACCTGGCAATACTAATTAGCTTATCTATCTGTCAACCATCGTGGATAGAGCATCCTAACAGATCCCAGTTGTACGAGGATCCCTCGAATACCCTGCAAATCACCAACAGGGAAATCCTTACATGGGGCTCTTGCAGATATTATGGGTCGCAATTCTTGCAGTTGACCCACCTCTACATCATTTGCTTATCAAGCCACTATCACATACCAGTAAAGACAGGAGTTTCAGAGGAGTCTGGACCCGCCTAGAACTCAACCTGCAAATTAATAACTGAAAAAACACTATGCTTTTGATTCTCGTATAAACTCGATAAGACCGCTATTGGGGCCGACCAGCATCGTTCGATTTCTTCAATGGATCAATCCAAACTTAAAAATCATAGGCACCCGTTCATTCACTTAGAACTGTATCCAAGGGTACGTCAGTAAATTATACACCTTGGATTTGATCGACTCCGGATTTATTTTTTCTTTAATTTCTCACCAATTTTTCACAAAAATCCAAACCTTTCCTCAAATATTTAGAGGGATCCGGCGGATCGTATATCAGCATTAGCTTTAGCGACAAATACATTCTTTTCAACCAAAGGAAACTTACGAAGGCAACCCTATACATCAAACTTAGAAACCTTTCTTGGAATTTAGACTCTTTAGTTGTTCCTAGCTTGCCTTACCCAATAACCCTATGCGATTTCCTCCATAAAACTAAGGCTGTCATCGAGTTTAAAAATCACGTACCCACAAATTTATTTTAATTGATCTGAAATATCCCCTCTGCTATCACATCTTTATTTGTTACAGAAGAAATATTTTAGCACCTTCCCAGAAGGCGAGAATTATTGCCCTAATTTCCAATTTTTCCCTATCATAACAAAACAAAAAGTGGTAAAGCTAATTTATTAACCTACCATGTCAATATTGAAGACAAGAAAATTAAGGTTAGAGAACTAGGCCATACCAAAATGCCCCCCACCCTTAAGTTACAGGCTTTAAGAGAGCATATCATGATCTTTTAGAAAAAGGTATTATCTCACAATAAAATTCAACTTATCGTCAAATCGTCAAAACAAGAATCACTGCTACATTATTTGGTCTTTAAATTATCACTTGTAACTTCGATTATTGTAGTCACTTGAGAAGTAATTTTATCGCTTCTAACCTTATTCACCTTTGGCGTCTACCTTTGGCTTTACACATGCGATCTTCATCTGGTTGCACTATATCGAGCACTATATCATCTGGTCTCCTTTGAGCTAGGCTAATTTATCCTACTATTTATCTCTTATTGGTGAAATATGGAAGCTTAAGTCTACGTTTTGAACAGATAACATTTGCATCTCAGCACCATTTGTTAACTTTCAACACCTGATTTTTTTTTTATTTTTCAAATTTCTCCCCATTTACCAATTATTCTCTATTCCTCTTATTCCATTTTAACCATTATTTTAATACTTCAGCCATTATTGTAATTTTCTTACAAATTCATTAGCAAGATTTTTTTAAATAAAATATTGTAGTAAGGCTCACCCATCCTTAAACGAGTAATCTCCATTTACTCCATAATCACACTCCGCGTTTTACCTTTATGTTCTTTTTTTTTCTTTTTTTTTTTTTCATACTCTGTCTTGTCATTAAATAACAATTACTAAGTAATAGCATATTTCTTACTAAACAAAGTAATAAAAATAGTAACCCCCCCCCAACCAGTTTGGGGATATGTTTTTTTAAATATATTTACAAACCAATTTTTTACATTTTGTCATCAATATTCAACAATTTTGTCAAATTTCGTAATCAATTTTCAGTTTTAAATGGTTTATTTAAAAAAATCTACCATTTAAGGAAACGAACTGTGTTTCACCAGTAGAAACTGTGTTTCCTGCTGCAAATAGAATGGAAGGGGAGGGGTAATAACCTAGACTTACCGCAGTATCCAGTCCACTGAATTACTCCATTAATAATTAATAATTGTTATCGGAGTTTACGGCATCGATTCAAGTGAATATAACCAGGGGCACTTTTTTCTAAATTAGGTTTTTTCTCTAGATACCACATCCAGTCTGGAGTTTACGTAAAAATCTGAATATAATGAGTATATATTTTAATAGACGTGTGTTATTGTCGGAATTTGTGTTAAAATATGAATGTTAAAAATTTAAACTGGGCTGTAAATTTGTACGTAAATAATTAAACGTTTGATAAATAACAATTTGTTTCTTTCATAAACCATAATATTTAAAAAATATAATGCAAAAACTAACTGTATTATAGCTTATACAAATATCTTTAATTTAAGCCCTAGTTCGTCTTTTACTTTACATATTGATATAGTTATGATTTTTAAAGTTTATGCAAATTTTGGAAGTATACTATTGTGCTATTTTTTGTTTATATCTTAGTAAAAACTATAAATTTGAAAACACGCATGGATGTAACTTAAAAACGTCTATATTTATTACATACGAGAGATTAAACGTTTCATTATCTATAAAAAAAACATTGAAGTTTTGAGTAATTTGCTTATAAAGAAGTCGAAGATATAAAAATTGGTACAAATTTAATATTTTAAGAATTTTGTTTTAATAAAATATATGTGAATGTTTACTTTATATTAAAATACATTGTTCAGGGTTAATAAAAACGTTTAATATCCTATTTTAAAATGGAAATGTTTTAACAAAAACAGATATATTGAAAACGTTTTTGCAATAATTTTTTTTGTATTTTTTATATAATGAAATAGGTATGTCGCAATTGGGCATAAAATAACATAATACTCTCAATATTCTGCAGAATAAATTATATTATCTCTAATACATAATTTGTATAGGTTACGAAGAAATTTATTTTTTGAAAATAATACAAAAAATATAATTATTGTCAATTGCTGAGCTCTAAATTATTATTAAAAAAATAACTATGAAAAGTTACAAAATTAAAAACGTTTTAGCTTTTTTACTTTCATTTTGAAACAAAAACCTAGACAATGATAAATATTTATTTAAATCCAACCACCGTTATTGGATTCGTACTTGAGAATCATTTAAAGACTAGACACCTTACATAAAGTAATACACTATACACCACATTTATGTATTTTTTTACTCATTTGAATAGGTAGAATACGTACAATATTTACTATGTATTGCTTCAATGGGAGCATTTTAAATCAATTAATAAGGTTGGCCTTTTAAGCTCGAAATATAAAAATCAATACAGTATTTATTTCTGTTGGTTTTACATAATAAGTGCACTCCATAATTTCGTGGTATCTTCATTGGTCCGTGAATATAGAACTAATGTTTTGTCGGAACCCTCAGTGTGTTCCCATCTATGGTCCAAAGCTTTTTGGGACAAAATTTAGATCTCTTTTTCAAAATGTATGGTCACAAATTCTTCTTCAAGTATAAAGATATATAATGTTAATGAGATGAAATCGTAACGCTAAATCTCTCTCATAAAACTTGAAACATTTTGGTACGAATCTACATGAAAATGTGTTTTGAAGATAATAGATTTTTCCATAGTATCGTTCCATATAAATAACAATAAATATAATGTATTAATAATTTTAAAAATAGGAGTTGAAGGTCCAATTTTGTATCGCTCAACGTACAATAATTAGGATTTATTGGTAATGTTTTTTAACTTTGTTAAAATATTATTTTTTGTGTAGTTAGTATCTTGTATTTCATTTTCGGCTGTATGTTTTGAAAGAAAACTATGGCAGTTTCGATAGAGTATATTTAGTTTTGGATATATTAATTTTGATGAAAAACAAACTTACATGATTACAAAGAAGCTAGCTGCCGTTCTTCTTCAAGTTTATAATTCAATTCTAAAGTGGCACTATAATACAGCAACTTAGAACTTTGCAATAAAGTGAACCATCAATTACCTCCATAGTTTGATGTTTTAATAACTTATTGAATTACATTTAAATCAAATTACACGCTTCAAGATAGTGTAGACACATTCCATAAACGTTAAATTTTATGTCCAGTATCAGACTGAAACTAAATGTTCGCAAAATCATACTCTGGTTTCTTGTGTCTATTGTGAAACAGTATTATTATTCAACATACAAAAGTAATTTTTTTTTTTAAATTAGGTTTAAGTAATAGGATAAATATATACGTTATTCCTTAAATTCGTTTAGATATTTAAAAATTTACAAAAAGGCATAAGATTTTAATATTAGGAGTTAAGTATAAAAGTAATTTAACCTTTCTGAGATGGACTTTCAACAAATCGGTCAACGTGTCTATGAAAAAGACTAACTTTTCCCCTTACCTGAAGTTTGACACAATGTTTATTTCTTCGTACTATTTTGGTAAAATATATATATATATATATATATATATATATATATTTCTAGTTAAATAATAAATCATTAGAGTAACACTAATTGAAAAGTACAGACAACAAGAAAATAATTAATTGTGAATTAATTATGTATATCATTTTAGCAAGGTCTAGTGATCAGTTGTCACCTAAAATACAGAATGCGAATAGCAACTGGCTCAGGTTTAGGTAGTCTGGTTACATAGTTTGTTATTTATATAGTGTTTTCCATGCATTCATTAAATTTATTGTTTTATTAACACATTTATAGTCTTCTAGAGACACCAATGCAGATACATTTAATCCAATGGTTTTTAAAAAATATTTTTCTGTTATAGTAACTTCAGAATGATTTAAATGTAAAATATTAAAACATTATTTACAAATTATAATAATTATATACAACATTTAAAAAAAAATTTTTAATACGTATGTATATAGTAGTGTTTTTCCATTGATGAAAAAACAATTTATTTCCAACACAACAAACATTATCAGAGTATAGATACACGAATTTATGCAGCACGAAATATAGTGTCAACTAATTTCCAAAATAAACTCCAGTCTTTCTAGCTAATTAACAGTAGTTTATAACTAATGTGTTCTAGAAATAAAATTGAAGAGAAAACAGATATATATAGTTGAAATTTATTTTATTAATGAGATGAACGAACAATATGTTCATCAATGAAACCATTGATGAAACATTTATATTTATTAAAATAGAGATATAATAAACTGAATCAAACCTTTTCTTTAAAAAAATATTATTTTATAAATTTATTAGTTTTATTTACATTTTTACAAAGATTTAATAGTTTAATAATTCAAACCTTATGAATGTTTTATTACTGATCAAATAGGATAGTTTTGAAAGTATTTAATAGATACAATGATTGCTTATGTTTATATACACACACTTTAAAACTGAAATGTTTTCAATATTCAAATCTAACATATTCAAGGTATACACCAAAGTCCTACAATAACTTACTAGTTAAATTTATAGCACTTTCTTATGTTAAGATAAGTTTATAGTATTATCGGTATACCATAGAAATAAGAACCTAGATCTATGTCTAAAATTGTTTTAAAACATAGACCTAATTTAAACATAATGTATATTAAATTTGCACTATTAACAAGGTTTTTACTGTTTTAGATCATTTAAATACATGATTAGTTTATGTTTTTTTTCATTCCACAAATATTACTATTAAATTTATATTGATAGTAAATGGTCCACGAAACATTGAGAAACTACATTTAAAAAATAAATAAACAAGAAATTGGTAATATTTGGCAACCGTTTAGATTTTTCAGTTGTCAAAATTTCAAAAGAAGAACTCGGTCTTTTTATATATATTATTTACTGTCAAATGTAGTCTGTATTTGTATTTTACCTTTTATGTGGCTACATGTTTCACTGCCACAGGCAGCAGTGTTACAATAAGTGTTGTGTATATATAAGTGTTTGAGTGGACAGAGATAGCTGGCCTGATGATGCTGCCTGTGGCAGTGAAACATGTAGCCACATAAAAGGTAAAATACAAATACAGACTACATTTGACAGTAAATAATATATATAAAATATATGTAGTTCTAAGGCTATCAACAATGATTATCGGTCTTTTTCTCAATGATTTAATATTATGTCCAATTGTTTAAAACATTCAATGATAGTTTTGTCATTACCAAACACTGTCAATGTATTCCTTTGAATAGCAGATGTATTTTTGGGAACCATATGGAAGCTTATAATAATAATATTATTTATGAACACATTTTAACTCATATATATATATATATACAAGGAAGTTGGTTGGTAACCCTTTCACTTTGTACAAGCTATATCGATACGATAAAACTAAACCGCCAGCTAGGCGTATCAACAGCAAAAGTGAGTGTACAGCTTTTGATTACATTAGAGATCATAAAATATCAATGAGTCTTCGTCAAATTTATTCTGATAGAATTCCAACAACCATCTATAATAAAATTATTATAAATCATGGGCATAAGAAATTAAATCCCTTACTGACGCATTCAGGATTGGCGGATTCATTGGTTCTATTTTTCTGTTAACATATTTACATTACATTTAAATATGAAACAGTTTGTCCACAAATGTTACATGTGAACTTTCAGAGACATGTTATTATCAATTACATAAACTTGATTTTTATTTTTAAATACCCTTATCTTATTAATATTAAATATGATTTAAATATTTAGTTCTGGTGTATACCACTAACGTAGTAACAAACAATGATTAAATTAAATATAATGAAAAAAACCGTTTGAACAACTCATTCACCATATATTATTAGCTCTGTTTTTTTTGTTTTTTTTAAGTAGTTTATCCGTATGTACAATTACATCCGTACATAAAATTACTGATCCGGTAAGTATGTTATTACATCCGTATGTAAAATTATTGATCTATACTGTACTTAAATAATTGTACTTCATTTAATATAAAAAAGGAAGATGTACCGGAGATCAATTTATTTGAATTCCTTTTCATTTAATGACTGGTTTTCATCGCTAGTACTCAGAATGTAGTGTGAACAAAATCAACATTTTGTATTATTTAAAAATAATTGTTCTTAACTCATTAAAAACAAAATATTTTATGACTCAAGAAACAAAAAAGCATAATTTTATTCAGCATTACATTTAATGTAAAATACATTTTATTGTAAATTCGCAAATTTAACAAACCTCTTGGCCTATTATTACCAATTGTGTCATTTCTGAACCACGATGAAAACATAAAATTGCATTCCCAATGAATAATATCCAAACAGTGTCACAATTAGTCGTAGATTCAAAATATAAATCTCTGTCACATATAGAAAGCATTTACTTTACATATTCTTTTATTATTCATCGAGACAAGATTGTACGAAATGGCGTTCCAGATCCTTACTTTATGCTTATTTAAATCCAAAGTTTTAGATGCGATCTGAATACCTAGATTTATATTATGAATGCATTCCTTCCGGAAATAATGAAGAATTTATAGACAATGGCGTTATGCAAATTTCATTCAGTAAAGATGATATTTGAAACTGCTCTTTCCATGAGTGAACTTTTGTAACGTTCTCTATGCCATATTATTTGGAATAGATCCAATAGTTATAACAATGAACAAAAATCTGTGTCTCAATTTACCAAAAGAATGTGTCTTAATTGATAACAACAACTTAATATTATTCATATATATATATATATATATATATATATATATATATATATATATATATTGTTGTTGTTGTTATTATTCTCATTATTATTGATTTCCATTAAATAAATTAATTACACCGTATGCTCTCTTTATTTCACACAGACGATGGTGTGCTACATTTTAATTCGTATATAAATGACGAAAATTTAAAAGCTAACATTTTAGGTACATATTATTGTAGGAAATATTTACCTATTATAATCAAAGAATGACACTTTTGTTTCAAGCAAAATTACTGATCGTATAAGCTTATTGTGTTTAGTGAAAATATCCAAAAAATGATTTTGAAATAATAATTAAGAATTATAGGAAACCGTAATTTTCTCTTTGTTATTCTTATTATTTCAATAAAACATTGATAAGTAAATAGAAACTTAAAATAATAATGAAAAATTCAACCTACTTTTGTATACGAAATAACACAATACACACAAATTAAAACTACTGTATTTTAAGGATTCCCGCCTCGTTTTGACAATTAAGTTAAAAGTGGAGAATAAATGAAACCACTAAATGGAAGAACAAACTATAACAAATAAATACGAAATTGTAGACACTTGTATTGTACATGGGTGGAAACATCCCTCGTGAACCCACTCAGTCAAGTTCAAGAGTGTAGTCCTATTGCGTTTAATGGCTTTGCCGAGTTCTACTACTGGCACTGACAGTTATGACCAGTTCAAACAAAACATTTACTGATAATATGATGGAGTCCAAGTATTCACTATTTAACAAATATTAAAATTTAAAAAATCAATTACTATTGTAGTGTTTTCTTCAATCGTATATCAAAATAACGAGGTAATAAAATCAATAATATTTTAATGGTAGGGTTGTTATGTATTTTATCTACCACATACTTTTATTATACAAAATTCAAATTAAACTTTAATCAAATTCATTTATGATCTCAATTTTTGAGAATTATTTTGAAAGTTAAAAGTAGTTGAAAGTGTTATCCATTAAAACTATTTTTATCTTATAATTCCAACATACAATCTATTTTGTTCCTTGAATACACAATTTTAAAAAAATCAATAATCTCAGTGAAACAATTGTTGATCAAATCTTCCGTATTTTTTCCCCTTTTTTTATATCCCTGTTATTTTAAGTATGTGTTTAAAACAAGGTCTATTTTTTTTAATGTGTCTGTGAATCCGTTATGCCGCTCGTTCATGACAAATACTAATTCGTAACGGTTAACGGCCAATTTCCATTTCTTTACCAACACTTCAGTAATACAGTAACAGTGATATTGGCATTGCTTGTCATCATGTTTTAGTTATCACATTTCCTTCGCTTCAGATGAAAGCACATTTCTTGTAATACACCCTCGGGCATTGACGCTCTCGGCTTTCACAAGCTTTCCTATACGATCTGCTTCGTTCAGTTTGACCTTTGCTGATTTCATTCAAATATTTCTTTTGCGTAATACATATTTCTTTTACATTTTTGTTCATATTTCCTTTACAAATTTGTCGATTTAACAGTTTTATATTATTATTTATTACTACTTTCCAATTCAAAGGTACACTGGCCAAACTAGGAGTTACACTATTTTCAGCGCTACTCACCCCCTCTCTATACACCCTCCTCCATTTTAGATACGAGAATACATCCTCTAACCTACGGAATATTAATATCTATGTAATAATTTACACTTTATGAGCTTCAATTTGGACAAATCTTTCTTTGGTCCTTAGATTTTTCGTTATCACTCATCAAAGATATAGCGCAACATTTTACGAACAAATTTTAAAAGAAACTTTTCCAATATTTCTTATTTGTATGCACATATTGTGTTCTAATAAGAAATAGAAAAACGTCATTACTATTTTATTTATTTTTTGTTTTTTTTTGCAAGGATTATTTGGATAATAAAATCTAAACCTTAAAACCCATATACTTCTTTTCCCCGTTGTTTACAAAATTCATATTCTATTCTGAGGTATTTGTATATGAATAATATTCCATTCCCCTTTTCTATTATTTAATTTATATTACTTAAGAAATTGATTAACTCAGTTATAGGCTATTAAGTTATGAAATTTAATTACATTAATTGAACAAAATTTGTCACAAATAGTACGACTATTAAATCAAACGCGTTTCAACTACAATGTTGCCACCTTTAGCAATCGTGTATTATATTAATTAATATAGTTCACTCACCACTAAAGTAGACAACATTTTTGGTGAACGCGTTTCATTTAATAAAAGTCATATTTGTGAGAAAATCTGTTCAAGTTTTATTTTAATTTTAAGTTATCTCGCAAATCAAGCTCATTATTTATTTATATTAACGTCATGTAACTCAGTTGGTTAGGCCATACCAAACAGATCCGACTAGACAAAGGTGAAACATTGCTCTAGCTGGGGGCTGAATGGTGATATTGGAATTTAACTTTTGTCTATTTCATTACGGTAACGGTAGTTAATATGAAATATGTTATTATATTTTTCATAAAATAGTTACATCAAGTCATACTAAAATATAATGAGCTAGATTATACCCACGTAAATGGTTGATTACATTTTGCTCATGTCAGTTATTTTGAAAAATTGAAATAAATTATATTTTTTTGCGAATTAAACATAACATTTCTATGTACAAAATTTATTTTAACCGTTCTATATCGTATTTCAAGTATATATTAAAAACCACTAACACTTCATTGAATATTTTAAGGCTCATATTTAGATCTATTTATATAATAATTTCAATTGAATACATAAATGTACAAAATATATTAAATAAATTGTAATATCAAATGTTAAACTAAATTTTTATTTCTTCTTTAAAAATAATCGACTGAATTGATAAAAACAATCGACTCTGGTTCACCACAATGTCTAAGGAATTGCCGATTAAGTCAATTAACTCAAACATGTATATCTGTTACCACAATGGCACCGCCTCTCTCATGTTTGGCATTTTTATTACGTTTTTATAGCTTTGTTACGGCTGGTGTTTTTCTCTTCGTATTTACAATGGAAATTGACAAACACCATCCTCATCAACGACATAACCTTACACAATCATCCATTACATGACCAAATATAATCTTATTAGCGGGAATCTATCAAGATATGTATGTAGTTTGAGCAAGGTATAAATTAATCGAGAATGGAACATTGTTCATCAATAATAAACAAACATGTAGTAATTCAAGGGAGTTTATATGCTATCATTTTTATTTTAAATCAAGGTTGTAAATGGGTTTATTAGGGTTGAAGTGAAATAATGTAAAATAACTAGTGCTTTAATTGATTGAAACCTACTTTTATATAGCGAAGGCAATTATAAACTCTATTATCAGTACAAATCATTGTCACAAAAATATAATTTAGTAGTTCTTATAAAAAAAAACTTAAGAAAACATTTGACTTCTTCACATATACTAATTATAAGGAAGACAATGTGCCGGACCAAAAACTTTTTGCAAATAAATCCGTATTGAGATTCGTTGAGTCTAAAAAAGTAGTTTGGGGAATTATATCGTCCTTCGTACATGCAGTAAGTACTCTAGACTGGTTTTAATCAAATTTGTTATGTGAACCATATCTGGAAAGTGTTTTATATTTGTTTGATAACTCAAAGTTTTAGAGTAACTGTCATAGAAGAAAATCAAAAAATTGCGATTTTATAAATCTCTACTCAACTTGTGTGGGGAAATGAAGACTCTTTAGTTGACGTGATAAAAAAATCCGTGTTGCATATTTTTATATTACGTCAAAAATTTTAATTTTGTTTTAAATAAACTACTCTTTTTTTGTAGTACGTTGCTAAAATAAATAGTATTTATATATTTTAATATAAAGAACTTCATCTATTATTACATAGAGAGACAAACAGATTTTATTTTTAGTCATAATTTAAATAATTTATGAACTCTTTTGTTCATCACGTTTTATAAAATTATATCTGGGAAATGAATCATTTACCGCTTTACTTGTTTTCCTCTCGTTTTCGTTTCACCTTGTATTTAGTTTTTATTAATCTATAACCACTTTAGATTAGGTCAAATAATATATAAAATATTATTATAGTATACTAAATGTACTCATATACTTTTGGTTGCGAAATTCAATGAAATCACACAGTATTTTCGTAAAAATGAAAAATTGATTGAACAAACATAAAACACAACTTCTCACGATTTAATACTGACCCAAGCGAAAATCACGAAGCCATGATTCGTGTTTCATAAAATTCCCACAGCGGCGATCTTTCGATTGATTAGTAGACAAAGCATGCATTCTCTGTACCTTCTTAAAACATCCACGTTATAAAAATCACAAGGTATGAAAAATCGTGATAATTTATTTCAACAATAGGCGGAAAGTTACAAAAACATTTTCAATAATAGATAATCAAACACTTCACATGCAATTTCAAAACTACTTCACTGTTTTAGTTGTTATACTCTTTCTTACAATGGTCAAAATTATTCATGAATTGAGCCAAGCATATATTAAAACTTTCACATAGATTTCTAAAATCTCTTCCTGGTGGGTACTTGCATTTTGAAAGTAAGTTCATGTTTAAAGGTCCAAGAGTTTGTGGTAACAATATTGATGAATCAGTCATTCGGCAGATTTTTTATACATATGTGTCATTATATCTGCATTATTATAAATATTGTACATCGAACATGAAAATGTCAAAAAAGAAATTTAATTTGAATCTCTGTAAGTTAGAATAAAAATAAATATTTTTATTTTAATTTAAATTTTAACCATTATGATATACTAAAATTTTTACTTTTAAATAATTGAGTGTTTTGTCTAGTTTAAAATAATTCAGACAGATAAAAGTTACCTTGTTTCCAGTTAAAATTCTGGAACTTTTATACCTACTCTATAAATGTAAATAACAGTAGGCTAATAAAAATAAGTATACTTATATTCGTGTCTTAACAGTTTCATTTTAAAACAAGAAAGGCTTTAATCCATGAACAATAATGAGGGTATCCAATAAAACGTGTGGTCAATATTAATCCAGGACAATTACAAATTTCTTTGAATAGTATACACCTGGATACAAATTTAACTCATTGAATGGAAAATAAACACCAAAATAACATAATATATTGAAATCGTGATGTCCCTTTGTCCTATAAATAGTCCATTTATATATTAGGCCTACATAGAATATAGTAAGGAAAATAATAACCTTATATTTAAATATAAAAATATGTATTATTAATAATAATTTAATTTAATTTATCCTATTATTAATATATGCAGATCGAGTTTCAACAGAACTTCTCCCTCTAAATATGATTGCCTTCAAAAACTCCTGGTCTTTGCCTACATTGTAAAGAATAAATGTTCTTAAGTTTAAAACTGAATATTCAAAAAATAACACATTACTAGTTCAACAATTTAATTGTACCTTTACTTTCTGATACGTGTTTATCTATTGATGCTGCAATCTTAAGGTTAAGTATATAATTACCCACGTAATAGAAATTTGGACCAAAGATTAGGTTGGTTAAATATAACTATTTCCGGCATAAATTCATTGTTTGTTATCGGATTTGATAAATTACGGTATCATTTCCTTCATGAGAAAATGCATAACATTTTCAATCTAGATATGGCATTTGATGAAACTTAAGATTAAAATGTTACTAACAATTGAATAATT
This sequence comes from Aphrophora alni, assembly GCA_963513935.1. Lineage (NCBI taxonomy): Eukaryota > Metazoa > Arthropoda > Insecta > Hemiptera > Aphrophoridae > Aphrophora > Aphrophora alni. The sequence continues at coordinate 73,301,520 of OY740770.1, read as the reverse complement.
ACAATGGCATTATTTTCAATTTTTTATCTGTAAACAACGAGTGTTAGTATCTTGTGTACAAAATTTCAAAACGTTTCTTTAACCATTCTCAAGATATTAATTGTTCTTTAAAAACACAAAATGGTGGCTAAACAGAAAACGAAGCTTTTTGCAATAGGTTTATTGGAACATTTTCATTTTATCTTCTTTTTACATAAGGAACTACCACCCTACGTATTTCCGGGCATTTTCGGAAAATCCTATATAATTAAGGAATGATTGCAGTTTTAATACATATTATTGATCGAACGGTGCCATTAAATTAAGTAATTATATATGTATTTTAAAAGCAGATTAGAAAAAACATTCGATACCAAAACACCTTTATTTTATAATAAATGTTGAATGATGTATTTATTACCAAAATACTAAGATATAATAATAAGGTTGTTACTATTCAGATAGTTATGATAAGCTTGCTTCTCAGACATGTTATAACATCTTAGCTTGCGGTAAAATCATAGATAACCCAATTGCCGGCAGTGAACGTCCCATTAGTGCCGCCATGAGATAATCCGATTTCTGCATCACGACAGATGTCATTAGAACAGATTACAATCACTCCAGTGTAACGATTAACGCGCCTCCCATATGTGACAATTAACACCCTAGTCACAACATCGATAATTATCGTGATTAACTATGAATATTTTAAGTTAATTAAAAACCCATGCAATCATTTACACAACTATGATTTCATAAAAGATGCGATGTACGATAATTTCGGAATCGAGCTAAATCGAGCCTAAAAATCCATACTCAAACGAATTACCAAAACCCGAGCCTTTACTCATAAATAGATTTCCGCTAAATAACTTATTGTAACTAATAATAATATCTCATGTTTTTAAATCGTACAAATATAAAATATAAAGATATACTTTCAGCTCTTAATATTCTAAACGTATTTTAACAGTATATGCTATTTTTGTTATATTTAGTTTTTATGGTTAAAAACAGATTAATGTAGTGTTTACTGCCGGTTTGATAATGATATAATATTTGAATTACTTAAGTAAAAAGCCATCTCACCTTCGATATCTGTCTTATAAATCTAGTTAACATTAATTTAATCACACCCTTAATAAAACCTTTTAATCTTTAAGTTCATTGTAGACTATTTTGCAATTATAAGGAAAACATTTCCAATTAAATTCACACAACTAAGAGTAGTGAACTCACATATATGTTATTAAATTAATATAAACTGAACGATTAATACATTTCGTTTATTTGCAACCCATCTAATCTTACCGCAAACTCGTTATGAAAAACAATTAAATCAACTCTTGAAACAACGTTACGTCATACTACATAAATTGAGTTATTCTGTTCTTAAAATAATCTATCACTTTTCACCCTCCACTTCTTTCAAACTCCTAATAACTTGAGGAATTTAACCAAAATAGAATCCAACCCATGATTCTCACAAAATAAATTATTACGATCACTTGTAACCACAACCGTTATTGATTACATCAAAAATATAAGCATTATCAGTTTATGTCATTTCAACATGTACCCAAGAAAACATGAAGGTACGCTAATTTCAAAAATCTTTTCATAACTTCAATCGATAATTATAACATTACCGAATCTATTTAGTTGTCATAAAAACTCAAATATTATAACTAGTAAATCAATTACTAAGTAAGTTATATAACTATGAACAACAGCTAGTTTTCTCAACGAATCAATATATATTAGGCAGCTATTTACCTTTTAATTGCAATTATAAGAATGTACAATGTGAAATATGAAACATTATACCCCGATATTGAACATTGAGTTACATATCATAAAAACGATGGCAGCTAACTCCTTTATGTAACTAAGGAGACACAAAATCGTGAATGATTATTAATAATGTAAAATTTAGTCTTGCACCTGAAAAAAACTTGTAATATTTCAATACATCGTAACACATAATTAATTTAATAAAATATAATTTAATTAAACATCCATGGTGTATTTCTTAATACCACCATCACAACAACGGATTATCCCCCCCCCACTTCCTCTACAAAAGATGTGAGCTCAATAAATATAAGAATTAATTGCAATTTAATGATATAAGTACTTGATACTGGTATATACATGTTTATTAATTAATCCATGTAAACAAGGAAAATAACCTTGATACAAATTAGATCCAAGAAAGTGAACCAATTTTGTAAATCTTACTCTTTCTTTCACACAACTTTAAAAATTATGTGTTTTACAGATCTAACAACTTTCAGCAATAAATGAAAAACAACATTTGTTTACAATATAGAACATCTATTATTATTAATGCATAATCTCTTATTGCTGATATGGTTGTATGTACTCCTAAGAATTAAACTATGTGCAGCAATGTTTCAATTTCTTTTTGAATTATGATTTGACAAATATAATTTTTTATCTTTCGAGAGGTGACTTTAAAACTGAACGACTCAGATTGTCATTTTATGTAAATTAAAAATTGTAAACTTCTTGTACAAAGAGTTTACAGAATTTGTGAAATGTTTACCTATAATGTTTCTTCTAATGTGTCTGTTATATATTTCATTATTATCTCTTTAATATATTGTACTTTTATATCTGTAATACATATTAGTTATAACTCACTTAATCCATACTAGCTGTCATACTTAGTTCTTCACTAATAGTTCAATTATTACACTAATGTTATTTAAAAAATCAATAATCGGTTCTAAACCAGTTTTATGAAAAATCTATTCTTTCCTAATTCTTTATTGTCGTTCGTGATATTAAAAATAAATAATCATATACTTTTGAACTCACCAATCATTACTTATTTAATTCTTCGTTTAAGATATATTATATACTTAATAAATTACAAAAAAAAAAGTTTTCTTTATTTTTTAAATGTATTGTAGCATTCTTAAAATAAATCTGCATTTTTGTTATCGACAGTCCACTCGCCGTCTCTCTTATCTTCCCTCTCTATCGCATGATTCATGCAAGCGCAAAGTCCATTCCCTGGTTAGCCCACCTGTTCTAAAACCTTTTGCGAGTCTACCTGTAGTCACACAATGTCTGACATCTATACTTAGCTACGTTAGAGATAAATTTCTTTCTTGGACTTCAAAATTTCTACCTCAGTTTTTTGGCAATGTTAATCTACAAGTTTTGTGCGTTTTAGTTCTATAATGTTTAGTAAATTTTCATTTTCACGGCACAAGCTTATGTGAACTGCGACAGGATTTTCCAGGTATTTCAGTTTTACAGATTTTATCATACCTTAAATTTTGTTAATGCTTTAAAACAATTTATTAATTATCATGTATTTTTAAAATATGTATTTCATGTTTTATTTAATATTCAATGTTCTTTTGAAACTGAATGATTATAAAAATTTGCTTTTCTTAAAACATACTTTACAAAATCTTGTAAAGGCACATTTTGAGTTTGGAACAATTATGTGAAATAAGTGCAAACTAATGTTGAACTTTGAATGATCGAAATATCTTATTGAACATGTCAAATATAAAACAATTGGAGAAATCTGTTCTAAATCAGAAAATTTCGTTTTACAGACTTGTGCAGATCCTTGCAAGTCTTATACAAGCTTTGTTTTAACCAAATTAAATATATATATATATATAGATTTATAATCATCTAAGAAGCTTTTAAGTTCAATCTTAACGAATTTCTGTCATACAATCAATTTTCTTTAATTTTGGCAAATAACCAGATATTTTCTTTAATAATGAACATTAATGCTAAAACATGTCTGATTTTGTACAGACACTAAAAAACATGTTTTTTGCTATAGCTAATATGCTGGTAGAAGAAACACAGCGAAAGATCTAGACATGTTTCGTCCTGTTATCAAAACACGTTTTATCCAACATAGCTTCAGTTTCATGTGCACAAAAGTGATGTAAAAAAAAAAAAAAAAAAAAGGGAAAAACTAACTTTATAGAACTTTAATTAAACTCATATTGTATATGTGCCTAAAATTTATTTCAGCGAATATGTTTTTCTTAAAAAAAAAATTCTTTTAGATGTAGACTTGTGTAATTAATTATAAAATATATAAAAAATTATTGGGTGGAGCCTGCATGCAAACTTTCGGTCCTAACAACCTCCAAGAGGTTATTTTCTAAATTAATATAATTGACGTCAATTTAAAAATTTAATATTCAAAATTTCCTTCTTTTCTTTTAAAATAAACTACTCATTTCATAATAAATTCTTTAGCTAAAACATAGATATATTTATTGGCCAATATAGCATTTAAGAAATTTATAAAATAAGTAATATTATGTAACTGTTTTAGAAAGCTATCATTTCATAAAGTTAAAAGGGGGGGGAATAAAAATCAGTATCTTTTCATCTTTTTTTTATTTTTTGTAATTTTTACATTTAAGGGCGTATAATCTTTTTTTTTTTGGATTAATGATAATCCTGTTAATTGTTAAGCTGTGCTCATTGTCTTTTGTTAAACTTTGTAACTATAACATATATAAACTAAAAAGGGGGGGGATAAATTTTCAGAATCTATTGATTAATTTTTTTGTTTAAATTATAATATTTTGTATTAAGGGCGTATAACTATTATTAATTATAATATCTTTTTTAATCATAAGCTGTTTATGATAATTTTGTCTCAGGATGTCTTTCTCAATTGTAAATGATAAAATCTGAAACGTTGAAATTTCTTTTCTGTTTCAATAAACTTGAGCCTTGTTAATCACTAAATTTGTTTTTGTCTTTTAATTTTTTTTTTAATTTCTAAACATTGTTACCATTTTGGTTCCGCCTTTCTTAAATTTAAGTCCCCTGGTAACATGTTTCTGGTAGCAGAGCGTGGTTGATTCTAGATTCTAGTGTGGTTAAATTAAATTATAGAGTTGTTAATTAAAATTCTGGAACCGTAGTTAATTTTCAAAATTTCGCATTGGAACTATCTAAATTTAAATTCAAAATTATTTTTGTTAAACAAGGCTCATTTTTTTTTTTTATGTTTTGCAGCTTTTCAAATACTGCACAACTGTTGCTGATGAAATTTTTTTTTATTATTATTTTGTCTGCTTAAATATTTTTTTTTATATATATATTTACATACACTGCACACTAATCATTCACTGAATTTGATCCAGACAGCGGGCTCATTCGGGAATCCAAAAAAAATTATAAATAAATAATAAAATCCAAAAATAGTTAAAAACAAAAAAAAACAAAAAAAATTCAAAAATTTCCTTCAAAAAAAATTTTCTCGAGTTTTCTTTCGTTGTCTGTATTAATTCATACTTACACACACACATATACACGACAACTACACTACATATAATTCTTGAGTCTTTCTCTGGCTCTTTCATTTTTTGCATCATCTTAAAAGAAATTTTTTTTAAATTACTTGGTTTATTTTTTTTATCTATTATTATCAGCAACAGTTAAAATGGCAGTGGATTTGCTGCGATTAGTAGACTCGTTAAAAAACACTGAGCTTGCTTTTGAATTTTTTTTTGTCATCTTGAAGGAAAATTATTTTTATTTATTTTTTTTTAATTTTATCATCATGAGCAATAGGCAAGATGGCGGTGGACTGGTTGATGCAGATGGTGGCACTTTCTTAATAATTCATTGAAATGTTGAACACTCTTTAATAATATATCATTGCGTGCTAAATTTTCTTCTCTTTTCCAAATTATAGGGGCCCAGTTTCTTTTGTATATAGGACGACATGGTTGGCCTGTTTGTCTTCATTAAATTATTTGTTGTTTGTTATTAGCAGGTCAACATGTTTGTTTCCTAATTTAGTTTTTTTTGTTAGGGTTGAGAAAACCGGAGTTGGGTTTTCCTCACCGTGGGTCACCTTTTATACTGTCTTTTTGCCACACTCTTTTTTTTGCTACACTTTTATAATCACTTAAATATTTTGATGAAATTTTTTTTTCACAATTTTTTTTGATTAAATTAAATTCCTTTTTTTTGGGGGCACATGATACACATATAAGACCATAAGTCAACTACAAGCCCTGCTTTGCGCAGCAGAAAATTTTTTGACTCCCCAACGTTTCATACTGCTTCTTTGTTTATTTTTCAAATGGATTATTTGTTTAGACCTTTCAAAATTCTTTTTTCTCACGGAAATTGTTAAGAGCCGTGAATAGTTTAATTTTCTCTTCGTATGGGAGAAGAGGAATTTAAAAAAATAACGACGCTGAGCATGATCTGACCTAAAAGGCTTCAGGAGTTTTTGTTTTATTTTTATTTATTTTTGATATGTATATTTTAATGGTCGGTTCAGAGGATTCTCCTCCCGCTTGTGAGCTTCCTCTGAGTCCGGCCTTTTCCTGTAAGCCATGTGCTATGCACATTCCCTCCCCAGTCCCCGGAGTGGTCACCTCCACTTGGCTTCCCGAGGTGCCACTCCACCCCTTTTCCCCATGTACCGTAGTGTACAAAGTCAGTTCATGCACAGCAATGTCGACCTTTGCGTCATCCTTCAGCTCTTTCTGTCCTGGGCTTATCCCAATCATAGGTGGGAAGAGCTGAGACGCTTTAGAAATTTCAAAATTTAATAAGTAATTGCCAAAGGAGGCTACACCCTAGAGTGGTGACTATAAAAGCATTATGAAGCGTTGTTTCTATCAGGTGCCCCGTTTTCTAAATTTTGTAGGAGGCCCTTCTGGCCCCTTTTCTTCAGAAGCTTGTAGGAGGCCCTTCTGGCCCCTTTGCTTCAATCTTTTCTTAGAGGCCCTTCTGGCCCTTTGTCTCTCCTTTTTCAAAATTTTGCGGGAGGCCCTTCTGGCCTCTTTTCTGACTCCACCCTAACTCCGTCTTTCGGGGGGGGAGAGCTGTAGCATTCTTAAAATAAATCTGCATTTTTGTTATCGACAGTCCACTCGCCGTCTCTCTTATCTTCCCTCTCTATCGCATGATTCATGCAAGCGCAAAGTCCATTCCCTGGTTAGCCCACCTGTTCTAAAACCTTTTGCGAGTCTACCTGTAGTCACACAATGTCTGACATCTATACTTAGCTACGTTAGAGATAAATTTCTTTCTTGGACTTCAAAATTTCTACCTCAGTTTTTTGGCAATGTTAATCTACAAGTTTTGTGCGTTTTAGTTCTATAATGTTTAGTAAATTTTCATTTTCACGGCACAAGCTTATGTGAACTGCGACAGGATTTTCCAGGTATTTCAGTTTTACAGATTTTATCATACCTTAAATTTTGTTAATGCTTTAAAACAATTTATTAATTATCATGTATTTTTAAAATATGTATTTCATGTTTTATTTAATATTCAATGTTCTTTTGAAACTGAATGATTATAAAAATTTGCTTTTCTTAAAACATACTTTACAAAATCTTGTAAAGGCACATTTTGAGTTTGGAACAATTATGTGAAATAAGTGCAAACTAATGTTGAACTTTGAATGATCGAAATATCTTATTGAACATGTCAAATATAAAACAATTGGAGAAATCTGTTCTAAATCAGAAAATTTCGTTTTACAGACTTGTGCAGATCCTTGCAAGTCTTATACAAGCTTTGTTTTAACCAAATTAAATATATATATATATAGATTTATAATCATCTAAGAAGCTTTTAAGTTCAATCTTAACGAATTTCTGTCATACAATCAATTTTCTTTAATTTTGGCAAATAACCAGATATTTTCTTTAATAATGAACATTAATGCTAAAACATGTCTGATTTTGTACAGACACTAAAAAACATGTTTTTTGCTATAGCTAATATGCTGGTAGAAGAAACACAGCGAAAGATCTAGACATGTTTCGTCCTGTTATCAAAACACGTTTTATCCAACATAGCTTCAGTTTCATGTGCACAAAAGTGATGTAAAAAAAAAAAAAAAAAAAGGGAAAAACTAACTTTATAGAACTTTAATTAAACTCATATTGTATATGTGCCTAAAATTTATTTCAGCGAATATGTTTTTCTTAAAAAAAAAATTCTTTTAGATGTAGACTTGTGTAATTAATTATAAAATATATAAAAAATTATTGGGTGGAGCCTGCATGCAAACTTTCGGTCCTAACAACCTCCAAGAGGTTATTTTCTAAATTAATATAATTGACGTCAATTTAAAAATTTAATATTCAAAATTTCCTTCTTTTCTTTTAAAATAAACTACTCATTTCATAATAAATTCTTTAGCTAAAACATAGATATATTTATTGGCCAATATAGCATTTAAGAAATTTATAAAATAAGTAATATTATGTAACTGTTTTAGAAAGCTATCATTTCATAAAGTTAAAAGGGGGGGGAATAAAAATCAGTATCTTTTCATCTTTTTTTTATTTTTTGTAATTTTTACATTTAAGGGCGTATAATCTTTTTTTTTTTGGATTAATGATAATCCTGTTAATTGTTAAGCTGTGCTCATTGTCTTTTGTTAAACTTTGTAACTATAACATATATAAACTAAAAAGGGGGGGGATAAATTTTCAGAATCTATTGATTAATTTTTTTGTTTAAATTATAATATTTTGTATTAAGGGCGTATAACTATTATTAATTATAATATCTTTTTTAATCATAAGCTGTTTATGATAATTTTGTCTCAGGATGTCTTTCTCAATTGTAAATGATAAAATCTGAAACGTTGAAATTTCTTTTCTGTTTCAATAAACTTGAGCCTTGTTAATCACTAAATTTGTTTTTGTCTTTTAATTTTTTTTTTAATTTCTAAACATTGTTACCATTTTGGTTCCGCCTTTCTTAAATTTAAGTCCCCTGGTAACAGTATTAATTAATTATTATTGAATAAGGTGTATATATAGGAACTATGAAGACGAGTCTGGACCTTAATAATATACTTTATAAATTCAGTTTATAATAGGTAATACGGAGAATTGTAGGAAATTCAGTGGCTCATTGGTATAATGGAGAACTTTTTGTAAGCTACAAGATGATTTTTGTCGCTTAGAATAGGTGAGGATAGGTTAGGTTAAAGAAATACAGTAGATTATTGGTATAATACAGAACGGTGTATAGGCTACAAGAAGTATCTTGTTGTTTAAAATAGGTTAGATTAGAATAGGTTAGGGAAATTTAATGGATCACTGGTATAATGGAGGAACTGTTTATAAGATACAAGACGATGTTTGTCGCTTAAAATAGTTTAAATTGCGTTGTCATTATTTTAATTCATTTAAAAATAACCATACGTTATAAAATTACTTTACTTCGATTCAATAAATACGTCCAGAACTTAGATTTCCTCAGAGTTGAGTTATGAAAAGGGAAAGTTAGTAATAAATCGTAGTTCCCGGTTGAGAGATTTGTAGTCGTATTGCTCAAAGTCCATTGTATGTTCCTCTATAGTTCTAATGTTGAATGATTTCACTGTGTATTAGCGTGTAAGCCATAATAACTGTATGTCATAACAATATCATTTAAGATTATAAATTCAAAATACAATAACTTCCGATCTAACAGATCTTGAACGGCAAACAATTCTGTACCAGACGCAAATAAATAAAATTCTTTAGGTTACATTACTCATATAGACATCAAACTCCACTGAAATCAAATGGAAATGAATGATTTACTAAATGGAATGTCACTTATTTGTTATGTTAACAAACGATGCTTCGTGCACGGCACACCCAACAAACATGTTTTGCAAATAATTGTTCGTAGTTTATATGAAATAGTTACCTTGACACGACATATATGAAAGCTATTGTCAGGAACAAATAATTCACGATAAAGTGATTAAAACCGTAGAAACAAGTTTCAGTTGAATGATCATGACTAAGACAGTTGTTAATTAAGTCGTTGCCTGGTAGTTTGTTACCATTCGGCGATTCTTGCCCCGCCTTGCTCATGTTTGGAAACGATGTTCCAGACATTGGGTTTTATTACTTGCATGTAATGTCTCTTGCATTTCAATTGTAAATTCAATCCAGAAACTCTATATCTTGATACCGTGGACAGGAAATTAGAGATCTACTAATTTATGAATACGTTTTACTTATATAATTCCCTTTAAGACATTCAATGAACATTCAATATACTCGTATATCATTAAAAAATAATAATAATACCAATTTCTTTTCAAGAAATATATATGATTTCAGTCAGAAAGTCTTAGCTTGTTTTCTAAAATATGATACATATGAAGGTTCAAAAACTGTTACATTATGGATGAATAGTTTTTTTTTAACGTAAAACCATGGACCCTTTTAATTTCATACGCGTGTCTGTCCGTCTGTCTATTTGTAAGTCGAAACCAGTGTACACACACAAGACGATAAATCCTATACAATTCAAACTTTAAATTTATATTCTTTGTATTGTCGCACATATAGGAAAAATATAGCGATAACAAAATAAAATTAACTAGGAGTAGTGTAGAGGAAAAAGCTGTCGAGATTAAAAAAACATTTCTTTCGGAAATATTATGTCTGGGGTATCAAATAAACTAAAAGTTATACTGATTACGAATATATAATATGTTTATTAAACAAATTTAAAGTATCAGGTGTTATGTGCACCTCCCAGCTGAACACGACGTGAGTTACAAATCTGAAAAAACATTTATTGAATATTTTTTATGGTAAATTAAAGTTTATTGCGAAATCATATATTATAGTTTTCTGTACAACCAATATGACTTAAAGTTATACAATGATAAATAGATGGAGTATAAGTTTTAAAGGCAGTTTTTGTTGAGATCTGAGATAAAAAATTCAATAGATTAAAAGATGGATTGAATTTTCATAGATTTTTCTTTATTAAGGTTTCTTTATTAAGGGAAAACCAAAGTTCCATATAATTTCACACGCGTACATATGTTTGTACAATTTAAAATAAGCTTAATAGACTTAGACTTTATAAAAATAACTGTCCCTATATGCCTACGGATCCTAACTCGTGTGGTTTTAACACTTGCTTGACCCTTTTATTTTAAAATAAAAATACAAATATCTTAAAAACCCTTTGTTATTACTTTATATACAATAATTAATTTACCACTCAAAAACTAATTTATTTTCATAACCGAAATATAATAGAGGTTTGTACAAATAAGGGTGACATATCGAAGGTGCCGACAAACAACTTCACTCCGTAATGGAAAATAAACTTGTCAATATAGTTTTTGATGTCTTAAGGTAAGTTATGCAACATAACCTTGAAGTTAACAACAATCTATCTAAAGGAAATTAAAGTCATTTATACACAAGTTTTTCAATTTCATCTAGTGCTACTGATTCGTTAATGTATTCAATAATAGCTACTCTTTAGAAATTATATAAAACTAGAAATAAGTAAATATTTATATATCGATATTTACTTATTTCTAGTTTTATATAATTTCTAAAGAGTAGCTATATATATATATATATATATAAAGCTAAAGAGTAATAAATAGTGTGTCCAATTTAATCATCATTCTAATAAAAATAGTCTTTTTAATATACATTTATTAATTTTGTGGTATATATAAATCAAATTCCCAGTCAATAAACGTTCTTGCATCACACTCTTCCACTTTAACACGCAATCCTCCCCCCCCCCCCATACACAGGTACAAAATGTTATATGGCATAAGAGCAAACCTTCAAACTCCGTTGTCTAACACATTCTGTCTAACACAAATGTTGAAACACTTTACTAAAATGACAACAAATTGATGGCACCCTTTATAATTTTAATGAGATATGTGGTGCTGAAGTGCTTAGAGTTTGTTAACGTTCCGTACCTTTAAACTGTTCAAACAAATTTTACTTATTCTTTCCTATATACTTAGTAGATCGTTTGTTCTCCTTTATTTTATTAATTTAGAGAAACGTAAACTTTATTAACTTATTACTTTTGACGAATTGCTTGTGTTTAAACAAACTATATATCTAATCAATAGATTTAAAAGAGGATAGAACTTATAATTCTTTATTATTTAAAACATTACAATATAGTTGTTAAACCATAACGTTTGAATTATACAACGTTATGCAATCTAATTTTATACAACTGATAAGATCATATTAATAAGTGACATACTAATACAATGTCAAGTTTTTATCAAATATGTTAATGTAAGAACCAGAAGATGAATAAGACTTACTTCGGTAATAGTCAAAATTATGTAGTATTTTATTTATTCTTTGAGCTTTTGCATAGAGATTTTGCACTATTATCGATATTTATCGAACCCTAAAAAAATCTAGGAAACATGGTTAGGTTAGGCGAGGTTATATTTAATGTAATGAAAATATTATCAATGGTAAAGATCTTTTGGTAAAAGGTCTTTTACAACGTAGGCTATTTGTGCAATACAAAATAGATTAAAAATTTTTTTTTTTAAACTATAACTAAAATAATTTATTGAATTAAATATAAAATGCTGATGAATATTTTCATCGAGATCCTTAGGTGAATTCCTAAAACTTCACACCTCTTGGTTAAAGGCCAAAGTTTAAAGTGATTACTAAATAATTGGAACTTGTAACAAATGATAACGGTAAATACAAAAATTTACCGATCTTCACGTTTTTTTAGTAACACATATTAGAAAATGTGAAAACATAGATGAACAATATACGAAATAAACGATGCACCAAAATTTAAAAACATATGTACAGAAACATACACAAATATGTTTAGTCATATTGATACTAGGTAAAATGGAACGTTTGTGCGTTATATATTTGGAGCTGGCCGTGTCTTATTATACGTTTTAAATGTAATAATAGAGTTTCCTGTTTCTTAAAATAAATCTCACATTACCAACAAATATACACTCCGAAAAACAAATTGTTTCTTGAAATTTGGAACAAAGGTTTTGATTATTTAATTCAAAATGTTTTCGAGTTCGAAAGAGTCAATTTTGTTTTAAATTATACTTTTATAACAGTTGTATAAACGGTTTTTGTTTTATATTTGCACTCATGAGGGGTTTAGAATCAAAACTCACGTGATCCAAAAATATATAATTTAGTTACCAACTATTCGTTGTTCTATTCCCTGAGTTGTATATGAATTTAAAATTAGTTTGTATCAATTATAACTATCCTGTACAAAATAGCTAAACAAACATGTAAAGACAACACTCACAATGTTTCTTTGTATGTTGTAGTATTTGATACAACTGATTTCGCTCAGTTAGGTGATCCACTTAAACCGTGAGATATCAGTAGTATTGCTATCTATTTTTTAAAATTAGTTTTGTCGTTTTGAAAGCAGCAATGTTTGATAGTGATGTAAATATTAGTGCCAAACTTTATAATTATGATAGAGTTATGATTTAATAGTTTAATAATGTAGATCATATAAACCTAACTATGAGATGGTTCTTGTTCAACAAGAACTACTAATACCGTCGTTAAAGTATTTGGACCAGACTTTTAATTAATTTATTAACTTGTTATTTGAAAATAAAAGAAATAAAATAAAATATACAGTTTGCTTGTGTGAACTTTAAAAAAAAATTAATATATTTACGTTTCAGATCTCACACTGAGTACAGTAAACTGAATTTCAAATTTAAATTGTCATCATTCTTACACATCCCAAGTGAAAACTCTTGTCACACGTGGATAATCTTCTAAATAAAAACTCACAAATGTGACCACAAAATCTCTCTATGGTCTGTGTTAACGTGGCATATTTCATCAATGAGTTCCAGAACTTACAAGATCAATACTATTACGCCAGACAGACACAAGACAAGCAGACATACTTTTGGGTTCAGTAGTTGATTATATCTCAATCGCACAAACAGACTAAAACAGGGGACGACATTTTTCCTTGTTTTTACCAATTTTAAAATTCCAATTTCACGATTCCAGCTTTTTTTTATGTGCTTTTTTTATAAGGCGATGATGACAGAGTTTTTCCACTTTAAACAACAAGAAAAAAGAAATTTATTAATTTGACCTGTTGCTGATGTGTTGAATCTTTTTTTAAATTTGCTAAAAAGAGTGCGATTCTTCTCTTGTGATGGAACTACACGCCCATATTCCTTATTCGTAGTATAAAGAATTCAAAAGATAATTACAAATTTTTCCTCTGTGTATTAACATGCCTTATTTTAAATATTTAATTAAACTAAATAAAGTTATTCCGGTGTACACATAAAAAAAAATAATAATAATTTTTAAAAAAACACTGTTTTATTGTGTTAGTAATTTTTTTTAAATTTTGTATTCTGTGTGTTGGGTTCAATAATTGCTTTATAAAAATTGATAAAACACAATTATTAGTCTGACGTACTGAGGGAATGAATTTACGAAATTTCCATTCCAAAACTTGGCGAGTAGCGTTTTTTGTGGCACCTCTGATTGAATTAAGCACATATAGAGTTTGTTCTGAATGCTTACGAGATGTATGTACAAAATAATAGTTATAGCTAAACATGTTAAACCAAACTTTGAAATTGTGTGTGCAATCATATAATAGATTGACGTAATTAAACAAACTCCAATACAGTTTTACACGTATACTAAATGAATCTAATTAACAAATTTTTACTTAAATCTTTACGCTTCCTGGGTATAGTAATGGCACAGACAATCACTTTTGAGACAAAAAATACAATTTGTGTTTTTATTTTTTTATAAATGCAACTTGGCGTTTACAATCTATCGGATTGATTGAATCATTTGGCAGATTATTCTTATATATAAATAAATATTGTTTCTTACAGTCAAACGTATCCTTGACTTTGGGCAAGATGTTACAGCTGTTTCGCGACTAATCGCATTTTCGAACACTCTATACGAAACATATGCAAAAAATATACAATTATGACGACGAGAAAATGGATGTGAGCTTATTTTATTTTTGAAATTTAATATGTTTTGTTTACCGTGTTTGAAAATGCGATTAGTCGCGAAAGAGCTGCAACATCTTGCCCAAAGTCAAGGATACGTTTGACTGTAAGAAACAATATTTATATATTTAAATTACCTTAACCGTAGCAAAATAAATTTCTTAATTTCATATTTTTATATTGTAAACACAAAAAAATAGTCAATTACTGAAAACAAGTCAATTACTAGTGCTATCATTTTAAAATTTTTATTTTGTTACAATGTACAACATCTACTGTTTAAATTTTTGTTTTATGAGTTGCATACATAATCTAAAAGTGTAACATTATGGCTAATATTTAAAAAATGTAAGGAAAATCCATTGAACATTTTATAGTTTTTGGTTAGCTTTATTATAACAAGTTTGACAACACGTAGGCCTACTTGTTACATTAAACTAATATTGAAGAATGGAAAATTTCAAACAAACTTATATAACTCAAAAATCGTTTTAAATGATATAACTATATCAAATTAAAGTTTAAAAAATATTAAGTATCATTTACACAAATAAAGTAATAAAAACAACTTTTAAAATCCCTGTCGTCCAGGCTGTCTCGACAACCATCTGTTTTTACTCTTAAAATCACACTTTAAAAAACCTTCCTTTTATAAATGAAGCACACAAATTAAAAAACTAAACTTGATATTTTAAACACCAATAAATAAAGTAATTAGCAAAACCGCCATGATATTTTATTTAACGGTTTGAGCTGTAAAGAAAACACAAAAATATAACATATATACAATATGTCCAGTGGACCAAACATTTCACAGTACTCTTAGCAGTTCTTTTAGCATGTACTAAAAACGGAAAAATATGAAATTTAATTTCAAAATGTTCAGGATGCACAACTATAAATTGACGAAAAATAGAGGACTGATACATTTATATTACAAGAACTTAACATAAAATTTATGGTTGCAGAATATCCTCGTTCTACGAATCTGAAAGCAATATTAAAATAACATAAACTGATAGTTATAATTTTTATGATATTCAGCAAGCTGTTTGGTTGCTTTCACGCAAATTCAACCTTGAACATGTAACACTTCTCACCCAAGGTACAAAAAAATTCAGTAGTAGAGCACCTACCACCAGTAACTCTTGTTGTGCGCCGTCAGTTTCTTACTTATGCAATTTATCAAACTGTTCCGTGTATAGTAAAGCCGTCTATCTGTGCGCGCGAACCCTTCGCTACTATCTTGGCAGAAAACATACTGATGGAGAGCCTATGGGCATTGTTTGCTCCTTTCCGCCCGACCCGACACTAATTTTGTGCTGTGTTATTATGCCATACTAAAAGGGATGTTTATAAAGGCAATGTAAACATGTATCAGACTATGATTTACAGTATTATGAAATATTAAATGTACCAAATCATATTAGTGTCTTTCATTATGATAAAATAAATACAAATTATAATTATAAAATATTTAAATGGATATGTACTATCAAAAAAAATTGTATGTGTGACAACAACCTAAATTAAAACGACACACGTTATTCAAGAATTAAATGTATTTGTAAATAAATGTAAGTTATGTTAATAGACTTTGTTTTTAAATTAAAATAAATATACATTTAAATAAGAAATATTCAGGTGTGGCTACAACAACCTAAATTAAAACGTAACACGTTAGTCAAGAATTAACCCTAGATTACTACTCTTAGTTCATTGTTGCGTGATCACTATTCATTCGTAAATTTTACTACTTTCTGTTTTTATTTTTATTGTTTTTTTTTAAACTTTACTTTAGTGTTGACTATTTTTTTATATTAAATCCTTTATTGTTTTTAAGTGTTTTTAAAAATTTTTAACAATAAATTCCTACATATTTAACTGTAAATATATGTCTTTTAATACCACTACAAGTACGTTTTTAAAAAAATATAATTCTTGGAAAAAATCGAAAAAATATATAAATATTATTTTATTGGAAAAAATAATCGGATATTATAAAATACATCATTTATAAGTGTTTAATTTATATAAAAATAGAAAAATGATTTACAATAAGTTCATTAGGTAGAATGCCAAAAATGCCAAAATTAGAGTCATGTCTTCACTGAGAATCACATTCCTTGCAGTGAATAATATACACTTAGTAGCTAAATCAAACCCTTTGAACTCTAAAATCACGGGCCCTGGCAATTGGAATCGTTGTAGCTTTATTGTCAGCTTCTTGTTTCATAAATGTGTAAACATTTGAAATTATTTCTCTACTTTGACTATTAACTACACGACCTTTTAACTTAGACTGTATTTCATTTTCCATTGTACATAAATAACACTGACGATGAAAACTAAAAAATATACACTTACTTAAACTATATATATATTAAAAAATAATAATAAAAATAAAAACAGAATGTAGTAAAATTTATGAATGAATAGTGATCACGTAACAATGAACTAAGAGAATCTAGGGTTAAGATGTAACAAAACAAAATGGGTCAGGTAGCCCAGCAGATGGACGGTGAAAGTGAGGGTCTATAAATCTATCACCGGCAACGAAGGTTTCGACTGAAAACCCTATGTTTTTAGAAAAGAGCCCGCGCACCCCCTCTCGCCTTTCAACCCAACCACCAGCCTGCGCGCACAGATAGACGGCTTTACTATAACCGTAACCTAATGAAACCATTCAAGCCGTGTAAAATATTATTGACTACCATGAGTGGAACATCTCATTGCATTTTGAATTGTTTGTCATTTCCTAAACCAGATAAATCAGTCATTCATTTTAATATTTGCTATCGACTTTCAAATGTGAGATGATTATTATTCAATTAAAAACTGCAGGTCCATAATTAACTTTAAAATTTAAATCTCTTTAGGGGTTCACTTATACTGTGTGATGGTGTAGAAATCCTGATGATCCCTAGCTAAATCTACAGCTTTTTTCATCTAGTCTTGGGTTAGATCCCTCTTGATGAACTCTTATTCTCTTCCGACCTTGAAACTATTAGAGCATTCAAGAGGTAGAGTTCTCTATTTTTGTTCAGGTGAAGACACCGGAGATCGTTTTTGACCTCTAAACCACAAACAACAATTTTAAATAATAAAATTTGAATTTAATGCTGTTCATCGCACAAAAATAATAATTTGTTGAATATCAAAATTTCTTTCCGATATGTCTTCAATATTTGCAATTGCATATGGTATATAGTTTAGATTTTAATTTCGCCTGAAATTGATGTTTTATTTGTGTAATATCAAATGATATGTGGTTCTTTGCAGGTAACGTAAATTTTGTCTGTTATATTGGTATACATACTATTAGTATTCTTCATATAATTTATTTACCAAATTATCGTTATAAATCTACTCTTATCTGAAATATTAAATTTCATTACAATTACATTATATTTAAATTTTCATAAATAGTATTAAAATGTTAGCTTCCGTAATAAACTAGTCACATAATATAATTATATATTTTACATTTCTAATTATTTATTACAATTTATGGGTTGTTGTGTAAACGAATTAGTTTAAAATTAGTACCCACTTTAGGACTCTATAGGGATCCCATTATTTAAACTTAAAATATATAATTTAATATAATGTTATAAGATTAGTACTTTGTGATAGCCTACGTAACAAACGCATTAACTATTTATTTAATGGATGTTGTCGTATATTCAGAATAGAACCTAAGGGTGGAAAGTAGCGGACAAAACAGTTAATCTCATTATATTCAGTCATGGGTGTTGACGTTGTAGTTTCTGTTATCGGATTTACAATATACTGAGTGTTTTCCCTCACTACCTATGTAACAAGCCTAACGAACACGTAGGAAGTACAGGGTTTTTTTTCATCGTGGATATTTTCAGAAACAGAAATAATTATTTATTTATATATTTAAATATCACAGTCACATAAATAATTATCCATATTCGTATAAGACACATGGAAAAATGAATTATTTACGGTAGAAAGATGTGTAATAATTGTATATTTCTTAATCAATATTTTCATTTAAACCCTCAATGTATCCCGTGAATGCGTTCAAGGCTTCTGAAATTTCACCTCTTATCTAAATTAACTCTGCTTGTGGTAAATATAAAGTTTATAAAATCTTCTCTGTTTCACTAATTTCAGATAGTACATAGGAAGATTGGAGAATAATTATTGTTTTTTAAATACATTACCACTATATGTAGTCTTTCGTGAAATAAAGAAATGCAATAACTAATTCTCCTCGTTGCTAAATTAGAGATATTTTTGCTAAAACCGATGATACAAAGAACAAAAACTTCAACAGTTAAATCATGTGTTTATGTTTTATTAAAACTACTTTTATTTTAAGTAAAATATCATAGAACCTAAGAATTATACATTGTTCAAATAAAAACAAGAAAGTAATTTGGGATTAGCTCTCATCACAGAGCTCAACAATTCGTCGTATCAGAGTCTTGTAGGTTTACATTCACAGACTTCAACAATTCGTCATATCAGAGTCTTGTAGGTTTACATTCACAGAGCTCAACAATTCGTCGTATCAGAGTCTTGTAGGTTTACATTCACAGAGCTCAACAATTCGTCGTATCAGAGTCTTGTAGGTTTACATTCACAGACTTCAACAATTCGTCGTATCAGAGTCTTGTAGGTTTACATTCACAGAGCTCAACAATTCGTCGTATCAGAGTCTTGTAGGTTTACATTCACAGACTTCAACAATTCGTCGTATCGTAATCTTGTAAGTTTACAGTTTGGACAAAAAGTTTCCAAACGAAAACTAATTTCATTTCTTAGTCTTACTTCTACAATAACTTCTAAGTTTGCCATAAAAAAAGTAAAATAAACTACAAACTAATACATTAAATTGTAGTACTTTTATAGATAATAAAAATACAAATAGAATATAAAAGACAACTGACGATTCATTTTTACAGACTGAACAGTTTGTACTCCTCTGGGTGCTTTTTGTACTCAT
The DNA here is from genome assembly GCA_963513935.1 of Aphrophora alni. NCBI lineage: Eukaryota > Metazoa > Arthropoda > Insecta > Hemiptera > Aphrophoridae > Aphrophora > Aphrophora alni. The sequence continues at coordinate 73,281,733 of OY740770.1, read as the reverse complement.
TGTCTTCGGCAACTCAGCTGTACTCATTACTTTAATGTTCAGCAAGAATCGGAAATCAAGAATGAATTTCTTTATTATGCAACTTGCGATCGCAGGTGAGTACATTTATGTAAAATCTGTGATATTGATACAAGAAGTTGTAAGCAATTTAAAACTCAAATATTTTGAACTATTATTATTACATTTTATACACTATTAAATAATAACTGAAATTAATAGTGTTGTTTTTACCTATGTTTTAAATTACTATGTGATTGTATGGTATACATTACGACGATTCAATGTTTCAAAATTACTATTAACATTAAGACTTTATTTTGTGGACACACGTTTGAATGATTTAAATTAGTATTGTTATATTTTCTGCGTTATGTTCAAGGATTGAACGTTTTAAATGTAGTTCATCGAAATGTATTATATGCTTTACGTCACTTTACTGATTCTGATTACAATTAATTTCTAATTTCATTTTACACATTATGTCATGTAAACACTGTGTTGTTAATAACAATATTAATTTATAATTTACTTAACCGTAATAATTAAGGGAAATGAGGGCAAATAACCACAATAATTATTAGTTATTTTATTATCATACATACCCTGACTAACTTTAGATAATGTGATTACAATCGTCGAAGTACGTAATAGTAACGAGTTTAGCAGTAACGCTCAGTGATAATGACAACCTTCTTTTCAAACTGTACATCACGGTACTATAAAGGAATGAACTAAATATTAAAGATTACAATTATTGCGTTATCACTTTTACTTATCGTTTCGTAATGGATAAAAATTGGACCTCCGATGTTTTATTGATCTTCACGCTTCATGGCCTCATGCCGTTTCTCTGTCGTTGTTGTCGTATATACTTAAGTAAGAGAGAGAACACAATAATTAGGATATAAACGTGAAATTGGTACGTGGGACTGTAATTTGTTTGTAAAGAATCATATTGAGATTCAGAAAAATAGAATTTAAAATGACCATTTTAAAGAATTTTTGTTACTTTTTAATATATACTCATTTACGTGACTCTTTAGGATCTAGCCCACGTCAATAAAGTAGTGACCTAGACAAATACGAGATTTAAAACCCCTATTTAATAATTGTTTCAAACGAATTTTGTGTTACTGAGTTAACACCCTTGATCTACCAATACACTTTAACTTTTACTACAAAGCAACCAACTTTTTTCATGAAATTTAGAGGACCTCTTTGTACACGTTATATGATTGGTCAAGGTAAGTACCATGAAGGATACAATCAACTTCTATATTCCTGTTACTGTGGTAACGAGACTTATCAGTTAATATTAGTATAATATATTTGAATGTTTTTAAAATTAGTACTGTTTTTATTATGAAAATAGTTTAACTGTATATTTACCATCATCATGTTTAAAAAAAACTGCCTGAATATACCATGTTAATAATATACAAAATCCATAATTAACATATAAATTTATAAAAGTGTTGTTCTCCAATTTCATTTTACATAACATATCACTATGTTAAGTATTTTACTTTAATTGTGTAATTGCGAATTCGTTTTACTCTTTAGGATACAGTGTTAATAATTACTACTTGTTTCATTTCATTTTACACATTTTGATACAGTTTTTAATATTTGTAAATAATACAGTTATTGTAAATCAATTATTGCAGTATACCATCCAATGTAATACCTTTATCATTACATTATATTTATTTGCATATTATATAACTAAATAATATAACTTACAAATTCATTCCACTAATAGTTTTCAGTGTTATTCGCTTTCAACCCCAAAGTGACATTGTCAAGAAACAAAGTTTAACTTGTACTGTATAATTTAATAACCTGAAATTTGTTGTTAATCTTTTAACTTCTAAACTAGGTCAAAGAGTATTAATTGTATTGCATAAATTGTATACAAGAACATTATATACACTTATATTTTAATACAATGAAAATAACCCGAATGGGTCAGAATATAACGTAATGTATTGTTTCCTACTTAAAATATTCAATAACAAATGTTTAAATATATCTATTTTATTTACAGATCTGGCTGTTGGTCTAATTAACGTTCTCACAGATATTATTTGGAGAATGACCATTACTTGGTATGCTGGGAACATAGGTTGCAAAGTCATTAGGTACCTACAGGTAACTTTATGGTATATGAGGTAGTATTTATGAAATGTGTTTTTAATTAACTGTATGAGTAAGTTTAAATACCACGCATATATATATATATATATATATATATATATATATATATATACCTAAAACGTAAGGTGGTTAATATAATAAGAATATATTAATACATTGTTTCATTGTTTCATCCCAGTATGAGTTAGTTGAAATAGGAGTGATCGCGGTTTTTTATTTAGATTTAAATAGAAACTAGGCATATCACGTGGTGTTTTGTGATAAATAATTTATTTTAAACAATGTTACTGGTTATACACTTTTATCATATTCGTACAAAGAATCAAATATGATCAATTTATAGTAACAATTCTGTTTTTAAAATGACATAGTGAAGATTTAAAAACAAATCTCAAATAAAATCATGATTAGTTATTACTTAAATCATTTGCATAAATAAAGTTTAGTTGCAGCTTGGTTGGTTCTGCTCTAATGGTTCGTTAATGAATGCATCCTTGAAATCTTACACGTTTAATATAGCCCCATTTTCACCCCGCTGAGAAAGAAACACAACTCAATATATATTAATTCTTTTTAGAAGGTTGCGTCACGAACGTAATTTTGTAGCGTAAAATTTTATTCATAGGTTAAAATTCGTCCAAACAAATCTGCACAAAAATCTGTGACTTCTGGCGTCATTAATTATTATTTTTATTTTTTTTTAATCTGTGAGGTCTTAACAGCTTTAACCGATTTGCACAACCTATTCACAAACCTCTTCGTTCAGTGGATTATTCTCTCCGATTGTTGAATATTTGCTTCAAATATCTTTTCTTTTATTAATGTGGATTTTATCAACACAGCTCTAAAAAATAAAACTTTAATTGGATTTTTCTATATTTGCACACTTAAAATATTTAGTTGCATAATGCGAACTTTTTTTTATTAATCTTAAATTTGTTATATTACAAGAATAATGTTTATATTTTGGCATAAATTTAAATCTGTTTTAATTGACATTACACATTTTAAATAGTTCAAATACGTGACTTGAAATATCCGTGCAATTTCAGTTCTGCAACGATCTAGTCTACACGACATTCAATTTTTAAATGAAGTTCAAACAAATGCCGTAATATTAAACGTTTTAATTTTGTATCGGTATCAATTTTAAAATTATTTTTCAAAATACATATTAAACAACATTTTGTCACAGTTTTAATTTAGCTTTATAAAATGGTCAAATTTGAAAACTGCCGCACCAGTGACAATTATTTAATTTCATTCCAGTTTTGTTCAAATTGATATTTAACATATCTAAATACATTCTTTAATTTTTTTTTAAACAAATTATCAAAATACGAAGTATACATATGAAATAATGCAAATGTTTTCCCTGAAAATCTGTTGCACAAACAGTCCAAAATATTATATTGTTACTAGATGTTAATAGTCCATTTAATTTTCGAGTCCTGTGAGGTTACAAGAATTTTTTTTTAAAAACTAGAATGAGTTTCAGTCGTAAAATAACGTAAATAAAACAATAATTTAACAATAGTTATAATAATTTTAATTTCAGTTACTTTAAGAAAAAGTGAAAAAGCATGTGTAGGCTCTATGGGAGCACCAGTTAATTCAATGGCGTATGATTTCAAGAGAGTTCTTATTATGCTAAATCTAATTAAAAGTTAAATTAAACTAAACTAAATGAATAGATCTTTATGACAAAGAGAAATGTGAAAATGTTTAACTATATATCAAATCTACAATGTTACTGTTCTGTGATACCTATTTACCTATTATTTTTAATAAATAATTATATAACTCCAATCCTTAACAGGATATTTAAATTTCGGTTACGTTATATTACTACACCATGTTGGGAAATTTTTATTTTGAGGATGATTTCCATAGAGGATGTACAGTATATTTAACTAAACTTTATTAGAAATTGTTTAACTATTATTTTTACGTTTATGAGATTACATAAAAACTACTTCATCTCTCCTTTGTATTACTTACGTGACTTTTGGAGTTTTTACTATTACTGCAATGATATTCATTTCACTTATCTTTAAAACTAACTTTAAACTCAATTAATATCTATTGTTATTTAAAACTAAAACTAAATTTGATAAGCCATACACATGTATTTGTGTATTTTTCCTTATGCGAACTATCAGGCCTTTCAATCCATTGTATACAATTCAGATCCAGTTTATATCCATATTGAAAATTTTGAAAAATTCCAAAAATTATTAAATTACTAGTTCGTCGATTCGTAGTTAGGTCGTTTAAATCTAAACGTATATTGCAAACGTTTAGCACATTTTAAAACGTTTATCAATTAATGTGATATATAGATTCTTAGGTTTAAATATTCTATGAAAAACTTTACATTAGACCGTCTTTATTTAAATAATTATGGGAAAATATTTTCTATTTTTCCATATGTTCACATAATAAAATTTTTAAAACCATATTGAGTAAAATAAATATGAGTTCAAACTACTGAAACTCGAACTAATTTTTCAATTTTTTTTCAAATATTTATTAATAAATTAAAGGTTTTCTAAATTTTATAAAAATATGTTATGTAATTATTGGCACTTAAGCTATACAACAGTATAACTCTTAAATTCCATTCGATGGTCTAGTTAGTCACCGTCGAACATTATCATACGATGTAACCATCAAATCTCATCTGTATAATATTTTGCCTTCCCATCAACTGTAATGGATACTTTATAATCAATCAAATTTAAAAGTGCAAATACTAACCCTACATTTTATAAATTAACTTACATGTATAAACTTTATTTGCAAATTGAGTGTATCCTTTCAACTAATCTTATGATATTTGTTTTGTTTTTTTAGACAGTGGTTACCTACTCTTCGACATACGTGTTGGTGGCACTCAGTATAGACCGCTATGATGCCATAAAACATCCGATGAAATTTTCAGGAAGTTGTAAGTAATAGACGTAGCGTTTATTCTGAAATGTATCAAAAACTTTATGTAGTTTCAGCTCTTTTTGTAAAAAGCCACATCCAATGTTCAACATTACTAACAGATTATCCTAATATTAATGAATATTTAATGAAGATAAAGTCAAAAAGTCTGGACAACATTTAGCTAACAAGTTTTAAGGAACTAAAAATGAACCGTTTTCTTCCTGTTACCTAATCATACAATTAATTGTGTCATACATCCTTAATAATAAAAATGTCATTACCAATTTACATATTTTATAAAGAATTATGATATTATTATTTTATTTAAAATAATTTTCCTTTTCATTGTATGAAATAAACTTGTCCTTGTTGCAGGGAGGCGAGCTCGAGTATTAGTCGGGGTTGCATGGTTTCTAAGTTTCCTTTTCTCAATTCCAATTCTTTTGCTATACGGAGAAAAAATTATACAAGGTAAATAAATAGGTAACTTTTTATTTATAATTATACTTAAAATTGTAATATGATAACAACTTATGATAATTTTTTAGACAGAACACAGTGTTGGATAGAGTTTGATGAACCATGGCATTGGCAAGTGTACATGACAACAGTGGCGATCCTGGTGTTTGCTATACCAACTGTTGTGATTACTGCTTGCTATGCAATAATCGTTTCGACAATATGGAGTAAAAGTAGTCATATCGTAGTCGTTAATGATACTCATAAACGTATTAATAAGGGTAAGTGATATTAATAATAAACAAGCCTTTAGTATAGATTATTGTATTGTATTGTATTAATTAGCAAAATACACAGATAACTTTCGATTTAATACGTTTTAAGTGATCGCTATTTTAAAAGGAATTAAATACCAAGGCAAAAAAAGAAAATATTATTTATAATTTATAAATACATTACTTGTAGTACTAATTACAAGAAAGTGTGTTTATTCTGTGGTTGCGAATTGATAATCCATATGTTCTGTAACAACTAAGTAAAACTTAAACATTTTAATTTATATAAAAGCATGAAACATTTTTCTTTTTAATTTTGTTTTATATTGGTAACCAAATAAAAGTAAACAAAATGGTAATAACTTACCTAAAAATGTTACAATTTACAACTATTTTACAGTCACCATCAGTAACGACTTATATCATCCCTAATTCGTCTTCATGTTTACTTAGGCCTACTTATAAAAATGATTTAATAACCTGAATAATAATAAAAAAATAATAATTTTCCTAATCCTCTGTAACCCTCAACGAGTATTGAAAAATAAGAGGCATCCTTACGATTTATATCAGTGTTAAATATTATCTACAGAATCCACCTTACCCTCAAGGGCTCATTTCAGTGAGTAGGGGCTTAACAATCCCTAGAGTCATGGTTTTATTTTATGTACTCTTCTTTATTTTTAAGGATATGACGACTGAAAGTTTTTCGTCTTTAAACAAAAAATTTAATCCACTCTTATTTTTATAAACTACCCGAAACTATGATTTAGAAATGGATTTCTTTAAAAGACTTATAATCAAATAAATTAATTATTAGTTTTGTTTCCCCCTTCAAGTAACTTCAAGTGGAACCGGACTGTATAAAAGGACTAATATGAGAAAATCAGTAAAGATGTGTATTTTTATTTTATTTGTAAATTAATTTAATTTCTGTAACTAATTGAAACTATACTCTATAGTGTCCTATTAATAGAAGTCTATTATAACTGATTTTTTTTACCAATATGTGCTAACATTTATCAAATGAAACAAATAGTTAGATAGTAATATCTTTATATTGCAAATTTTCAATTTGTATTGAAGTATGTATGGAACATATTTATATTTATTATAAATATTATATACTTACTCTCTTGTACATTTGTATTAGGAATGGGCCATAAAACACGACCTTCTAGTCAAGACCACGATCATGACAGCAGGAGAGCTAGTTCCAGGGGACTTATTCCTCGGGCTAAAGTCAAAACTGTCAAGATGACATTCGTCATAGTTTTTGGTAAATATACATTTCATGATAATAACTCCAATGGAACAGAAAAGTATAATTTATTTGGTACCTATTGTGTTATTGCTAGTTTCATCTGTATAATTCATGAAGTACTCAATTAAGATGATAATTAGAGAAAAGAACAAGTTTAATTAAAACAGTGAATGAAAAATAAATAGTAATGGGATTTAATTATTCCTCTTTAAATAAATGAAATGACCTTAAAATAGATTCTCTCAGTGTTTTATAACATAATGATGACTTGTAGACAAGATGAAGTATCCAGTATAATTATATACATTTAAGACCAACAAAATTTTAAAATATCTATTAATGTTTATTACTTTTGTCATATTTCTACATGCCGCTTTTTACGGAAGATGGTTTTGACTGAAATACTGCATAGGATATATAAATATGTTATTATGTTAAGAACCCTCATTTTATCATGTTTCAGTTTTCATTATATATTATGTTGAAGCCCATACATAGTGTTTGATCTCCTACAAGTGTACAGATACATAGGCAAGAAGCAGAGTAGCGTAACCGTTGCATCATTTTAATATTAACTTGTTTGTTAATATGTTCCTCATTTTATCATGTTTCAGTTTTCATTATATGTTGGAGCCCATACATAGTGTTTGATCTCCTACAAGTGTACGGATACATAGGCAAGACGCAGAGTAGCGTAACCGTTGCATCATTTAATATTAACTTGTTTGTTAATATGTTCCTCATTTTATCATGTTTCAGTTTTCATTATATGTTGGAGCCCATACATAGTGTTTGATCTCCTACAAGTGTACGGATACATAGGCAAGACGCAGAGTAGCGTAGCCGTTGCATCATTTTAATATTAACTTGTTTGTTAATATGTGCCTCATTTTATCATTTTTCATTTTTCATTATATGTTGGAGCCCATACATAGTGTTTGATCTCCTACAAGTGTACGGATACATAGGCAAGACGCAGAGTAGCTTAACTGTTTCATCATTTTAATATTAACTTGTTTGTTGATATGTTCCTCATTTTATCATGTTTCAGTTTTCATTATTTGTTGGAGCCCATACATAGTGTTTGATCTACAAGTGTAGGGATACATAGGCAAGACGCATAGTAGCGTAACTGTTGCATCGTTTTAATATTAGTTTATTCCTCATTTTATCATGTTTCAGTTTTCATTATATGTTGGAGCCCATACATAGTGTTTGATCTCCTACAAGTGTACGGATACATAGGCAAGACGCAGAGTAGCGTAACTGTTTCATCATTTTAATATTAACTTGTTTGTTGATATGTTCCTCATTTTTCAGTTTTTATTATTTATGTTGAAGCCCATACATAGTGTTTGATCTACAAGTGTACGGATACATAGGCAAGACGCAGAGTAGCGTAACTGTTTCATCATTTTAATATTAACTTGTTTGTTGATATGTTCCTCATTTTTCAGTTTTCATTATATGTTGGAGCCCATACATAGTGTTTGATGTACAAGTGTACGGATACATAGGCAAGACGCAGAGTAGCGTAACTGTTTCATCGTTTTAATATTAACTTGTTTGTTGATATGTTCCTCATTTTATCATTTTTCAGTTTTCATTATTTGTTGGAGCCCATACATAGTGTTTGATCTACAAGTGTACGGATACATAGGCAAGACGCAGAGTAGCGTAACTGTTTCATCGTTTTAATATTAACTTGTTTGTTGATATGTTCCTCATTTTATCATTTTTCAGTTTTCATTATTTGTTGGAGCCCATACAGAGTGTTTGATCTACAAGTGTACGGATACATAGGCAAGACGCAGAGTAGCGTAACTGTTTTATCATTTTAATATTAACTTGTTTGTTGATATGTTCCTCATTTTATCATTTTTCATTATTTTTTTGGAGCCCATACATAGTGTTTGATCTACAAGTGTACGGATACATAGGCAAGACGCAGAGTAGCATAACTGTTGCATCATTTTAATATTAGTTTATTCCTCATTTTATCATGTTTCAGTTTTCATTATATGTTGGAGCCCATACATAGTGTTTGATCTCCTACAAGTGTACGGATACATAGGCAAGACGCAGAGTAGCGTAGCCGTTGCATCATTTATCCAAAGTTTAGCACCATTAAATTCAGCTGCCAATCCTGTCATCTACTGTCTCTTTTCAACACACATATGTCGAAATCTGAGGTAAATTATTTACATATGATGTAATCTTAAAGTTTTTGATGTAAATTGGTTTAAACCCCACATTATTAGAATGAAACAACATTCCTTGTTTATAACAACATCTAGCTTTTCATTGCATTTGATTCTTTGCTTATACGTTTGTGTGAATGTAAACATATGTGTTCAAACATAAAATTTAGTTACATCCTAGTATGTAGAAGAAGTATGAACTAATTATTATTATTTTACAAAAATTAGAAGGACGAAGTATTTTAGGTTCTTGTCTGGATTTACGTACTGGACACTGGCGTTTACCTTCTACTGAGAGCCCATGGGATTTACATCCACTCGTGCAGAGCCACACGTATATAGGTTAGGGAATTAAAACTGGAGGTCTCCTGATATCCAGAATCCGTATCTTAAAGGATAAACTCCATCTCGGTATATGCTGTTCCGCCTTGGCTTGGAAAAAATATTATCTTATACCTCTGCCGCTTTCCAGAGTCCAAACACATCAATACATTGCCTACTCTACACCACGTGCTTGAAACTTACCCTCAGATCCTCACATCACCAGATTTTTTAAATAATTTGATTTTTTATTGAATATTTTATATGAATTCTATCAATATTAATATGATCATAGTTATAATATATAACACTATTAAATTAAAGTGTTATTTTCACAGAAAACTTCCGCCTTGCAGCTGGTTACAGTTGTGCTTCCCGGGACTTACTAGTCAGTCAGGACGCTGCCTCCGTTATGGTAATGATGCCACCTCAACTATGACAGAAACTTTGACGCAACAAAGCTCCCGAAGATCTGGAGGAACAACTTCACTGAAACACCATGTTACTATTAAACTTCCGTCTGATAACGATTCAAAACAACAACCACTCAAGACTGTTGTTACAGTGGTGTGATTAAGATATCGTTTAATCAAGATGGTATTAAATTATTAGTAAGTAACTGTAAAATCATATGAGTACCTGTTTGCTATGTCGGTAATTGTTTAATTTATCAGATAAATGTAATTAACAAGTTTTATCAAGCATGTATGAAGAAACAATACTTAGATTTAAACGTTCTATAATGGTCGACAATTGGCATTTTAATTCCTTTACTAGTACAACTTTTAGCAAAACCAAGTACCTAATACAATTTATACCTACATTTTGTATTAACATTACAACCAACTAAATACGTAAATTCAGAAGTCTATTTAAAAAGCTGAAATGCAATTGCTATGAAATAATTTAAATTTAGAAGAGATATGTAATGTTTGTAAACGAAATATTTATCTCTCTTTAGTGAATGAATTGTTACTTTTTTATATAATGTAATTATTACATTTGAAATTTCATTATTTTAAATAAATAGATTCAATTAAAAAAGAAAAATTGAAAACACTTTCTAAGGATTATTAATTGAATGTTGTAAGTTTGTAATTAGAAGTAAAAATAAAACAATAAGAAAACGTTGTTATATAAAAGTGTATTTTAGTTCACATTACGTCTGTATTATAGAATAAATGTAACATTCTTCGTGTTTTATAAAAGTAGAACCTTTACCACTCTTCTTTCACTTCAAGGAATGAAACACCAAAAACCGATTATCAGATGTGTCATAATGCAAATTTAACAGAAATGTTGTTTTGCATTTTGTAAATCATACTAATTTAGAGACTTTGTTGAACAATCAATAAAAAATTTGAATACAGTTAACATTGAAAAGCACTTTTATTTCGGTTATGAATTATAAAAAGAAATTATGATGAAAAATAATTTATACATTTTAATTTGGATAGATATAATTTACAATAATCTTGTCATCTTCATCAAAAATGTAATTAAGTACTCTACTAATCCACTGTGTTTCAATTGAAATGCATACATCGTTAAGAAATAAATAATAATTATAAATTTTCGTCAAAAAATCGAAATTTAGTTATTGTGTTTTCCGTCAAATAATCCAACAATGAATCAATATTTGATTAAATCAGTGACTCCAGGAACTCTAAAAAAAAAGTCTTCGTAATTTATTAGTTAAATTAAGTTCTTTACATGTAAAACTGTAGAAACATATTGATACAAAAGGATCATAAACTAACTTAATATGATAAGTAATACAATATTTTACTTAGGGGCCTATTATTTTTATTTGTGTGTTATTACTAGTACTATTGCTAATTCTATTTAAATATAATAAAACACTTTTTTTTTTAATCGGCCTCAACAGTAATGAAAAAATAATAATAAAAAATAATCTATTTAAATAAATTTACAAATACTAATTTATTTTCAAGGTCCCTCAGCATTTAAAAATTAATTTATCTAAATAAATATTTTTGAAAACAAATATAATCATTTGGTTATCTATCAGTTAAACAATAAATACCGATAAAGAAATATGTGGTTTATTTTTATTTAAGATATAGCCTACATCATATTACTTTTTTCTTCATGTTTACATTCTTTTGATTTATTAGTAATCTATATTCTACATTTATTTTTATATATTCTACTTAGTTGCTATAGTTTAATGTGTCAATATATTTTGAAATAATATATTTTGCAATATAAAAACTATTCTTTTCTCCAGCATTTAATAGTACCAGTATTTTTAATAGTATTTAGTAAGTAATGATTGTATATACGTACATGGAATATGCGACACATTTTATGTCTTAACGACATTCACTTTAAATTTGCAAAAAGAAGTTGTGCAAACAGTAACATAAAAGAATATAAAATTAAATAATATTGTTTGTGATGATGACTATCCTCAGAGGGTTAATTTACTAAACACAAAGTGAACCAAAGACTGTTCAATAATATGAAATAAGTTAATGTATACCTAACAACAATATCAGAATGCAACTTATAAATTAACACTAATTTATTTTACAGACTTTATATGTTTATAAAATTGAACAACATTTAAATTAAGAGTGAAGTATAATTAATTTTATTTTCTACTATGAATTATAATATACACTATAATTGAGTGTTTAATTTGTTTATTTACAAATTATTAAATAGTTTCAGAAATTTAATTCTATGTACTTACATAATTATTCATTTAATTTTTTAATGTTTTAAAACTGATATGTAGTGTTTCATCAAAACATATTCTTGAATACAATAAATAGGCAATTTAATAATTAATTTATATTTTTGTATATACAATAAGAACAAACAAGAAATAACAATAAAACCTGTTCTGTGCCCAATGTTTATTGTTAGTTGTAGGTGTTAAATTAAAATATAAGATTGTTTTAATACTTGTAAACAGATAAATGTATGTTAATTAGATAAAACTACTGTCACAAAAAACCATTTCAATCTATTTAAAATTTAGTTTAATTTTAATTACATAATCGTGTAACTAATTTGTTTTTAAATATTTTGAATTGGCTTCTAAACAAACCTACTATAAATATCTCAGGAGGGAAACATCTAACCTTCTATTACAATGAATAAATATTTTATTAAAACAATATTCAAAACAATCTCATCTATCACCACATTTCCTGCTTATTAATACCAACAGATGTTAATTTTCCACTTTGATTAGTTCAAGTAATTATTTTTCCAGTATAATTACATAAAGCAATCAGTTCCATACCACCTGCCGACTAAGATAATTTAATTTTGATTGTATTAAATCTTAGTGCTCCGAAACTACAAAGTCAAATATAGTTTTTAAGTTATAACATCTACATTAAAATTTTACGTTATCAAAACTACTAATCCGAGATTTAGAACAAATTCTAGGATATTGAATGTTAACTTTTTATCTTATTTCAGGAAGAAAGAAAAAGAATAATTTCTTCCTCTTTACAAAATTAAAATAATTTGGACAACAGAATATGTCAGAAATTTTCAAAAACAAAATCAGATTTTTTTCCTAATAGCATCAATCAATATTTTTTGAAGGGTATCAGGGTGCTATTTGCTGCTTAAATATGGTATTCTTAATTTTTCTCTTCAATAAAATATTTCCCGTAGTTTTATATAATATTATAAAATGTATAGTTCAAAACAATAGTTTTATCAATTTGTGTATATTTTTGTAAATAAATAAATATATTTAATGAATTTTAAAAGGTTATATTATGTGTATATGTTAATTTAAGGACAAAATTGTTTTATAAAATGTCAAGCATTAAGTGTAATCCTTGTAATAAACCATCTGCCAAACTAACCTTTATTTGTTTTATTCCCTATGTAATTATTTGTTTTGTTTTCGCTGTTGTCTGAAATATTTAGCTCTTCGTATATGTATATGAATATATATATATATTCAAAATAACAGTTCCTTGATATCTCATAAATTTGTTCGTACTTCTAAAACTTATCTAAGCCTGGAAGTAGAAGTAGTAAGCAAAAGTTCATTTTTTTATAAAATATAAACAGTTGTAATTAGTATAATTAGATTTCATAAAAGTACAAATTTAAAACTTTTTTATTTCTTGAATATGTTTAAATAACGCAACGGTTCTGTGAATTTATACATCTTCAGACAAAATTTGTAATTATCTATTTTTTTTTTTTATTTATTATTTAAGCCTATACTTATGTTTCAAATAAAATATGGCACAAATTTTTTTTTTAAAAACTTAATTTGGGCTATTTTGTTAATTGTTCTTATACGACAAGAGTAATTGACCGCATATAGTTTTAAGTAAATAAAATATTGACTGTTTTTAATGAGTTTTATAATATTTATGTTGATTTTAAGGCACAGAGTTTGAATGTAACATGGGATTTGTCAAATAGTAGAAGCTGACCACAACAACTCTTTATTATTTTACTTCTATAAACTCCAATTGTAGTGCGTAGTAAATATTAAATATTTTTAATCATTGTTATCTTCACTAGGAAGATGATAATTAAAGAGTACTTTGTTCCGCCTTTCCCAACTTTGTTAATCTCACTTTTGTTGACGCTTTTCGGAGTCGGGTGTACTCCGAAACAGGTCGACAAAAGTGAGATTAACAAAGCTGGGAAACGAAGGCGGAACAACGTACTCATTTTAATAAATACTAAAACTTCCTTTGAGCCATATTGAAGTTATCATGAAATTTTCCTAAGCTTTGAGTCCAGGCATGTAATTTATGTGTTGATGCTTAAAAGAATAATTAATTTGGATTATCTTTTGGTTAAGAGAATCACACGAGCAAATTTCACTTCACCGATAATTGCACACTTCATTTTATAGACAACTAATTTGCAAAAAATTGTAAACGAATTATAAATGTATCATACACGTCAGCAAACAGAAAACTGATCAATTTGAATATGATATGATTTTACATCAAATAATACAGATATATGTTACGTTTCGAATCTTTCTTTTTTTTAAAATAATTGTTAATTTTGAACACTGGCTAATATATTTTTCATCTACTTCTAAATTATTTTATTCATACTTCTAAAATTATGTATACTTTATTAACGAATATTAAGAAATAATAACGACTAAGAATTATCCGGCTTCATTCTAAAAATAACAATTTTGTTTTTTTATTTCACAAAAAGTACATACGTAAAATGAAAATATTAAATCAGTGCATAAAATAATTTACATAGCTCTTAAATATATGTACATATAAGTATAATAATAAATTCTTTATCAAACATTTTCAGGCGACAATGGGCCATCGAGTATATTAACACTATCCCCCAACATATCTGAATGGAATTAGATAGGACAATATCCGACGCACACATTTCAGAAAAATGTATTCTATTAGGATATGCTTAATCGTTAGGATTTTCTAATTAAATTAATTACAACGAGAATTACAACGTTTTCAGCTCTGTTTTCTGAGTTGGATTGTACGCGTCCCCCTCCCCTCTATTTTTCTTTCTTTTTAACACGCACAAATCCCAGACCTTGTAATTTGTTATTACAGGACCTGTTCATGCGAATACAGAACGAATTGCACAATCCACTGGAAGTTATGGCTTCTTTTTTCTGGCCTGGATTGTTCAATTCCTTCAACAGTTTGAGTTTCCTCAAACTGCTTGTACCCCGCCCCCCTGGTTAAATCCTTCCAGTTATTATATTTAAATTATCCCCTTTTATTCAAGGAGACCACGAGTAATTTTGAAACGTTTTCATTCATTCGGGAGTAAGTTCTTGAAAATATTTTCCGTAACGCAAGATATTTTACCTTAGTTGCAACGTGAAAACATATGATAAGTCTGTGGATTTCAAATTTAAAATAAGACTTCAATTTAATATGCTAACTATTATTTTTAATTAAACAAAAAATTAAGCAATCTTAAAAGAATTAACATTTAATAGAAATCTTACTATTACAATACAAAGTTAAATTTAAAATTATCGTAGGAAAATCAGTTGATTTTAATTTTTACTTTATAAAATCACAAACTTTGAATTTTAGTAAAAAAATTTAATTATTTGAGTTTTTAAACCTTGACCACTCCTGGAATGATTTGGTTTCTGATGTCTGTGTTATTGTTTATCCTATCTTGGATCCATGGATTCGTTAGTTGATTAGAGTTGACGATTCGTTGGCTTTTTTTCATTATAACACTTTAGGATATCATTCTTTTTAATTTCAACAGTACTAACTAACCCACTTGACTGCACATATTTTAATTTTAACACATTTTACTTTTAATTATTTCTTTTTTTATCTAACTGACTAATTATACTTTAGTTTTTACTTATTTAAGAATTTCTACTCGTTCGGGCATAGTAACCCCTTACAACTTTTTACACATATTTTTTTAAGAGTCCCCACTGAGAGGCAAAGTGGTTGTATTTTTAACCAAAAAATCCCTTATTCTATTACCAATTTTCCTCCCTTCTGGGAATTATTCATTTTTTGTCTTTATTATATTTATCGTGCTGTTAATTAACTTATTACGAGTGCTAGTGCTGTTAACTATTTGTCCTACAATAATTTTCACCTTTTTATTCTTTATTTTGTTAATTTTATTGCAATTATTCATTTTTGCTAGTAAAGTTGTTAATTGGCAACATAACTGCGCCCTCTGTGGCGTCTTAATTTCTTAAAGTTCTACTCCTTAAAACCTGGAACTTGTTACTGAAGAAATCTCTTTTGTTTTGGCGAGAGCTTGTCCTGAAACTTTGAGTGTTGATTATCGGTCCACCCGTTCTTGCTTAAATCACGTTACAAGAATTTACGTAATTTGCAAATTTTACTTTTTACACCTTTTTGAGTTTTTGCCTTGAAACTTCACACTTTATCTGCACACAGCGTATAAGTCCGATAACCGCGACAGAGAGACTGTCCGACTTTCCAATGTTACACTTATACGCACTTATTTTCACACTTTCTAAAAACATGTTTCTTAATCAACTGACCACCCTAAGATTTACAGTGTCTATTCGTTATATGATTTTATGTCTTATTTATCAATTTCAAATTTATATATTTTACCATCTTCTCACTAAGGTGTTAAAACCATAACTTGCATAATCATATTAAACATTTATTGTTTATTCTATTTTCCGTTATAATTTTAATATATTAGTTAATTGTATACCACACATTATTCAAATTCTATTTTATTCAGATTGTATACTATTTTGAAATTTATCAATTTAAGCTAACTTCTACAATATTTATGTTTTCCAAAAATTATCAAGAACATTTTATTCTTGTTTGCTTGTGCTTATTTTGAAAGTATCAGGATTTTTGGTTGTTGACCAACTTTGAATTTTTTTTTTTTTTGCTTTTTACTTCAATAATTAAGTTTTGGCGTGTGTCACTTTATATGAAGTACCAGTACTGGCCATGCATTGCATACAACTTGTACTACCAATACCTACATATTCTCCACACTAGTTTTTTCATAATAATTCATCAAATATAAGAATTTTATTCAAAATTGGCTAACTCGATATTCTTCTGTCAAAACGAGTCCACGAATCAAAAACAACCTTTACCCCTGATCATAGTACAATTTCACGGACTCGCTTCAAGTAGCAAAATTAGCTACACTTTATCCAAACCATTCATTAGATTTATATTTTAGTTTTTAGTTTTTCACCAAAATATAATCCCATACAACGTTTTTCCGTTGTAGAGCATTGCTTTGGATTCCCGTGTTCCATCATAAATGACTATACGACCTGTACGAACACCTGTAACCATCACTTCCTCTCGACAACTGGTAGGAATAAATGAACTCCAAAGTAGGACGGTACATTTGACTTCCCTAAATTTATTGGACCGAAATTTTTTCCAATCTTCCTACCACTAAGCATGCAATAAATCTTTAATATTGATTTATTAATCAGACGCTACATGACTGGCATCTGACTTGAGCTTCTTTTACTGCCTCATTTTATTCTGTCTTTCTAGTAATTCCTCAACTAATCCGGGTGAGTAATAAGTACAACCGACATTGATCTTTAGGTTAGAACCAAAAGTGAAAATAATGACACTGGATGGGTATTCTTTAGTTATATACATGAACACCTGAAGATACACTATATCAGAAGTGTTTTACTTAATGAATTTGGACAGAGATAAATGAAATTGTCCCATTTCAATAAGGCATGGAGGATAGTTGTCCATTAGAGGAAGTACAAGTCCCAAATTGTCGAGGAACCTTAGAGTTCTAATTCCAAATGGGAGATTAGTTCTGACGACCTTCATATCTATCGGCTAAGGGATTATTAAAAACAATGGTGTGTGATGGATAATACGATTTGGAGCGGAAACTACTCGTTTATTATATTTTTCGTTGTTGTCTTAGTCTTGAAAGAGATGTTTTTACAGTCTTAGCAATTAACCTAGAAACTGGGCTCAAACGAAATGCACCCTATAAAAAATAAGAAGGGGAGAGTTATGTACCGAATCAAGGTTATTATGGCCGATGGTCTGAGGATGAGTATGCTATCGAGCACGGTAAAATCGTAATATACAAGCCTTATCAGTTCCCTGACTAAAACCACTGAGAAAACGTAAAATATCAAGTGTTTTCAGATCAAATAAACGTGGAATTCAAAAGACTGATTTAAAATATAGGCCTAGGAGTTTATCAGTTACAGTTGTTAGAATTTGTGTTCTATTGAGAAATAATAATATTACGTTTTGTAAGCAGAGAACTTAAATCCTGTCAATCATGACCAAGATTGCAGTCTATTGATAACAATCTGAAGAGCTCTTTGGGCAGTTGCCATACCTGGAGGTGTCACATGCATATAGCAAAATCGTCAACAAATAGAGAACAGCTGATAGGGAACTGTACGTTAGCGGTAATGTTCTTTATTTCCACAGCAAACAGGGGCGTTTTAATTGAATCTTGTGAGCGTTTAAAACAGAGTTATGAAAACATGAAACAGATTACATTTTTTGTAAATTGTCGATTTTACTCTACTTAAGTTGCGTTTAAAACAGATTATCTGTAATACTTGAAATAAACCCCACCACGTTAATAAAATCATGGGGTTAATCCATAACCTTCCAGTTTCAAGTTTTTTGGTTAGTTAACCCCTAAAACTTTAAAATGAGGTGCTAATGTGTTGATATGTATTCCCCTAGCAACAAACCAGGAAATTTTGGATCATTTGAAACTGAGCCAATTTTAAGGATTTCCATTCTCTCATGGTCTTTGGATGTTTGCCTAAAGTGAGGTAGGCATGAGACATGGAGGTGCTGGCAGACATCCACAAACAAAGAGGAATAGGGATGCTGTTTCCATCCCTTTAATCTTGATCACGTTCTCAATTGTTTGTTTGTATTTTTCCGGTTTGATAACGTTCCGTTTGTGCATATATCAGTACATGTATTATGCAAGTTTCACACATTACGACATTCATATACGGTATATTGAATTCATTCTAGTTTAGCAAAAGAGCTTACACAGATATTTATTTACGTTTATTACAACAACGATCTATATTTTGGATATCCAGGCTGTTTCTGTTTCCTTCTTTTATCATATTTTCAGTTTTTTATTTAGTACTTTCCTAATTAAATGAATCATTCAACACAAAGAACAAAAAGGTTTCATTTGTATGTTCTAAACTCTAAAGAAACGCTTATTTTAGTGAATATGGATTGGGAAACAAAATGAGTAGGTAGACCTACTTGTTGCTTTTAAGGCAAAATTATAAGTTAAATATTATTGGAGCAAAAATATAACATTTTAACACGTATTAGGTAGACCGTACACAAACAAAAAACTTTTTGCTGTAAACAATTTAGTTCAATTATTTTTGTTAAATATTGGATACTATAATACAAAAACGCCTGTGATGTTCAAACAATAAAATTTAAAATACCTTAACTTACATCAATTTTTTTGAGTAAAAATTAAATATATATACAGAGTGTCTTTTTTAACTGTGCCACCATTGGTACCTCTGAAACGGTAAGATTTATAGGAAACTTTAAATGGGGAACTTTGCCTTATTTTTTATGTCATTAAAAATATGAATTTTTTATTTTAAATTCGGCAGTCATTTTCAAATATGGCAGTCAACTTTAAAATGTATTATGGAGTAAAACCCTATATTTGTTTTGCTTATATTGTATACAATATTTTAATACTTTTTTAACTCAATGGTCTATGAGCAAGAGCCTGCAATTTTTGAAAAATACCATGTTTTACCTATATTTAAGCACAAAGCATGGGTAATTTCAACTGTTCTCAAAATTATATTACTTTATTGTTAAGCAGAATGTTAGTTTTGTGTGAAATATTAGTGAAAAAATTAGTGAATCACCGGCATGAATTAAAAAATAAAATGTAATACTAAACATATGATGACCACAATATCGATAGTTGATAAGTCAGCAGTTAAAAGGCTAATTTGTAAACAGCTGTTTGATTATTTACAAATCAGCTGGTTTGCAATAAAAATTATCCCTTAACTGGATTTACTAACGAAGAAAGATTTCCTGACCGACGAGCTCTTAATAAGAGATTTTCAGGCAGATGATGACCGAAATAGTTTTTTCGCCTTAAAAACTCAGCAACAAAAACATAATAGAAGATTTCTTAACAAAAATTCAAAAACTCTTGATGGTTTACTAAGAAAAGGCAGCGTCCAAATATTATGCTAACAGAAGAAATAGAAACGCTAATCCTTTCGTATTTTTAGGCAAATCCAAAGTCTAGCGTAAGAGAAATAGCAGGATTTTGTGGTGTTTCAAGATATTCAGTTTGAAATGTGAATAAAGCTTGCAAATACGTCAAGCTATGCTTCCTGGCGATGAAGAGAGAATATTGGAATTTTGCTGTTGGATTCTCGATTTAGCTATGAGTAATCCAGACTTATTTCAAGTATAATTTGGACAGACGAAAAACTTGTTCAAATAAAGTACCGGTAATGATGAACTTTTGGTCGACTAAGAACTCCTTGATTGTTAAGGAGGGTAATGATCAAATAAGATTTTCTATACATTTTTGGTGTCCAGTCCTTCACAACAGAATATTACCGAACTTGCTAATATTATCAAGGATCCTTGACCGGTGCTATATTATATTGTCCAATGCTGGAAGACGTACTGATTTCAGCCATTGAGGATATTCCTCTCAACATCAGAGTAAAGTTGATGTATAAACAGGAAGGGGCACCTCGTCATTACTGCGACACAGTAAGGAAGTTTTTAAACATTCATTTTCCTGGTAAATGGATTGTAACACATGGACCTGTAGCATGACCACCACGGTTACCAGAGTTGTCACAGCTACATTTTTTTCTTTGTGAATACATAAAGGACAAGCTCTATGAAAATCGATATGATACAATAGAAGAGATGCAAGATAAAATTAGGGAAATATTACCTTCCGTCCACCATACTGTTATATCAAAGGCGACTAAACACACCTTAACTCGGGCTCATGCTTGTATTTATTACAATTGAGGTCACTTTGAACTTGTACTGAAGGATTAACAAGTAGCATCAAAGTCTTTCTTGTAAGAAAAGCATATTTTAATTGAATGTTTATTGTTGTTATGGCCATATTGTATTGTATTATAATGGCTAATTTTGTTGATAACTGTATAATTTAATGAATTAGTAATAAACCATATTGTTTACTGCTTATGTTTTTTCCTGTTAGGAAAACCAGGAAGCTACATGAATATTAACTTTAAAATTTAATTATTTCTTAACTAACGTGACTAGATTTTTGAGAACAATTAAAATTACTTATACAAAGGCAAAATATGGTATTTTTTTAATTTCGGAGGCTCGAGATCCTAAACCATTGATTGCTCTTAAAAAAATTGTCAACATTAAAATAGTCTTAAAAAATTGTATATTATTCATATAAGAAAATAAATATAGGGTGTTCAATAAGAAGTTTAAAGTTGGTCGCCATCTTGGAAAATGGCGGCCGCATTTTAAAATTCAAATTAAATATAGGTGAAGTTTCCGGTTAATCTTACCGTTTCTAAGGTACCAATCTGCGACAGTTTAATAAAACACTGTATAGTAAAGTAACAAAATATTGTACTAAAACCAAAGTAAATGTTGTGAAATTATTCGTAATTTTGTTAGCCGGTATTAAATACCATGTCCATTTTTCTAAAGATAATACTTTGAAATCAAAATATAGTTTTAATTTGTTTGAAAAAATTACTTTAATAAAAATAAAATTAAAATTATTTATTTTTAATGTGAACCTCGTTGAACTAGATCCAAGTTTAGACGCCATAAAATCAACTAGTCGACGGTTGACGTTCGATATTTAAATTTTACTGCGCATCTTAAGTTAATGTATTCCAGTTCACAAAGTAATAGCATTACCGTGTTATTTAAATGAAGAGTTTTATTATGCAAACAGTCCGTTTATTTACCGTATTGAATTTCAAATACGTTAATCGCTTTTGAACCTCTCGTTATAGTCGTTTGTAAGTACTTCATAATGCTTAACTGGAATGTATTTCCAACGATATTCTAATAATATCTTATTGTAAACAGACCTTCAATAAAGTGAATGTATACGAACTTCAAAAAAAAGTTGTTTTTGGGAAATTATTAATTTTAAACCTGTAAAGATTAATTTCATTATCAATATTTGTTAAAAATACAAACTTTTCATATGAACAACAAATGTATAAAAACGGATACGAAATTATATGTGAAATTTAATTAATACCTATACATTGTAGAAATTTTACCGCGAAGTGCGGTTAACTGACGCCCAAACATGGCATGCCCACTCGCAACTAATTAATTACTTGCACCTCTGGACGAGGTATAGTTTATAGACATTTTTTTATTTTTTTATTAAGCAAGTGTTATTTTATAAGCCATTGTATAATATCTTATTAATTATAATAAATACAATTTGAATTTAAGCGTAGTTTTTTTTATTATATCAATTGTTTAAAATAAAATCAAACCAATAATGGGAACTTTTGTGCATACTTAAAAAATTAAAAAATATACAAAAATTAATATGCACTCCTAAAGTAAACGCAGTCAGTTAAAAAATATGAATTTCCTTTACTCCACAATATTACAATAGTGTCGGATATAGCACATATTTAGGTTCCATGTGTATTCATAAAAAATAATATGCTCTTCAACAACATAGTGCATCTTTAAGTTGTAACGTAATATTTTTTTTTAAATTGGCTTCTTTTAGAGACAACTGAATTTTTAGGTTAACACAAACAATGACTCTGTTATGAATAAAATTAAATATATACAAATAAAAAAATCGTTTTGAAAACCATAATATAATATTGAATGTATTGTTAGTATACTATAATCATAATTATAACATAACAGTGATCAACTCATCTCTTCCGATCTTGACAGAGTACTTCAGTGCTAGATGAATTAATTTTATTCTCTTTCCTTGTTTAAAAGTGTGTCTACCACCTTGGTGCTATTAGAGATTAGAGCACTAGCGATCTGTAAGTTATCTTTTTTAATAAGGCAATAATGACGGGGATTTCTTTTCCTTTTAAACAACAAGAAAAAACAAAGCAATTTAATCACAAAATTTGGAAATTAATTAAACTGCTTAAACTACAATTTGACATAAAATATATTGATTCCACCGGAAGATGAAAGAAATTAAAAGTTTTATAAAATAAAATGTGTTGTGTACTTCCGGCTCCTGCCTTTATCAACAAATAAAACAGTTCTCTCTCTGATACATATCACAACTCAGGATTATCTTTTTATACCGGTTTAAAAAATAAAATCATTCCCAAAAAGTAAACTCAAACACTAACGATCTTTGCTTATAAAAGGTGAAATAAAAATTAATAACAAAAGTTTTAAAATAAGTAGTATAGTTAAGCAGTTTATTTCTATTGAAGTAAAATATATAATTATCTGACGTCATTAATGTGCTAATTCTGAATATATAATTTTATTAAGAAATTTATAGCTTTACATCAAAGATATATACATCGCTGCTGGCTCTTTAAAATAAATCAAAACATGTATTGAGGTTATTGTTAAAATTTGATTTATTTGTAAATATCTCACAGGTGGTTTATGTATTACAGTTTTATTATAGCTTAGACGTTTAAGTTTAGTCATTAAATTTGTTGTAAATAAAACAACAATGTAAGGAATGTTGCCAAGAGTATTTTACTACCAAAACCACTTTTACTTATAGAGTGGAAGATAGTTAAATGGGTAATCATGTGGATAGGTAATTTCCTATTCTCAACATATAAACATATTATGTGTTCGTACCAGAGCAAACTAAAATAATAAGTCAGATTCAATTTAAATTAATTATGAAAAATGAAAAAAGGCAAGAAAAATGTTACTTCAGGTTCTCAAAAATCAAGTAAACGTCAAGGATAATAAAATCAAAGCGGCAAAAACATTAAATATCTCTAACACCCATTTACAAAAACCAAATGAAAACTAAAAATAATATTCGATCCCTCTTCAGCAAGTTAGTATTTAACAAACACAATTTAATAAAATTATGGTAATTGTCTATAGCATTTCTTAATTGGGGGGGGGGGGCGTTCTCCTTATCAATAAAATATTACATATACACTTTAATATATTGAAAGGTATTTATATTTAAATGAAATGTATGTTTACTTTCCTCGTCCTAAGTAATCGTATAGTTTTAATAACGTTAAAGGTTTATTATTGATTTTGGCAATTATTTTTAAACCGAGAATTTGTTTTACGACATACCATTAGACACTTTGGCTTAGGTCATTTAGTCATTACTCTTTACCAAAATTTGAAAGTAATATGTATTCATATTTTTAGAAATTAGGTTTATAATTTTTTTTTTTTTTTACCTATACCTCTCGTACTGTTATTTTTGTCTTCAGATCTGTACCGACGTGCTATCATTGATCCTATCATCGACTTAAAAACTTGTTAATTTTATGCCATGAAGTGTAGTATAATCTATTAAATGTAATTGTATCCCATACAGATTTTATTTAAATTTGTCTGTATAAATTGAAATGTCTTCAAATCGATGTATGAAAACAGTTTAGAAATTGAGATAGATTGTTAAACTAGAAATTATAGTTATATCTATAATTGTAAGTGGTAAAATTTACATATTATATTATTATCTAGTTGTAGACGTAGTAAACTTGACCTGTGGAAACTTTGTTAATAAAAATAAATACATTTATATAGTTGCGGTGTTTAGTTGAACATTTTTTATTGAATAGTAAAGTAAATTCACAATGACTAGAATGTTTCGAAAGCAAACGTAATATTGCTTGTCGGGAGCAAAAGCAGTTGTAAAATGCAAGTGAAGTGATGTCTTTGTTCGGAAGGAAACTTGAAACGTCTGCAAACACTGCGCCTGTTGTGGTTGGAGCTTTCAAGAAGACGTTCTATAAACGTCAAGTCAGTCAACCTAACCTAAATGTTGGTAAAAAGCACTTAAAGAGAAAGTTATACTATATATGAAAGCAATCATAAAAAATTTAAAATAAGTGTTTAAAAGATATTATTGTATCGTAAAGTGCCCTAATATATGTTATGGAGCTATATTAGATTTTTAATAGAAGGTTCATAAAACAGTACTCTAAAGAAATAACTAGGTATGCAGATTCAGATATGAGTTATTTTTTAAATTTTATTTGATAACGAATTTGAACTGACTAAACTATAAAGCAGTAAAATAAACAGGAATCTTTATTGACGTTACATTATGAAACTTTCGACTGCTAAAATGTTTATTTTTGAATAATTTGCCCTTTGAGATTTTAACTTAAATAACGAACTGGATTCCAACGCCCCAAAAACGGCGGTTGGGAATTACTGGTAAAACAAACAGATATTAGAGCTATTATTAAAAAACCTAGATTCTTAAAATATGCCCCAGAGATTTCAAATTTGAATTAAGCATAAAGAATATCAAACCTAACCTAATACACCATACCAAGTAAAACAAAACTAGTGCTCACAAATAATTGTCAAAAAATAAAAATAAACCCTAAACGTTGCAATTAAAAGCTAAATTTTAAATACACTTTAAACTTAGAACTACTTTATAGCACAAATAAATCATGTATGCTCATCATTTATATATATACAAAAACTTAAAAAATATATACTACAAAATGTTGGTAGGATAGACCCCGTCCTCCTATAAAAAAATGCATTTAAAAAACCCAGACATGAAAAATTCCGTTTGCGGAATTAAATACTATCTTGCGGAGATGATCAATGCTAAGCATATTAAGTTTGGTTAGCATGTGTTTTGAAAATGGTTATATGAAAAACTTTTGCAAAGTGTTTGCACTTTTTAAAAATTAAACTCAACCTTTCCATGTTGTTTGAGAATTTGACGTAAATTTGGTTTGACATTATGGCTTACCATTTCTGGAAACTAGAATATAGTTATTATAAAAATAATAATGACTTTTATTTTACGATACTTTTGTACAAACAAGGAAGTAAATTAACCATGATATTAATATCTATTTATATATTTAGAATATAAATTTGCCTATCCCATTCAACTATCTTAATATCTATAAGTAAAAGTGGTTTTGGTAATAAAACACTCTTGGCAACATTCCTTACATTGTTGTTTTATTTACAAAAAGTTTAATGACTAAACTTAAACGTCTAAGCTATAATAAAACTGTAATACATAAACCACCTGTGAGATATTTACAAATAAATCAACATTTAACAATAACCTCAATACATGTTTTGATTTATTTTAAAGAACTAGCAGATATACATCTCTTTGATGTAACTCTATAAATCTCTCAATAAAATTATATATTCAGAATTAGCACATTATTGACGTCAATGTAACATGTAAAATTAAAGTACTTTATTCTTCTACTTGTTTTAAACTGTTAATTATTTCAACCTGACTTAAACAAATTTTAAGAAACTTTTTTTGTAAAGGAAGATTTTTGTGTTTTCATTTTCAGGAAAACTTCCGGATATTATATAGGTCAAATATTTATAACCCTGTGTCGTGAAGGTTTTGTATGGATCAGAGAGACAAGATCTTATTTCTGTGTATTTTAACCTCTTTTATGTTGTCAAACACGCTACCCAAAATACACAAACGATATTTATGTACTATTTAATTCTGTTATTTTCAATTCATATTTATCTTTTAAATAAATTACATATAAAATCATCTGGTGGAAAATGAATAGATAAATCGATGAACATTAAATGTAATACATAATTGTTAGGACTTTCCTGAACTGTGTAATCCACTCGTTAAAGATTCTACTACTCTATTTTAATAACAATTTCAGATCTGGTGAAGATTAAAATTATGTTTTAATATCAGACACTTACATTCTTATATATATATATATATATATATATATATATATATATATATATACTTACAACTCCAGACGCTTTATTCTATGTTTGTATTTGTAAGTGACGTTAAATATGTTTATATCATCATCTATGTTTTTATAAATAAACAAAAACTTCTTTTTTTTTACTTCTAATTTGCATTGTCATCGACAAATGAAATAGGTCGTAATCCGTTACAATTTACCTGAAAAATATTATATTAAACATAAGTAACAGTGTCATTCAATTTCTAGTTTTTAATATTACACGTATATTTGTATTCATTTTACCTAGTACAGATCATTTCCCGCAAACAACATTAAAATCACAAACCATTCCAATTCTCAATACAATTGAAAACTAATAACGAAAGTTACGTTCTGAATGTACTATATTCATTCATTCTAGTATAATTAACTCTCGATTATTAAATTCAAACCCCTTCCTTTAAATAATGTGCAGTAATAACCAACTGAACAATAACTACATTCTATTCTTGGTTTTACCTTTTAAGTGGTAAACTAGTGAATTATAACTCAAAGAGTTAATTGGCTTTATTGTATTGTTGTTGAAAATTAATTGAAATGAATAGGTTGCATTGAAACAATGGCATTGTTTGTAGATTAATATGACCACATGACTACTTGAAACCCAAAATTATGGTTTATAATTCCAAATACAAGTTTAAACTTACACTATCATCACCAATTTGTGAATTCTGTCTTTGTAACTATATTACGTTATTATCAGATTATGTATAAATATGATTTGTATTACCTATAGCGTCATTTAGTAACATTTATACAAAATTCAAATACAATAAAAGATACCTCTAACACTTCAGTAATAAATATCATTTAACGACCATCTAGAATTAACAATAAAGTTTGAAAATGTGAAATATTTCTTGTACACCAGATGAACCATACTCAATTAAATAAAGTCATCCTGTACTCAAGCTTACATAAAGTACAATTTAAAGAGATTGTCTGGACAGCCAATATGTGAATACAGGTCATGTGTTAGAGAAGTCGTCATAAAACTGTTATATAATATTGCGCTGCAATATGTCATATGATGGTGAAGTATGTCTGGAACAATGAACTTCTTTACGTCAATATACAGTACTTTTAAAGGCGATTCCAGAGAAGTTGTATTTATTTATATCATGTGATTTTTTTAAGTAAAATTATTTGTATTTATATTCAAACAAATTAATTTAAATACAACATCTATAAAGGTATTTGTTAACTTCCTCCCTCCTCCCTTTTTTAGCACGGAAAAATATAATAATCGTAAATTAAAAAACAGCATTACCGTAAATAAAACATGTTTACCACTTGATACAATTTATATTCAGTTTTATAGGTTTTTCTCCAGTAAATCACTATCTATTTAATGGAAGAAATTAAGTTTTATGTTCCTGTTTAACATCATAAAGGATATCAGTCATTTTTTTTTTTAAGTAGTAACATAGTAGTGTGACATTATTAACATAGTTTTCGACACTGGGTTCAATAACCGATCACTTTTTAATATAAAACGTCGTTTATTGTAGTTATTTACAAATATTATTTTATTTTTAAATATTACCAAAGTTACTTCAAACTATTTACAACATATGATACTACTTACTATTACGATTTTCTTTATATTTTAACCTTTTGAAGTTATTTTTTTGGAAAATGAGCAACCAGTTTTCAATATAATATTTATCCCTTTTACTCTAGTTATTTACGAAATATTATTTGTTTTTTTTTTTAAATAATAACAAAGGCACATTTAATGTTTCAGTCTATTTATAACACTTCTTATTAAACTATGTTTATGTATCAACAACTTTAAACCTTTTAAAATTATTGTTTTTAAAGAACTAATGTGATATTTCTAAATTTTATTACTCTGAAGAATAAATAAAAATAAATAATTAAAAACAAGTTAAACAATTGAGATGAACATGAAAATATTATATAGTGTATTCTGTGTCGCAAAACGTTAAGAACATTTAATGTCCCTAGAGTAATATTTCAAAATATGAGACTTTTTACAAGAAACTATGTAATGTGTACTTTCAATTACAAAATAATAATAATAATAATAATAATAATATCATTTCATGAAAAAATGACAAAACATAATTTATTTAGGATCCTAATTCTAAACTTAACAGTTTTATTGACAGTATATTCATTTTTATGCCTCCAATTGCAATAGTTTAACAACTAAATAATGTATATTCATAATATTTATATATATATATATATATATATACCTTGTTTAAACAAGTTGTAACAAAGGCAGTCATTACAATTTTTCAACGGGGTGAGGATAAAGTTCATTCTTAAATGACTCACTGAAAACAGACATCCAACCAATATTTTGTTCCTAATTAATTGAATAACGTCTTAAATTAAATGTCTAAAAAATAAGCTCATAAACATTTTAGTACATTAAATAAATATACGAACTAACAAGAATGAGAAAACCAATTCAATTCTGTCACTTTTGAAGGAAATCCTATCTCACTGAAATTATTAGAAACAGACCCATGAAAAAAAATGGATAAGATCGGTTCCTTAATTACGAAAGAGCAACTCAATGAATACCTTTATTTATTCATAATATTTATATGAATTTACAAATTCATTCCCAAACCAAACAAAGCTTCAATTTGACCTTTAATGTATTTAAAAGTTAAAACATTACTATGGAACCATTAACAAAGTGTGTTTACATTCTAAAGCTTAAATGACTTTAAGCTGAAATGTCTATAAGGTCACAGAACATGTTATGTTTCCAGTTGTTTAGTTAAAATAATTAATCGTCTTCTCATAAGTTTGAAAATCAGTGACAGTTTTACAATCTTCATTTGAGTACCATAAAATTTATAAAGTATCATTTGAAGAGTTGTAAAAATAGGTAATGAAAAAGTAGCATAAATAATGTTACCAAAATTTAAAGCAGCTTTGAGGGGGAAAAATATTTCTTTAATCAATATTTTATACAGAACATCTGATAGTATCATCTATAACTAATTAATTGTATTCACTTCGAGTTATTGTACATGCCAATGTGGTCCTTTGTAAAGTCTTTCAAGTGATTTCAGTGAATTGAGCCATTCAGATCAGATTCTACAATCGCGTAAATTTGTAATTCTAATCATTCATGAACATGTATAACATAATATCGTTTACTGTTTTTACCAATTTCCCACCAATATCTTCAATATAAAAACTGATAATTAATATTAATTCAATTATCTATGAGCTAATAATCAAGCCAATTTATAAATAGATTTTATAAGATTTTAATTTCAGATTTTTAAAAAAATTATAATTTTTGTATAAGTTGAAAATATAAAATACTGAGTTTAATGTTACAGATATAATCTAATACAGGACAGTTATATGTATTATAAAACTAATTACTAAGGTTAATAAATTGTTCACAATATTGTTGCTAATTTCAAGACAGGAAATGTTTGTTTAATTGTTATTATCACAAGATTATGAAGGAGGTACTCTCTTTTCCCCATGGTAATTACATGACATGTTGTTACGAAGTAACATTACGTTTCACGTAACTTATGACTAGTTCATATTGATTATATATAAAATATAATATTTGTTTTTTATAAATTTTCAACTGTTCAAGACATTTTGTGTATGTTAATTGCACTAAGTAAAATCTGTATAACATTGAATTTATAGGCTTGGCTTCATTATGTCCTGCTACGATTTAACGCAACCACTGGCCCAGACTTTTTAAGCCCAACTAAATAAAACGAACAAACTTTATGTAGAAAAATGTACACGCATAGATAATGATCTGGTCATTTAAACTTTGTCTTCTTCAAATAAAGTGCGTGGTGTAAAAATCTTTTTTTTATGTTTATTATTTATTTGGTAATTAAAACCAAATTGTTTAAGTATGGATTGTTTAAGTAAGTCCAAACTATACATAATGGACATGTTTTTATTGTTTTATACTATTCAACAAAATTTGTGTAGGGTATACCAACAAAAAGAATACATGTCCTAGCTGATGCTATCTACATGAACCAAACTTTTGATAGGAGATATTCCCAAAGCGTTGTTCAAAGTTGAGGACATTTATTTGGTGTATACGGACCAAATTAAATTTTGTAAATTATAGTAGACTATATACCCAGAATAATTCTAATATTGTTATTATGTTTTACTATTGTGGGTTTTGGTAATTTATTTATCAAATTTCATATCGAAATTTAATTTGAATGGAAAAATGGAAAGTAACATTTTCTAATGGAAAATTCTGTTCGTTTAATAATATTTGCATATGTAGTTCCCGTCATCTTTGGAGGCGTTGTTGCTGTACTTCTTTTAAGTTTCACCAAATTTTACTTTTTTAAATTTTTATAAGTTTAATTTTATACCAAACCATACGTTGTAAAATTGGAAAATAATATCTCCTAATGGACAATTCTATTCCTTTGATAATATTTGGACATGTAATTTCCATCCTCTCTGCAGGCGTTATTGATCTACTTCTTTTAACTTCCACCTTCATAATATAAACACTTGGACGATAAATTCATCTATTATTGATTTACAAATAAATTTAATTGTATTCTAAATCAACATCCTCAGTTACAATGTATAAAAACGTCCTACTACTGAACTACAACTGTCATTTCAATATTTCACACAGAAACAAATAGAGAAGCAATGTGGCCCTTATCTATATAAATCATTGGTCTGGCCAGTTTTTAGTTCCGTGTCAGGAGGATTTTTTGTGCATAGATAACTGAGGATGACGACTTAGTCATTGAAAAGTCGTCTTGTATTAAAACATAGTACATATGACAGATATACAGTTACATAAAGCTGGCCTACCATTCTTTGAGTCCTAAATAATTGTAACATTTTAGTTATGAAACTTCAAACTCAGATGCTTCGTAAAATGACTCACTATATTAGAGTAAGGACCTGCTAAGCACAGCGGTCGCAGTTGCTATTCAGGTGCAAGTCGCAGACAATGCTACTGAAACATGCCAGGAAGGCGATCATCGCTGTCTCTCGCCAGTAAGAGTGCGGCTGCGTTATAAATAATATAGATTACACTTATTTCATTCTAGTGTTATTATTCAACATAAATGACGCCAGGTAAAATAAAGTAGCAATAACAAGTTAAGTTAAATAAGCGAGGAGAACTGAAGGAAGTATAAATATAATAAAAACTACAAAGTAGAGGGAAACAAAACTTTACGATACGTTAACTGAAGAAGTATTATGTTTATATTTTTAATGAAACATAGCGTTTAATATCCACAAAAGCTTAATATGTTTATCGTACTCAAATTTATAACTTTAATCTGTCAGTTTGAAAAGCTGTGCAGGGCGTGTATTTTGTTTCTCCTCTGAGCCACCATTAGAAAATGAGTTTAAATTAATTACGTGGTAAGCCATTTTCGGCACGGGCAAAAAAGGTGGAGATTGTTTACTAAATACCAAAGTAACTTTCCTCCCCCCCCCCCTTTTTCTGAACATAAGTTCCATTGGAAAAGTCATACAATGTTGATGACAAATACAAACAGAGTGAAATTCGATTGTTTATGACTGGTTAGGCTACTTGAGTCTAAGAATATATACTATATTTTTCTAGGAAAAGTAAACAAGTTGATAAGTTGGAATAAACTATCATTTATTTTGTAAGTTTTAAATAATAATATTGTAATATATTTACCATCGGTAGTTATAAAAACAGTGAATAATATGTTCAGTGAATAAATCTATGAATAGCTTTATAGCTATACAGTGTCAGAAAATGTCGTGCCAAACTTTAGGTAGTGGTCACGTAGGCAAAATAAAGAAAAATGTTCCTGCAACCTATGACCAGAAGCGCCTAGATATCCACCATTTTGTTTTTTACATAATAATTTAGATGATGGGAACGGTTTAAACGATTGATAAAAAACCATATAGGCCCTAATGTTAACCACGTTCAACTAATTTAACATAAATTAAATTGTCCATTAACCCTTTTTAAATTTAAAAAAAAAATTTAGTTTTTAATAAATTTACACATTGCATTATCTTTGTTTAAGCTATATTTTGATGTTGTAGGTCAAGAATTATGTTGTGAGTTTTTTTTCCATAACTCAGGTTATCCATTGTTCTAGTAAATAATAATAATAAATGCAATTGGGCGATAAAAGAGAAATTTTTTGTCTTATGTACATTTTTCTTAAAAAGAAATATTTTCTGGAAATTTAACATTTAACAATTTAATCCATTTTAAAAATTTACATGATAAAATTTAAGTTTTTGGCATACTTGTAAAAAAAAACATACAAAATTTGTACAGCCTACCAAATTTCAACTCAAAATCTTTAAAATTTCGAAAAACATAAAGTGGGCGAAAGATGGTAAACTAAGCGTTTCCCGGACATATGTTTACTGGAACTTTTTCCTTTATTTTGACCCATGTAACCAATACAAAGTTTGGCACAACATTTTCTGAACACTCTGTAACGAATAGTCAATCTTAGACCTTAAATGAATCAGTTTGATTTTATATAAAAAATATTACACTTTTAGTTTATTTAATAGATGTTTTACTATTAAAACTTTTTAAATAACGATTTACAAAAGATTAACATAATATGTTTATAAATTAAACAACTAATTGTTACAAGTTCTGTTGACAAAAAAAGTCCGTCTCTTTAATATGCATCTTTCTGTTCTATTGTAAACGTTTTATGGTTAGAAATGTATTTGATTAAATCTTTCACTTCTTGGTTCAACTAAAAATCCAGTAAATAATGTATTTGCAATCTTTCTTATATCGTAGACTTTAAACGGTTGGGTTTATCAGAAAGTTTCAAATAATAAAATAGTCGTAGGAGTAAATATGCTATCCAATAATACCATAAGACATAATGTTGCTTACACAAAAATGAAGTCGTTCG
This sequence comes from Aphrophora alni, assembly GCA_963513935.1. NCBI lineage: Eukaryota > Metazoa > Arthropoda > Insecta > Hemiptera > Aphrophoridae > Aphrophora > Aphrophora alni. Next base: position 73,247,759 of record OY740770.1, on the reverse strand, counting down.
CCATATTTTAAAATGGCGACAACTTCTCAATGTGTTGACAACATATTTTTAACACCCATACAAAGGAGAGAAGGTTCTCTAATGCTTTAGAGATACGAATGCTGGTCATGGTGAGTTGATCACCTTGAATGGATTGTTGATTGTCTTTTACCCTCATCAATGGTAAGTCATAGTGGCTGGTGTGACTTTCTTTTGGAATCGTAAACGTCTCGCCTACTGCTTTTATTATTCTTTAAATTCATAGATGCATATACAAGTTAAATGAGAGTCGTTTCAAGAAAATCACAGGAGTTAATATAAACAGTGTAACTGTCACGTAAAAAATAACACCAGAGAACACGTGATATTTATACAACAGAAATTCAAATATGGTTAAATTCATTTAAATCAATAAATCAAAGAGGTAACAATGTTTTTATTTTTTATTTTGGTAAAAACATCCTACTGGAATGTTTTACAAAACAGTTCAAATTTAATTTTTTATTTAACGTTTGTTTTATCACCGCTTTTGAAACATTGTCTACACCAATTTATTTAATATTTATAATTTAGCACTTGCTTTCATTTCACGGAACCTTTTCAAATTCAACTTTTATCCTAAGCCCAATAAACTTTGGTAACGTATTTGGCTGTAACAATCAAAAATGGCGGAGTTAACAGAGAACCCCCGTTTATCTGGTCAATTAAAGTTTAGGACCAACAAAATAAATGATTTTTTATTTTTAAAATTATTAAAATTTCGAGACGAAAGTTAGTTCATATATTTTTTTATGGCATGTCTTACTAGTATATCATTAAACAAAGTTTATCTTTTAAATTTTCAAAATGGGGAAATTTGAAATTTAATTTTTTTTTTGTTTCAATAAGAATGAAACAATTACAAACAACCGCTATTTTGAAAATTTATATGACAAAGTTTTTATTCTTGAAACACTGGTAAAACGTAATATAAACAATGGATCACCTGAATCACGTCCGCAGTGAAGAATCATTCTAAAACGAATTTACCTTTAAGCTTTAAGTTTGTTCTCAAAGATGGCTATGTTTAGTGAGTGTATGTGTATTGACTCGGACTCCCTTGTATATACATTTTGATACGTGAAATGTGTCATTGCATTGCGTGACATCGCTGTTAAATTTTGGTCTGAGATGTGGTTAACCATATCACATAACGGCACAAATAATAGTACTGCAGTAACTATAAACGCTTCATTGTTATTAATATCAGCAGTTTTACAAAATAGATCAGTTATGATTACTTTTAAGTACAACTACGAGTTTTGATTTCCAATGCTCAAAGCATGGTTCCCTCAGGAGCTCACTATGGTGAGTACAGGTTTACAACATCTATATAATGTAGTCTTGGGTTTGATTCCTATTATGTCTCTCTTGACCAACTCTATAGTTCTCTTCTGACCTTGACGCTATTCTATGACTAGGGGTGTTTATTTATATGTTTTTCTTTTTATTGTATAAAGAGCTAATGACCAACAGGGTTTTCCTTTTAAACAAATTAATGTTTTCCCCTTTAAACAAAAAGAAGGGGGGAAATCAAACAGGTGTGTTCAATTTCCCCCTTGTTTACAGGTCCCTGTAAACATGACATTTACAATTGTGTGTAAACAGTAAAAATAAATGTCGAAGGGAAATATAAAGCCAGGGTATAAAGATGACATAAAATGAAAACATTACTTTTCGTTAACCATAGCAAAAGATAACACACAAACACACATATTACATAATAAGTTTATTTTGAATTTAAGTTAAATAATATAATAATGACAGCAATATTTATTAATAAAACTATTATTACAACATTTGTTGATTATTAACTATGTTGCATCAACATTTTTGTTTTAAAGTGATATTAACACAACACACATTAAAATCCATATGTCCAATTTCTATGTTATCAATAGAAAATTAAAAGTAATTTAGTTTAAATCTGTTTTGCTTAACATGATTTCCTCAACTATAGACATATCAAATTAATGTATGTAACAAAGTTGGACTAATGGTGATTAAGAACTGTAATTGAAAAGTTGTCTAGATCTCCTAAAGTTTTAATAATAAGAACATTGGTTTATAATAGAGTACCGAGACATAAAATAAAAGACCACTGGCTACTTAATTTTTATTTGGAATATCGTTGGTTAATGCCAATAACGTAATATGATATTTATTCCAAGTTTTGTTAAAACAGCAATTATTTTCGTTGTACTTGTACTGAATCACTCTATTCAAAGTCATTTTAAATTTAATTCATTATTTACATTGTGGATATTTTATTTAATTATTTTAAACAATATTGTCTGTAATCTATTATGTATTTGTCCAGATAAAAGACTTGAAATGAAAATAAAAAGGGAGTCATACATAATAATGTAAGATACAAAATTTAGTTAGTTGTTGAAACCCCGCTAAACTAAAGTTTTTAAGAAATATTACATTTTAATATATTTTCCCCACGAATTCCTTACAATTTCACAACACAACCATTTAACTATTTACAAATGCAAATTTGAAGAGATGTTTTTACACAGATATCAATGTAATAAAATGTAACTTTTTCACTGGTATATCTTGTTGACTGTATCATTGTATTCCCTGTAATGATTTATTATTTTGAATGAATTAAAATATATTGTAGACTATATTTACTTTACCAACATTTGTTTTAGTGAAAATAGACAATTTTGATAATGTAACTTATTTTATAAATATAACGTTGATTTAAAAACAACACATTTTATTTTCGAACGTAATTTCTAGGCATTAGAGTTTTATTTTTCTAAAATTTTCTTTATCAGTTTTTTGTACATATTTAAAATATAATAAACATTATACATCACAAGGTGGTTCATTGTAAACATGCTTGTTAGAATGAATCTTTGAACTCAATGAGAAAATAATGACTTTGAAATCAGTGACTTGGAATGTATTCTGTGCTTGAAAGGAATTTGAGGTTTTTCGAGAGCTGTCAGTTGTAAGATCATCCCAAATTAGAGTCTATTAACCTCGTTCTGAAAAAGCCAAATGCATTAAGAACTAAATATATATTTCTTATATGAATTTTAACATAGAAATCGTAAACAAATCTCTAATTTGTTATACAAACCATCGCATAAAATTTGATATCGATAAAAAACTTTTCTCGTAAACCACAACTAACTTTATAACTGAACAAAATTTAATTTGGCACTATCGTCAGAATCCGTCTCATTATTCTTTTGAAAAGTTTAAAAAAGGTTAGAGATTATGTGGAGAATAACTGAGGTGGTCTTAGAATAATGTTTAGTTAAGCATCCAAATGCAAAGATGTGTAGATTGTATGGAAAGGTTAGGTTTTACAAAGATCTAATTACGACATTGACCTATTGCTCTATAACTAATAAGAATACGTGTCTTTACACAGTAAAGCCTTTGCTTACCAATCTCCTTTGATAGTTTAAAATATGCAATTTGTAAAGAATGTCATGATTTTGTATCACTTACGCATTAAAATGTGAATACCTTAGTTTTCTGTCACGTAATGTAACTCAATACATTAGGTGTCATTAAAATTCATAAGTTTACTTTATACGTTTTCAATAATGAAATAAAAATTAATTTAGCTTAAATTTTCAATGTTTGTTGTTTTATTAGACTTCCTTAATTCGACAAAGATAAAATGGTCGGCTAGACCAAATAAATTATAGAATTTTTACAAAAGAAAAATTGTGTTTTATTTGTTAAAGATAAAATGAATGAAACAAAGTTCAATTGACGGGATTGTTAAGAAGTTTAATTGGAAAGTTTCCCAGAACTACTAAAGCTTAAAGAATAAGATTATTGATTTACAATGAAGTAATGAGACTTAAAATAGACTGTATAACTATTGATCAAAAACCTTTGGTAAAGTATAAAATAATAATTTATTACTAAGAATAACGCCATCATATTATTAAAATGTGAACTCACATTAGTTTTATTCATTGACTGATCACAATAATAGTATATCCAAGGATTAAATAAAGCAATAAAGCTAAAGTTTCAAAATTATTTTAGTAATATAAATGGGCTACAATTGTTTCGCCTTCCGGCATCATCGAGCAATTAAAATAATTTTGACATTTTAGCTTTATTGCTTTATTTAATCCTTGAATATGGAGTTTCAACAAGAAATATCTGCTGTTACATTAAATATAAAAGTAAATGCTGATGATTTTCCAAAAAACTTGGAGACTGTTAAGCATATAGTCATGTAGCAAATAGTTATAAAAGATAATTCATCTGCTTTAAAAGCTGTAATGACAAATAAAATTTATATATCACAAAACGAAATGCGTGAGCTAATTAACAATAAACTTAAAAAACACTTGAATAATTATATCGTTAACATGCTGTAGACATAAATAACAAAGTCCTATTATTACTAAAGCAGACAAAGCCAACGTTTAGTAATAAAGAATATTACTTGGATACAATAAAGATTAATCAATTTATATTGTATAACAACATCAAATTATCTTAAGGAATGACCCGATCAGCTATTTTGTTATAACTATAAATATCTTGATTAAAAAGAGGCTACACATCGTGTAATACCATACAATCAACTAAACATGGAAAAACAAGACAATTACAAAGAAATACATTGTTCAGAAGTAATCTATAAAAAACAATGTGAAACTTTTACCGTAGTTATTTATATGTCCCTACTATGCCAATAAAATTTATTTTTATTGTCGTATTTTGCCTATCTGTACACAAATATATTTGCAAATTGAAATGTTTTAATGTACTTGCAAGAATGCAGAAGGTCGTATTTATATTTTATATTTCATTTTTATCTCTTTTTTAATTGTAATTAGTAGCGACTCTTAAAATTTCCATGTTTTAATGTTGTGTTTCTTAAAAAATATTATTATTATTTCTTTTTATTTCGCTTGACTGTATTTCTCTTAATTGTAGTCTTATTGTTCTTGAAATACAAATCTGAGTTGTTTTAAATAGGTGATTAAATCAAATTGTTTTAACATTGGCACATTCAAGAAACCTTTAAGAAACGTCAATACTATTTACAATATTAACTGATAGTTCTGCTAGCTACATACAGTTACTAAAAACAGAGTAATTAAAAATAATATTATTTAGTTTCATACATTTATACCTTGTGTAAATTTCGATAACATGGTTATCGTGATCAGAGGTTTTTATTGTGACGTTTCACGAGAAATAACATGTTAATCTAGACCAACATATACTGTGACTGTCGGAGTTTGATAGTTTCTGAAAGAATATAAAGGAAATATTTGTCAGGTATCAGAAGGACTTCCACAATTTGGATATTCAGTAGTAATGACGTGGTAGGAATTTAGGAAGAGAGTTCGCCCGGGGGGAGTAAAGTGCAGTCGGGATTAACCACCCGGAGGTTGGAATGTTCGTCCTGGCAGGATCAGCCTTCAGACAAAGAACGGAGAGCCCCGTGATGTCGGGATCAGCTGACAGACCATGGAGGCAACGTTCGTCCCGATGGAAGGGGATCTGCCCTCAGACAACGTACGTGGTGTCCGCGCTGCCGGGATCAGCCGACAAACCACGGAAGGTTAGACAGTAAGGAGCAATAAAGAAAACAGAAAATCTAAGTAAGATAGGCAGTGAGGAGAAAGAGAGGAGTTTCGCAGATGACTCTGTAGAACAGAATTAATTTTAAGGGAACCAGGCCGGTTCTACATGTCGCCTACTTAGTAGATTTACAATCACAAATTTAGTTCCTGGTGATGTTTATTAAAAAAATATTGCATTACAAATCTTTATTAATAATAATAATAAACGCATTTATTAAACTAAAAAAATAATAATACATACTGCGCACAAATGAATATATAATAAAATAATTAAATATTATTTTGATCAATTATAACCAATGCATAATGGCATGATTAAACATAAATAAATAACGCTTTTAACTTAACACCCTAAATAGACCAAATCATCTAGGACATGGGCATGACTCTGCAACAAATCTTTATTACATAATATGTCTAAACATGAAGGTGACTGAATAAGGCAGACGGTACTTTACATGGATATTATTATATTCATTGTTTAACCACAACTATGGGTGAAAAAATAATTAATTTTGTTGAATTGTATGATACTGTAAAGTTTGGCTATACTGCACGTAAGGTGGATGCCTAGAGACATTAGATGTCTCCCGATAATTTTTTGAACAATAAGTTATTACCATTATTTATTTTTTTGCATATGTTTATTTCCCTATTAATGACAGAATATACTGATAATTTGATTTAATTAATCATTTTATAAATTAGTAAAACATTATGATTTGTAAATAATAATTTCAAATAATATTATTAATCTTGCTACTCTGGCAGCGATCACATTTGTATGCATTAGTTCATGTAACTATACACAATAACCAGATTGATTTAAATTTTAAAAAATATATATTTTTCTTGTCAGTAGTTAAGGTAAATTTATATTATTTATTTTTCAGATTAATATGCATTGTTATTATTATATTGTTGCTAAGTAATGTCATCAATTTTTGTCGTTCTTTAAACTTTTGGCAACTCTATAAATCTGCAAATGTACATAAAAAAATGGCAATATATCTGCTGACATAGGCAAAGACTTAACAAATCCAGCATTTCATTTTTATCATATGTCTATCATTTGATACTCTATGAATGTTTTCTTTAACCGAGGTTAGTATTGTTTATGTCAATTGTTGTTTATATATTACAATATTATACGTATGTTATAATTTGTTTTAAGTCATTATTTAAGGTTTTATTGAATAACTGTGTCATCAGCATTCACTAATTGTAACAATAAATAATTAAGATAGGCCTATATTTTACATGAACGTTTAGTACTGTATATGACGTACTAGGTCATATGATAACCTTCAGATAAACCATGTTGTCAGTATGAAACAACCATGTTGCAGACTATTTAATAAACTATTTTAAAGAGATATTTCAAGAAATTGAGTAAGAGAACAATTCAAAGACATCAATTTACAAATTAGTAGTACAAATGTGTATCGCCTCGTAGTGAAATGTACAGGAGTTAGTGCCTTTCTATTGTTTCGTAATATATTAATGACGATAGAAATTATTAAAGTGGACATAATGATTTGTTATATACGACTATTAAATAAGAATATCTTTATTTTTCTTTCTTATATTTATAAATTGTATCAGCTAATATTTTGTTTTATCTAATCCATTCTTTATTTGTATTTTAATTTTAATAACGATTTTATAATTACTTAAAATTATAACGAAAATCCAATTGTGACATTGTAATACATATCAAACGTAAATATATAAAATAAATTTATATCATTATTATGTGTATTTTTAACACATTTTTGTGTTAGTACCCATTCGTATATGGACTCATTATTAAAACCTACATGTGTAATACCGCATCTTTTAAGATTCCAATGACACATAGGAGACTGAACAAACATTCTATAAAGATTGAGAACTTAGAAACCTGCGATGACTAAGAAGAAAGTACCAAAGAATTTATTAAATGTTTGAATTTGGAAGGTCGGTCAGAGATGAGTTATTGAAAAATGGTGTAGTGAGTATACGACGGAATTATTTTAAAATGAACGTCTCATTTTTCATTATAGAACTATTATGATCTTAGTCACTATAAAAGTTTTTGTGTGAGTTTTTAATGGTATTAATTTAATTTTGTAGTTTAAAAACGAAAATAATTTGTAATTTTGATGGTTTGTGTTTATGTCAGTGCGTTACTATTCGTGTGTGTTTTAATATTTATATCAAATGACCATTTTGCAATTATATTAATTTTACTTATAATTATTTAAATTTGAGTTATCCCTTCTTCCTTTATTTTCACTTATCAATAGAAAATGTGAAAAATCGTAATTATTTTATTTTAAAATTTATTGATTTTAATGAACATGAAACCCTTTGTTTTGAATTGCTCTTTTAGGTAAACGATATTCACCTTTAATATAATGTAATCTAAAACACTCATGAACCATTTGTTAAGCATACATTGACATGCTTGACATTCTTCTGCTGAGTTGCACAAACGTGGACAGTATATTGTAAATATACGTATTAAATTACAATTCCATTAGTGTAGATCAAGTCAATATATTAGAAATAGAATACAAGCACGTAATGTAAGTGAACTTATATAACTACATTATTAGATATTTCTCTACAAGTTGGTCTTATGTATATTTGGAAAAGTTAAGGTTTTTTAAATAATAACACATTTTGTATAGATGTAAAAAACAATAACAATATGAAAGCAATACTATTAAATTTCATATTTTAAAATAGTATTATTTGGTAATAAAATTATTATAATAATGGTTTTAATTGTATAACGTTAGTACTATGATTTAAAACTTCTATTTACAAGAATAATTTTTTTTGTAATTTTCTTCTCCATTACAGAGAATACATTCACCAACAGGGTAAATAATTATGGTAACTCTGTAGAAAATTATGATTGTATATGTATTATATTGGTTTACTTAAAGAAATCACAAGTTGTAAATTAAATACTTATACGTTACGTGAAATTATCGTAAAAAGATGAAAAGAGTGACATACAAAAGACATATTCCACCATAGCTTATCTTCAGCAAATTACTTTAAGATAGTTTTATGAGAGTGTTCTATACATGTAGTGACCTTTATTTATGTATTGACTATTGAGAAAAAAGATTTAAATATAATATCCTTTACTTTTAGTCTGAGCAAATTTTAAGGTTATTTAATAGAAGATAATTCATTAGATTTTTATATTATATTATTAGCTTCATGACTTTAATTATTATTTTAAACATTGATGAATTACCAATCTTATTGTTACAGGTAGAGGTTTATTAAAATAACTTCTGAATAATGGAGTTATTTATTAAAAATTAAGATGTAGTCAGAAAAAAATATGTATTCAAATCTGGTTACGATATATAAAGGAAATATCATAACATTAAAAATAATCAATAGATTCCCTACGTATATAGTGTATTTATAACTATTACAAAGATAATTCAGCATTTATATATATATATATATATATATATATATATATATATATATATATATAAATATATTGCTATTTTAATCAATAGCATATATCATTTGTAAATCAATTATCTTACTGTTACAATGTTATTGTATGTAAAATAAAAATACTACATTTATTGATAAATTAAAGCAATACATTTTATGTTTTTAAAACGAACATCTTCGCACTCATTAGAGCGTAAGAAAGGAGGAAACTGCATTAAACATTTATACTAGAAAATGAGATTTTATTGAAAGTATAAAATCAGTCTTTAATAACATTTTAAGGGGAAAATACAAACATAAAATAACCGGTAGATCCTCATAACCATGGAGTCAATTATAAAAACATCCCACTACATACAAGAGTTTTAAGATCAAGGAACGGTTTACAAGTTAGTTCAAAATATCAAGGAGCTATGAACAGATTTTGAAACCTGATTGAAACATCTGACAAATTTAAAATGATCATGATTTTATGAAGCAAATTTATAAACGCATTCATTTTCATTAAGCGAAATTGGAAACGTGAAATCTGTATCGAATTAAACATTAAATGCACCAGATATTGAACCTCAACAATTAAGTTTTGGTGTGCCAATATCATTACTTAAGTTACGGAACATCGAAAAACAACTACCAACGAGTCATTACGGAGAGGAGCAGAAAAATTAAAAAGAGTTAATGTTTTTCCAAACTATTATTGAGAAAAACAGTGCGTGCAACAATGTTAACAGGGAAACCGAACAGGATGGCGTAGAAAATTATATTATAATACGAGAGAATAATTTGAGACTTTAACTTGCAGCACAAAAGGTGGGTGAATGATGATACTTAAGAACGATGAATGTGACTTTTATTGCCTATTAAAAATTATAATCTTTAAAAAAAACAACGAATAATTTTTAATTTTGTAATGATTTTAATTGTACCACTTTTCTTAAATAAATTTGGTTTTTCTCAAGATGTTTGTTTGATAACATCAAAATCTGATTTTCAGTTATCTAGTTATCATCTTGAATTTTTTTTATTTCTTGTACAACCCCACAATTGAATGCCGTATGCCCAGATAGGCTTTAAGATTTGCTTGTGTATCAGCAACTTGTTTTAAAGTGAAGCTGTCTTCCCAACAGCTTTTGATCCTTCTTGATTTTTACATTTAATTTGTTATTTTTTCATTTTTAAAGTTCTTTCCATCTGAATTTTGCTTCCAGAGAGTTACTAAGAGACGTTTTTTCATACGGTACTAGCAGAGTACCCGTCCTTCGTACGGATTTATAGCCCTATGTGTTAACCAGGGACCCTAAGAATGATTGTCCATGTACAATTTCAGCTCAATGGGTCCAGTAGTTTTTACGTGATTGAGTAACACACACACACACACACACACACACACACACACACACACACACACACACACACACACACACACACATACACACACACACACACACCGTTAGATATTTTATGGTTGGTATTTTCAGTCTCTTTAACGTAATTGTATTCTTTTTAAGTATTCGTTGAATACCCGTGCGTATCCTCCGGTGGTCATGAAAATTAAAAGCCTACGCTATTTAGGAAAGCACTGAAAATTTCATTCCTGTAAACCACTGTCTAACATGAAAGAGCTTTAAATATATCTTTGTAATTTAAAGTTTTTACTAAGTTTGACTTTCACTTAATTACATTGGCAATGTTGAGTGTAATACATTATAATTGTTGGAAGTACATGGTTTCTAATCTAAAGTAGCAACTCCATCGGTCAAAGAGAAATGCCAGCCGCCTTTTTGATTTTTAGTGATTTTTTAAATCTTGTATTTAGGGCCGATTTTTAGCTAAAAACATTAACCTTTTGCGTATTTTGTGTACCATAAGCATCAAACATTTGAAAAGAAGGAATGTAAGAGAAGTCTCAGCTCGTTTCACCTTTGTAGTTTACAGAAAAATTTTATTTTAGATTTTTTTTTTTTAATGTGCTTAAACGCAAAAGTTTTTCAAACGATTTCTTAGTGAGCCCCTATCTGTGAAGAAGCTATATTCCTAGTTTCGTTGCAATCCCTTCAGTAGTTTGTGAGAAATCGTGATGAGTGAGTCAGTCATTCAGTGAGTGGTACAATATATATATATATATATATATATATATATATATATATATATTGTATGTATAGGTTACAAGTTGATAGTAACTGGAGTAGATTAGTGAACTTAACATGTACCGATGTGCTTTCATCTTACTTTGCTTCCATTTCTTTGTCCATGTATTAATCTCATTAAAAGAGTATTGCAGCTTACTGGTTCCATCTTCCACTTCATTATTTTCTGTAATTATTATTAAAGTTTATACCAGAACATGTAATATCATATGTTTGGAATTTAAAAAATATTGTTTTTTCTTACTACCTGAAAAATCAGTGCAACAACTAGGTACTTTTGCAACTGTAGAACTCAAACTATGTACACAAGCAAATTTCTAATTTTCGTAAATACTTTGTAAATTTTTGCCTAAAACATAAACGTTTTCCAAATATTGTATAATAATAACCCCCAAAATAACAAAATGTAATTATCTTTATTTAACAGCTGAGATTAAGGATTTCGAAGTTGTATATATGACTTCTTTTTTCTTCAAAATACCACGAGAAATATATTTATTGAAAATTATTCTACCATATTTAGAAAAGAATGCTATTAAAAATACCAGAGAAGCAGCAGGAATAAAGTCCATTTATACATTTATGTTCATGTAATAAATGAAAGGTTTATTTAAAATCGTAATTTAGATATTTATACTATAAATAACTTCATCCTTTACGATTAATATTATTATTAAAAATCTTTTCTAAAAGGATAAAATATAAAACTTCTATTTCCACAACGATCTCTTAGATAAATTTAAGTAACGAAAGAATGTATTGATTCCTCCACGTGTTGGCAATGTAAACATTTAATACTGACATATTTACTATTCTTGTAACAAGTAGGCAAACAGTGTTACAAATCCGATGTGTGGTTGTCATTCAATAATTTACATACGGAAATATTTCTGCTTGCTTGCAACGACACAGCTATCATCATAATATTATATCTCTATTAATACAAGTAAACTTTGTTAATACCGTGGATTTATTTATTAAATAGTGTACGCAGCTATTAGGCTGTAACATAGGATCTTATGGGACTACAGCAAAGGTACCGATTTGCGACCTCACCCTCCGTGATCTTGTTTTTACCAAATTAAAATACACACACTTTCGACCCTGCCACCATTTTGGTAACACTACTTTCTATCCACCATTTTTTTTGACGTCACAAAAATACTTTTACATTACTGTACATTCGTATACTGACATGTAGCGTTTCAAATGATCGTTCCTTCTAATTCTGTCATAAACCTCCTTTTCGACTCCCAGGCCTAGAGCTGTTATACCGTAGATTTAGTAGGCTTAGAGCAATAGTAAAAATTTGTTCCGCTAGTCGGCGACAATTACAGAACTCATTTTTCGAAATTCCCAATTGGCATGCGACATCAGAGGTTACTTTGAACCAGACACAGACCATCAACAGATAAAGAAGTAACAAGTTCAGTGATCATATTAAGTTTCCTGCTTTGTTAAATTACTGCAAACTGAACTAATATTTGTTAATAAAATAGGGTTAGTTATTAAATCTTTCTTTTGTGGGAATGTCATTCTTCTCATAATTAACAACTGTCAGAGAGATGCAAATCCGCTTTCAGGAACCAAATACAGAAATTATATTTAATACGTAGTTGTAGTGCGTCCCCATTTCCCTAATTATGCATGTGTATATTTGTCAAATTTAAAAAAAAACATTTATGCTACCGAGCGTAGGTACTTGGTGAAATTCATTTTTATTAATAAATAAATTAAACAATTTGTACTCCTCAATGAATTTTAATTAAGCCGTGACGACTTAGCTTCGCATTAAGCTGCCTTCGACAATGCCGTAGCCGGTGAAACCTAGGTCGGAGTGGTTTAGTTAAAATGTATTTTGGAGTACAAATTGTTTTATTTATTTGTCAAATTTAATATATTTCATGATATGTTCTTTTGAAATATCATTTAAACTCAGTTTAGAACTTAAAAGGAAAGGTAGTTATACATTTTTAAGAAGTAACTAGTAAAAACGTCTGTACGACATAGGCAGTTGAATCTTATAGTTTCCTGTTGGAAAATTTTCAGAGCTTATGTTTAGCTTCCTTCTTTTTTTCTAAATCTGCAGTAATATTAACATTTTTATAAATATAATTCTTAAAGTATTCAGAATTTGGTCTATAATTTGAAATTTAAATTGTAATAATTTTATTCTTTCATATAATATTAATTATTTTTTCACTTGTTTATACATAATTTGTCAATCGATAAATTAAGTTCTTGAAGTAGAAAAGGGCATACAATCGTCTAAAACTGTTTTTCATTTCATTTCAAATAATAAAACCTAGATCGGAGATTTAATTATGCAGAGTTGTTAAAAAATAAAAATGTTTTTCTTTTCTTTTTTTTTGCTTGTTTTGTAAAATGGTCCCAGTATCGAGCTGTGGAACTATTGACTTCACTCTCTTAAAGAACAAAAACAAATTCAAGAACAACAACTTTAAAAAAAGAATAACAGAATTTGATTCAAACAAAAATTTATTAAAGAACAAAAACAAATTCAAGAACAACAACTTTAAAAAAACAATAACAGAATTTGATTCAAACAAAAATTTCTTAAAATCATGAACACTTAACTTTAAGTATAAGTTTATAATTGACCTATATTAACTAACACTGGATTTGTACACCTAATTCCTAGGATTGCAATGAAAAAAATAATAAAACTTTTCCTTTTTATATTTTTTTAAATTTTTTTGTTTGAATAAATAGGGTGGATCTAGCATATGCTAATTTTTTGCTGTATTAGACACCTAGGGTAAATATACAGGCAGCAACTTCTTCTTAAAAACACTAAATGTTACTAGCAACGTTTATAAATAGAAATAACTAGGTTTCTAATTAAAATTGTAACAGTAATATTTTGTTCTACTTGTTATGAAATTTTGCAATAATTGTTATTTTTTTTTAATCTGAGTAATATAAAAAATTGCCTTACTTATTTGCAATCAATACTATTTGCCTTTCTTTAAAAAGCAAATAGAAAACAAAGTCGATAAGATATTTTAGATATATATATATTTATTTATTTATTTATATATATATATATAAAGGGAAATGGGAAATATTAAAAGACCGTATTCCTGCTGGGGGTTAAAGTAGGTAGAATCATTCTTCATTCTTTCAGTGGTTTAGATCTCTGTGTGTGACGACACATGGACCTGACTATGAAGTCTGCTTTTGAAACCAGAGACTATACTAACTGATCTATTCTGCAATGCTAAATTTAACAAGGATTTAGTTAGCATGTAGGTTTGAAAGACTGTGATATCGTTCAAGTTGCTGGAGGCGTAGAAATTGTAGCACAGGAAGTTTTCACTAATCAAATTTAAGATTTTATTTACATCACTAACCCACAGAAGTAACTTCACTAAAAAATATTCTTGTTTATTATTAGTCTAGCATAACGGACATGGGAGTCGGTCTTATTACTCCATGCGCAAGTTCATCTATGGTTCAAGTCGGGGTGTAGATAAAATACTCATTATATCACGTGAAGAATCAAGAGTATCATTAACTGCACATGAATTTATTAAACGACATTAAGAGTTTGTGATGTCATCTTGTATCTCCCCTGTTTCATCGTCCACAGCAACTGACTAAACTATGATATCCATAGGAGTTACTAGTATTCTCGTCGACTCTTTGAGTGTAAGACTATATAGATTAATACGTAAATGGTATTGCTCCATGAATGCATCTGTAAATGGGGTATCTCCATCTATAGATGCTCCTTGCTTAAGACATATTACACAATTTATTGATTTCCTTCTACAAAGCCTTTTTTATTTTAAAAAACTGGATACATTTTAGACAAGAGCAAATTGAAATGCTCGGTGATTTCAACCAAGTCAACATTGTGAAAATGGTTTCTTTCCAACATCAATCCAAAAGTGATTACTAACTTAACCCACAATTTTATTATCCTAATCTGTAACATTTTGAAATAACCTATTAAGCCTTTTACATGAATGTGAACGCACATTCGAGTGTGGGACGTTTCCTTTGATGGCTATCAAAGATGAATGATATGACAACTTAGCTGGTTGCAAATATCCTATCTATGGGTATCAACGATTACCAACATGCTGTAGGTATGACATTATAACCTAGACTTAAAGTGTGAGTACGCCTTCGGTTATAGTCTAGCACCTTCCTATCAAAATCTTATATACAGAGCATTCAACCTATATCTCGTTGTGCAAAAGCTCCTTGACAGTGAAACTTGTATCATTTGGTTTTCCAGTGAGCGTTTAAAACGTGGCCTCGTAAAATGTGTCGACCTGCCCTAACTAGAGAAGGTAATATCGTAAGGACCCCGGACCTTCCCCGTTTCGTACCTCAATTAAAGAAAAAACTATTTATTTTCATTTTGTTAAATGTTTATGATAGTGTTGGGTATATATGTGTTAATGGTGCTGTAAACATGATGGAAATAGTGAAATAGCTATATCTTTTATGGTTATCGATCAAGATGACGTCATAGTGGTTCCTTGTAAATTTATAACATGATGTATTTTTTTCTAAAATTATCAATTCAGTGAGTGATTGGAAAGGAAGTATTGTTCACAAATCATACTAATGGTGACGTAATAACCTAACATTTAGTTATTGCACATCAAACAGATTTATATAACATCAGCGTTGCAAGCAGATGAAGAATAAAATTATAAACTCCGAAATAAAGAATTGACACCTTTTTTAACATTTAATTTACAAAAAAAAATAAGTATTATAAGTAAAATATATTATTCTTATCTAGTCTCACTAGATCAGGTGACTTTTTGATTCTATTTATCTCAATGTATCCTGGTACTCAAAGGAGACCGACTTTGTTACTCATTAAGTAGCCACTTAGCTCATTAAATTTCTAAAAATATTTCCAAACCACTGCTGAACTAATTATTGAAAATTTCAATGCGTGATGGTAGCTTGACTATAAGATATAATACCATTTTCCCTTCTATAGCCTGTCAAGTTTCTTTTAAACGCACCTGTTAATAGTGTAAATATCCGCCTGAACGATTCTGGGGAATTTCTCTATCGCTTCGGTTTTAGACACAACCGTGAACTAAACTATTGTATCTTTTGCCAGTGAGTTAATGGATTTCTTGATCCATTCACTTTTTGTATTCAGGGAGGAAGTGCTTCTCAAAGTTGTAGTTATTGATTATTGAAGAATCTCTTGGGATTTATCAGAAGTTAATTACTACTTTTCCCATCACATGTGATCTCCATAAACCATTTTTTACCATTCGCAGAAGTTCACCTGTTGACTTTGTCTCTAAAACTAGATGGAGGGGCATGAAGTCTAGTAAAACTTCCATTACTGCCGTGGGAGCTAAATCATCCCTTCTTGTCATGCAAGACCATGCCATCATTTGTAGCCTACTTTGTCATTTTTTGTGCTCAACTTGGTTCTGATACCCTTTGCCACCGCCACATATGTGATGATTGGTCTCACTATTATGGGGTGTATCCATCGTACAATCCCCTGGTGCTATTTTGGTGTTTTGACACTATTTTTCTGAACACGATTAGGGTAGAAGTGGCTTTACAGAAAGTAACTTCAAAATGGCATATGAGCTTTTCATCTAGGACCAGCCCTAGATATTTTTACCTTTGCTTTCCATTCTAATTGTACTTCATTTAAACTGATGGCTCTCAGTTTGGGAACTTTCTTTCCAATGGTAAATGGTAAAGGTGCTTTTCATTAAAGGATTTATACCCAACCCCACTAACCTTCACCATCTTATTTTATTGCAATTCCATTTTGTATCAGGTCACAAAGGGTGCTTTTAACATTTCCTCTGGCCATAATGGCGATGTCTTTGGCGTAACCAAAACTGTTCAGGTCCTCATCGATCAATTTCCAGAGTAGCTCATGTATGACCAGGTTCCACATCAAGAGTGACAGGACTCTTCTCTATGGACGTCCCTTAACTATTTTAACTCGAGTGGTTCTTTTTCCCAATTTTTAATAGGCAGTAAATCTATCTAGATTTTACACTGTAGACGAACTTTCCTTCCAGTTTTAACAGTTTCTTTTACCAAATGCAGCTTCAAAGTTAATGAAGCCACATAATGCAATTTCCTTCTCGTTAAGTGTTTTCTGCGTGGTCCCTGTTAGCTCTACATGGGATCTGTGTGTTGGCATCAGGATCTGTGGTTCTGCCCAACTGTAAGCCTGATGACGTGGAACGCAGATGGCCCTCTCCAGGACTTCAATTTTAAATTCTTCTTTTTCCGGTAGATACTTCAGATCTAATAATAGATAACTAGACTCCAAAACAATTCAGACTCAGCGAGAGTTGTAGTATGTTGGCGGTTATCAGAGGAAAGGAAGAGGGAGCCGGCGGTAGCGTACTGGTGAGTCACTCACTATCAGGGATACCAGCACAACATTAAGATTAACTGTGAACATTTATTTATATATTTATTATAAGTATTTTTAGACAATAGCGATTAAGGAGGGCGTTAAGGATAAGAAAATTGTAGCTTAGGCACTGTCTCCCGTAAAAAGGTGATTAATTAAATAGATATTTTTCAGTTTCAAAATTAAACGTACGTCTATCGGTTTTGACACCCTAAAAGTGGCTTTACCCTCTTGGAATCCCCCCCCCCTTCATAGGTTCTGCCCTGAGCAACAGATCATTCTAGCCCTTGTTATATCACTTCAATTTAAGTTATATTCCGCGATAAAACTCGTTTTAAACCCTCTTGAGGAACATGAGTTCTACAATTTGCTATAAAACTTCAGTTTATGTCAAGTCTGAGAAAAATACTCACTGCACTCCCTTGAAGAACACAGATACCTACACTTTGTTATATCACTGTAGTTTTATCTAGTCAGCTTTCTAGACTTTTCCGTATAACTTCATTTTAAGTTATAGTCTTAGAAAACCACTCGCTACACTCTCTTGAAGAACGCGGCGGATTTCTACATTTTATTACATCACTTCATTTTGTGACATTAATATATTTAGATACACATTACACTGATAATAACAACGTTGAAATCAAAATGTTCTCTAGAAGCTAAAACGCGTAAAATCTTCACATTTTCAGCAAAAATTCCACACCAATGTTGAATTATATTACAAAGTTGATGAATATCAATTATTATGTGACTCACGGAACAAGAAGATAAATGAGATAGTATAAAAAAAGCTATTCTCCATTTTTTTACGTCAGTATTGGACTGTAATTTAGAGGAAAATAAAAATAAATATTACAATTAGTAAAACTTATTTCTAATTATTTACTAAATATTAAATATTCATACATATTTGTTATCGCCATTCCGACTATTGATATATACTAAATATATTAATATGACTTACTGTCAACAATTAATAGTCGTTTTCTTTTTAATATCGCTCTACGACCGTTTCGGCTATTCCGCCATTTACAAGTGCTTATTGGGTGGTTCCCATAGTCATTATTTAAAAATAAATAACACTTAACACAACCTCTGTATACATTTTACTTTTATTTTCTTCGTGTATTAGGCCTACTGTTATTGTTGACAACCTATATTGTTAGTTGGAGAAGGGGAGGTTCATATCTATACAGGTTATTATTATATCGTAAATTAAGTTTGATTTTGTTTTACATATTTCAAACTCATTATTAATTACCTTCCCATATCTCATTGGGTGGGTTGAATAAAACGTAGGAACTAGGGGTTAGGAACTAGTGCCTAGAACTAGCTCTTGCTAAAATCCAGTTGAATAAATAACTGCTAGGACTAGGTAGGAATAACTAGGTGAGGTTAGATGTTGCGTGAAATTGTTAAGCAATTGCTAGGGCTAGCAATTGCTTAGTGCTCTAGTTACTGCTAAGCCTGCAGGTTGTAACTTGTTCGTCAGGAGCGTGTGAGTGGGGACAACAGACGGTACTGATCACTGATACATTACAGTGTGACCACGTTGTTACTTGGTAGCGTCCAACTTAAGTGAAGTGTGTATTATCATGTCATCTAGTGAAGGCGAAGACGACACCGTTGGGGACAAGGGATTAGACCGAGCCCTATTTACTAAACTAATTTGTGTCAATCAGGTTGTAGTAGAAAAGTCCAAAATTCCATCGGTGATTTCTGCTAAAAAAAGAGCTTGGACCACAATTCAAGATGAATACTCAACGGCTACGGGAAAGGTAGTCACAGTGGCCCAGCTACAGAAACTGCTGAGCAACATGAAGGCCAACATTAAATTGAAGACAGACAAGAATGCCACTGGGAATAAAAAAATTAAACTAAAAGACTGGGAAAACCAATTATTTCATGTATTAATCCAGCAAGAAAATCCGGTCTTCAATAAAATCCCAGGAAGCATTGGTGTTGGCTTAGGACCCGTGGAAAGAACTGAAGATGACGGAGGCAGTGCTGAAGTGTTTTACGCTGAACCTGGGCCAAGCACTCAAGATCAAGTGCCAAAAGCATCACCAGCTGCTACAAAAAGAAGACAAAGCGTTAAGCAAGCTATGCAGTACGAATCAGAAGAGACAAAAAATATGTCAACCACTCAACTGCAAAGAATTGTTTTGCTTCAGCAAAAAAAGCTTCTAGATATTCAAATTCAAATAGAAGAGAAGAAACTGAAAGAGACACAGAAAAATGTCAGTGATGTATCAACCCAAACTGACCTAATTGAATATAGCAGATCGTACTTGAATTTGTAAATAAATAAAATTAAAACCCTTATCCTTATCCTTAATACATAAATATGAAAAAAAATTAAAAAATTTAAAAAACAAAAAAAAAAAAACAAACAACAAAAACATGTCTTACACCCTTAGGGACGATTACACTACAGGGTGTTGTCGACGTCCGATGGGTCGTAAGTTCCGTGTTGTCCCTCTTCGAGTTAGAATTGGTGGAACGGTTATTAAATCATCAGCTAGGTAAAAACGTTCCACCAACAAAAACACGGGAACTGTTAGAATGGCGTTGCAACGTTGCATCGGACATCCGTCTACGTGTGTATACACGTATCTATCCAAGCATATTTACATTACTGGGATAAATATTATGAGTGAGTACGTTTTTCACATAGATAACCTAAAATCGGCCTATAATTATTATAAAAGATCGTGTGTTTAAATGTGAATGAGTGGCTTACTGTTCTATAATAAATAAACACAACTTATGTTTGTATAAATTGAATACGCTTATAGCGCTCAGAAAATTAACAATACGTGTTTAACATGCTCTGTTTGGAATTAATACCCGTATTATTTTTATAATTATTAAAAAATCATTCATTCACACGTGCACGCTAAACATATGCAGTGAGAATGGTAATTAAATTAAATTCAACTTAAATTATTTCAATGATGTTTTACTATGATCGATTCATTTAGCTACTTACATATTCATTTGTAACTGTTGATCAAAATATTTACATAATACTAAAGATTTACGTTTTCTCAAACAAACACTGAATAACAATTTAGTTCCAGTTCACTGCTGGTTCATATGCGCCATCATTTGTAGTCTTTTTTGTTTCCCTCGCAGAACTGTAGCTGGTGTTTCATTTCGCTCTTCTGCGATGCCTTCGTCTTCGTTGCCAATCAAATCCTCCTCATCGTCCTCATCAAATGCATCATTCAAGTGTTTTCCTATGTTATGGAGGACAGCACAGCAAACTATTACCTTAGGTATTTTGTCCAAAGCAACTCTTAAGCAGTTTCCTAATATTGGGAACCGCTTTTTCAATTGACCGAAACACCTTTCTATTACAACTCTCTCTTTAGTGTGTATTAAATTAAAGTTTCGTTGTTCAACATTTACCGGTGGTTTGAACGGAGTAATTAACCACGGCGATATTGCATACCCAGAGTCACCAAGTAAACAAGAAGCTCCATCAAAACGAGATATACTCTCTCTAATCGCACTTCTCCGCCAGATTCGTGAGTCATGTACACTCCCAGGCCATTCCGCACTAACACTTGTAAACCGTTCTTTGGCGTCACAAGTAGCCTGCACATTAATGCTGGTACGACCTTTCCTGTTTACGTACTCGTCGCCGTGAAGTAAGACCGAGGGCTTTTTAATTTCGACATGTGTACAATCGAGCGCTCCAATAACAGTAGGCATACGAAAACGTTGTTGCCAAATAAGTTTTGCTTCATTTACTTCTGGTGCTGTTGAAGGAAACCGTATCCATATGTGGGATCTTTCAATTATCTTGTCCAATACAAAGCTTATAGTTTTGCAAACTGTACTCTTATGTACACCGATATCTTCAGCTATACCTAATTGAAACCCGGGGTCTGCCACAAACCTCAAGAAAATCTCCATTTGCTTCCTTCGAGACAGGCCACCTCCTCTACTATCACTTTCGTTTAAGAACTCAGCAGCTAAAAAATCAACACTTTCACTCTCAAACCTTAACAATTCTTTGCACTTTGTTATTTCCCGACGAACTGCGTACTGTTTTTGTTCACGTACACGTAGGAAAGCAGCCATATCTAACGCCTAACAACGACTAGGTAAAAAGCTAGCATGCTCCGGACCAGACTAGGATATTTCCTAGCAGTTGCTAGACTCGAGATCTAGATATTTCTTTTTATTCAACTCACTTTCAAGCAATTGCTAGGCTTTCGTGAAATTCTGAGCAACTGCTAGGCCTAGCAATTGCTACCCAACTTTAATCAACCAAAAGCAAGCACTTGCTTGAAAATTACCTAGACTTAGCAATTGCTAGGTTTTATTCAACCCACCCATTAAGTCTTGTTATTTTCCTTAATAATTAGTTTCCTTTGCACTAGGATCCTTTCACCATTAGATATATGAAATTATTTCGATTATTATTAATCAATGTGTAAACTTTTTTTTTTTTTTAATCATTTTTCATAGCATGTTTGAAACTATTTATCTTCTTTTTTATCAAACATTTTTAATTTATATTGATTTATGTTTTTAATTTTTTTTTTATTATAAAATATTAATATTTTCTGGACTTTTTTCTCTTGACATTTAGACAACAAAATCTGGTTCATACTATTATACCCCGCTGAAAACCTTCCACATGTAAAATTCTGATACGCCATGAATAAAATTTTATTTATTTAAAGGCAAGTTGATGTAAATGAAAAAAGTTTTTTTTTAGAATTTAAATCTTTTCTGATTTTACAAAATTTTTCACATACGGAAACAATCTGATTCAATAATAATAAATCTACCACTGATGGTTTTTGTATTGTCAAAAGAAAGTTACAGTATTCCGTTTTATTAATTTATTTTTTGAATTTGATTTGTAATAACAACATTTGCGTGTACAGTATTAGGAATATCTTCACAGGTGTCTTGAAATTATATTTGTTTCACGTATGTCGTACATAAAGCGTACTAAATAAACAATCGAACCGATTATTACGAAATTTGTTATATTTGAGGTTATATTTCGAATGTCGTTTTATAAATTTTGGAATACCTACATACTCACATAAAAAAGATTATATAAAACAAACACACAAAATTACATGTAACAAAACACAATTTTTTAAAAATCATTTTAACAACAAATCTTATCAAACTATGCACGACCTACTTAATTTCCCCCTAAACGCCTCCTTAACAGCTAAAATCTAACAAATACATTGTATTAGAATTCTAAATATATGGTTCAAATATTGAAAAAACCTTTTCACTCACTTATACCAAAAATAATAGTAATATAACAAAATTATTCATTACTAATCTTCCGAAACTGCGTATTCGTGAATTATTAGATGTTGCCTCAGAAGTTCATTTCCAATTTCTAAAAAAAAAAAAAAAAAAAAAAAAAAAAAAAAAAAAAAAAAAAAAAAAAAAAAAAAAATAACACTTGTAACAAGTTTTGATGACATGAGAAATATTACATGTAAAATAAAATTACAGTTTAAGTGTAAATGGAGGAATAATAAAATGTAGAATAATCATTTTCAGTAATGGCTCCTTTACACATCTTGAGTGATAATTCCCTAGCTCTAGTTTTAATACCATAAATATGTGTGTATGCTTATTAATTTACAATGTTATAAACAAGCATCGTGTTTTATTGAATTATTTCATACAATCCAAAATCGTTATCAACATGTTTAATTTATTATTATATTACTGAGATATTTTAAAATAAATATAATTTCCATTTACTCTCTAAATAATTCAACGTATTATACTTATTAACACTTTAAATTTTAGGATGTGTAAAATAATATCGTAGTTGTAATAAAATGGTTTAACATGTCCTTAAAATATGCACCGATATAAAAGTATAAAGTTTATAATTTCCACGAGGTTTTTTATAAAGATTATGTATTTAAACATATATTGAAATGTAAAGTAGCTTTTACCAAAGGCGGGTTAGAGATTGATAAATTATGCAGAATATTGTGCCACCATTATCATGGCGTCATTAGATCATTAACCATACAACATTGCTTTTATTAGAACCCAACACATAAAATCTGTGGTATCTAGACATAGTATGATGAAATATGTTTCCTCCTCTGTTTATTGTATCTCTGTCATTAATTTTTGTATTATGTTATTATATTTCAAATTTATCTAAATACTTTACAGCACACATCTCTTATATAAACGAAACCGTAGACAAAATTACAATTATTTAAATTTATAATATTGAATGAATTCTTTCAAGGAAGTTTCCCAAACATAAATTCCTTTAAAACATCCTGAAATAAATAAAGTACTTTTATGAACTCCGTTATAAATTCAGATTATCCTGTATATTTGTTTACATGTTTCTTTGGTTATGTCAAACTTTCGACATGACTGCGATTGTCACAGAAATCCTCCGTATATAATTTCATTGTTTGAAGTAAATACATAATATTTTTATACCAAAGAGCAAGTACGACTTTGAAAAATGGATTGTAAAGGAATGTCCTACGTCTAATACCAGAATTAAAGTTAGATATTTTTCCTATTGGGATTTGTTATTTGGAATTATTTATAAGGAAAAGAAGTATGGAAATTTTTACTTCTATTATTGTTCGTATCTAAACATTTTACAATAAAGTTTGGATAATTTAACCCAAATACTTTCCTTCGATGTTTGTTTAGAATAAATAAATTAATAAAAGAAAAATATATAACAATAACAGTGTTTTTTCGATGACTTTGTATCTTAAAGTCCAACAATTTTACTAATGTTTTAAGAAAACGAACATTAGATTTGACTTTCAGATGTATTAGAGTTATGACATAACTGAAAAAGTTTACATTAATTTGGTAGAACGCCTTATCTAGACTTCCACGCCGTTAAAACGTATTAAGATTAAATATTTTACAGTTAAAACAAACATTTGTTAAGTAAGGAAGTAGATACGTTGGAGCTCAAAATTTGAATGACAAAATGAATAACATTTTAAGGTATAGATATTGACTAAGTTGATGCCTTATTTCATGTTCAATTACTTTTGTATAAAAATATAAAAAACATAATGAAGATGCAGAAGAACTTAATACTTGATGAACATTCGGACATTTTAGTCTATCGTTTTAAAATGGTAAAAGAAACTACGAAATCTATATACCAAAATGTTTAATTTTTAAAGATTTGTTTATGATGATTTACAATTTGACTGATGTTAACATAAGAAAATCTCTAGAAACAGACCTCTATCACTAAAAATATGCCTTTCTAAAAACCTAATTTTCTCATAATTTATGTCATAAATTAGTTAAGTAAAACCAATTTCAGACTCAACCAGTTTGAATCCAATACATTTTATACAAGTTCAAAACGATTGTTACCGTATATTCAATTTAAAACTCAATATAATTTATAATGGAAATAATATCCATCAATTGTATATTTGCGTACTCACTTTATTTACAATTCGTGTCCACTTACTCCACGAAACATATTTGTTCAATTTATACAAACTTATAATCAATTTTAAATCAAAAATTATCCTAGGTTATAAAATATTTTTCACAACGTATTTATAACATTTTACTCATATATCGCTAGTCTGTAAAAAAAAATGTTAGTTATCACTATTTACCTAGAAGTTTTTGTGTGTGAGAAATCTGTGAGGTACTAAAAACAATTCTAATAAATAGTAATTTAATACTCAATACGTTGGTTAACAGGCCATCAATTTTTATTGGGTGACTCTTTATAATAATTCATATATGATAAACTCTAGTCCTACTCCGCTCGTTTATAATTTTATTAAAGTTATAAAAATGTCCATTTTGCTTACATTCTACAAATAGTTTTTCTTTCATTAACCAATATTTTCAGGCTATAGTTTAATTACTTTCAGTAACTATAATATTGTTGAATAAAAAAAATGTATTTAAAAAAAAAATGAATAAGAGATCGGTAAGTAAAGAAAAAGTTATTAAGGTAAAACAAACAATCAAATGTCTCAACATAAAACCAAACGAGAAAATGATGTCATTCAATTTGCCAGTTTAAAGATTATTTTGTTTAAATAAAAGTACTGTGATTCTATATTCGCTTCTGGGATATATTCATAGAACTTTATCACTTTAGATTTAGTAATAAAACAAAAGTTTAATAAATATGTACCTAAATGTATTATATTGTTGTCATTGCTTTTTTCACAATAACTTTAAAGTGATTTGTTACACATGTATTATAAATCATCCTCGTCTATTTAAATTGGAAAGTTAATGTTACAAATCAACTAATTTATTTGTTTTAACAAATTAATATAAGTAATGGTTTATCTCGTTTAATATTAATTACAGATTATTTAAACAAAACACACAACTGATACTTATACTTTATATAGATAATTGTTTACAAAACAATTTGACTAATACATAATATTTGACTTTATCACAAGTATTTATGCAAAAAAAATACAAAAAACAGTACTGTATTCTAAAATATATCTTCAAGAAATAAACAAGAATCTTGGTTTTTATGGAATCGAAGTTCAAATAACTACACCCAAAAGTAATTTTCGATTGTTCGGTTAGGTTATAAATTTAATAGCTCCATAAATCTAGTTTTTTGTAGTAAATTTCAGATTCATAAGTTATTTAACAGTGATAGAGTTTTATTTTCACCTAATTTTTGTCGAAGATAGTAAGCCAACTACATAAAATCATCTTTCAAGGAGTTTCTCGTCTCATCATTGTTTCTAGTTTTTATAAATAGTTTTCTAGTGAATATTAATTTTCTACCAATCTTCTACATGTTATTTTTCATAAAATTGTACATAAATTATTTAAATTGATTTTGAGTAAATCTGTATGACATGATTTGTCTAGTATCTATTAATTTTTAATTATTAATTTCTATTACTAGAGTTCCAGAAATAAAAATACTTTAGTTTTAAGTTTTAATAAATTTAGTCTATTTTTGTGTCACCTAATTATTAAGAATTGAAACAGATATTTCTGTACAAACTAAATATATATTTTAATATAATCTCAATAACCCATATATATCTTTCCTTCGTATCCGTTCTTACTGTCCAGTTCTAGAGAGAGCTTCTCAATATCTTCCATTCTCAGTGTTCTATATCTGTTCTCGTCATTAAAAAATAAAATCACTGCAGTGTTGGGAATTAGTTAAGAACTTGAATAAAGTTGATTTCAGTGCATGTTGACATGTTTTAAACATTAATGTGTTAAGGTCAAAAACTTGTTTCCTATAAAACATCCTAATTTATGTAGTATAACACATACATATTATTGAATAATAACAATAACATATAGTAATCTATGTTATAATGAAGAAACGGTTAGAACCTTTTATTTGACGAGATCAATGATTAACAATTATTGTAAATAGGGTTGACTTCTCACAAAATTCAATATTTCCATTTAGTAACGTCGAGAACTATCTCTGTATTTTAAAGCATCTATAGGTTTTATCATATTACAAATTTTTCTCAAAATTATATCTCATGTAAAGTCAAGACGATTATTAAAGTGTGCTATATTTGTGTTTGCATTTGAATATACTTTAGTAATAATTAGCTGTATATAATGTGATGAATGATTTTAAAATGAATTCATATGAAAGTTAGCGACATAAATAATCAACATAATTACAAATAAATAATTATACAGAGAGCGTTGTATGGAGTGGAAGGGGGTGTTGAGGACAAGTAAAACTATTTAAAGTTTTATAAACCCTTCATCTAAAGAAAATCGTAACTTTTCTCAATCCCCAAACTTCTGATACACTTTATGTTAAATCCTAATTTAACAAAACCCTTTAAACAAACATTAAAATTTTTATTTAAAACCAACACAATTCCATATTATTGAAAACGATTAAAAATAGCTTGTCTGATTATTTTTCTTTTAATAATATTATAAATGTTTCTGTTTAAGTGAAATGTTTATTACTAGATTTGACTATAATGGAGCAATTAGGAATCAGTATTAGACTCCCCCCCGCCCCATCTATAATTTTTAAGTAATTTTTCATCGACAAAACTGACGTCATTAATTTATAATTTTCTTTACTTACTAAACAGTTAGTGTCTATGCTAATGTCTATCTATTATGAATTATCGTCCTATGTGTAAAAAGTATTATATTTGTAAAAAAAAAAATAACGATATTTCTAATTTAAAACTTAATATTATTTCAGAGAGTTGAAACACAAGGTGACCTTCTAATTTTTAATCTCTCCTTCTGTGCCCGATTTTACAGTAGTTTTAAATAAACCGCATACCTAACACTATTATTATACATCTGTCCAAACGTTTTACTTTTCAAAGCTCGAATACATATAATCCAATGGAGCCTAAGTACTTATTCCATTCTTACACAATACAAAGCGCTTATATAACAACTTTTTACTTAATTCCGTTCAGTAAGTTTTTTCAGTTCAACTTAGGCCTGAACTCCTCGTTTCTTACATCTGAACTTCACTCTAGCCATCATTTGACTAAACCCCATTTCAACTATCCCTGCTCTGAACTCCTAACTATCTGAATGTCAAATGCAAATTAAAAAAGAAACGCACGATCATAAACATAAACATTCATACAATTATATAAAAAGACAATTCGATTAGCTATAGAGAAAATTGAAATTCCGTTTTTTAAATAAATAAAACACATCATTTCGTGTTGACGTGTCTAAAAATAATACCAACTTCTTTAAAATTGTTTTCCTCCTTGGTATTAAAGCAAAAAACCCTTGGATCATTGTCACCTTAAACAAGACACAAACGAGCGTAAAATATAAGAGGACCCCTTACGCTTCGAAAGCTTAATAGCGTCAGGTCCGAAAAGAATAAAAGTTGAATCAAGAGAGACCTGATAGAAAAGATGAAAGAGTAGCGAGGAAAGGTGAAGATCCAGCAAGGGATTGTCAAGCTCGTTCTTACTATAGTGAAAATAGTCTGCAATCAGTAAAATATGAAAAAGTGTTTAGAAAATATGAACAGTAATTTGAAAAAGTCTCAACATGTTTGAATGTTTCGCCAGTTATGGCACGCATTTCGATATCAACTCGACAATAGAAAGCGACGTGTGCATCAGAACATATAATTAAATAAATAATTGTTGAACGTACATACCAGAGTTTACAGTGTTATAGGCTCACTTTGTAAAACGCTAATTCCAAATGTTTAAGAAAAAATTGTTGACAATCTTATGAAAAAGAAACAACCAAAAAGATAATTTTGTAAAGGTAATGAAAGATGGCGATTGAAGAACTAGGTGTGATCATTCAATTGTGTTCTGCGCACGAATGAAAAGACGTTTTTTTAGGTTTTATTGTGTCCAATAGTCGGATAAATTAAATACAATGGGTACATCCCGATTCATAAAGGACACAAACCTGAATATTCGAGTTACCATCAACCACAATAATCACATGATGGAAATAAATCAATTAAATAAAAAATTGCAAGGAAAATCCTAAAAACCTGAGAAAGTGAATCATTGTCCTATTTATTTTCTAAACTTACGAGTTTCTTTATAGCTGTCCTTAATAAATATATCAATCCAAATCCAATTAGTGAAATTGTATTAATCCTGATAAAATTTCACCAATGCTATTTTAGTTATATGCACTTCGCATTGTCAGAGAGAAGCAAGTGATATGTATGATAAGGATACTTTTTGTAATGCATATCGTCAATATCCATTTGAATATACTCAAGTTATTGACATAGAGTAAAAGAGCATAGTGCGAATTACTTACAAGAACAAAGTGAGTTTTCTTTACTTAAAATTAAGTATATCTTTTCTATGTTCGTTCATCAGAAAATACACTAACGCAGGAAATTAAATTGGGCTGGAATTAAATTAGAGTTTTCTATCAGCAACCATCACTGCCAAATTCATTTGTATCATAGTTTACCTCAATGTTATCACAAAATATAACGTATTATTTAAATATATACGGATTTTTGAGGTTCCTGTAGTTACGTTCTTCACTCTGTATATTACGGTAACTATACTTTTTTAATTTGCTATTGAGCAGTGAAGCAGACATCAACGCATGTTTTTATTTAGACCTTTGTTAAAATTGAACTTTCTATGCATCTAAACAGATTTATACTCAATTGCTTAAACAAAAAACAACTTAACACAACACAACTTTGATGATGTTCTAAGAACTCCAGCCTCTTTTCCTCTTTCTACAGATGAAACGACACGTTTCCGAAAACACATTAAGATTACTCTAATGGGAGTCGTTGTTTTACTATATTACCACTCACAACTCTAGAAATAAAGCATTTCTTTCATATACAGAATACCTTCCACGCCACTGATTTCAATGTAATTATTTTCTCATTGAGTTCAAATATTGAAATCAACAAGTCTGTTTACAATTAATCAATCCTCGATCATTTTTATATTCTGTCATATTTTAAATCGCTTAAAATAATGATCAATAAATATATATTTATAATGACAAATAAAAAAAACTTTATATTCTACAAATAAATCAAATAACTATGCATTCTAGAAATCAGGTAAGGAAATAATGTTTTTGTCTTTTTATAATGAAAATATACTACAAATAATTTTGTGTATATCTTCTGAGCAGGAACGATAATAATAATATTTTTTTATGTTTGAACAATTTTGTACGAAATATGTATTGATGTATCAATTGATGTTGAATACTTTAACATGTTATGAAGCGAAAGGATTACTTCATTTTTATCTTGGATAAAAATGGATCTGTTTTAATTTATGTCTCTTATATATGACAGAATAAATCGTGAATACATATTATAAAAGATTATTTTCGGTTTTCCAAATAAAAGTTAACTATTTAAATAAAATATAGTAATGTAACGTTAATTTCAAGTCGCCATACTCCACTCAAAATCAATGTTCTCAATGTTTAGGAGTTCTAGGGAACTTTACAATTAAACTACTTAACTACCCACTAGTTTAACTTTGCTTGACACATTCGATCTTTGTAATGTTAACCAAGTGTAGCTGAAAACAAACAAGTACAAAATTATAAATCAATAACGAAAACTACAAAAATAGACTTTTAGTTATATTTTGTCGCAGTTGTATTGTGAGATTATAGGAGATGGCTTTTTAATGGATGGTGTGTGGTCAGCACTTTGCATTCCCGTCCCGGTAAATCTAGTTTTTATGAACAGGATTCTCTAGTATTAGTAGCTCCCTACTTGTCCTCACAAGTATTTCTAAGACCAAATATGGGCTTATAAAGTAGATTTTAGTATTTTAACATAACTAAGAGTATACAATATTTAATTTAATAATTTATATTTTTAATTGAACTTCAAAACAATAATAAACATATATTAAACTGACTGATGGAAAGATATATTAAATAAGATTTTTAATCTTTTATAGATTTTGTATAAAAACAATATATTAATTGTTGTTAATTTAATAAAACATGGTTATAAATGATATCAGAATAGACTCTAACAAATTTTCACATTTGTTACTATTTTCCTCTTTAGGATTAATTTGTTTTTCTTTAAGAAATCTGTATACAAGAATAAGTGTACTTGTAGGAAACAGAAGTAACATTGTTTGCAAGTAGGAGTACTTTCCGTATAATTAATTCCGTCACGATAATGAATTTCTTACAACATTTAAATTCTTGATGTAAGAACAATAAATATGACATTATTAAAAGTCACATATTTCAAACACGTGCAGATAATTAATTACTATTTTTATATACGTTTATCTATAACATGTTTGTGTAAATGAAAGAACTATAATTATTTCTCTTTACAAAAGAGATGTTATTATTAATATTAAACATGAAGTAAAATGTGTTTTCTATTATAAGGAAACCAAATATTCCCAGAACCACAAAAACCAGAAACAAAACTAAAACTGTAATAAGTCCAGTTATGTTTATTTAGCCGTAAACCTCTGAGGATTGTTACCAGGGGACTTAAATTTAATAAAGGCGGAACCAAAATGGTAACAATGTTTAGAAATGAAAAATAAAAAAAAGACAAAGACAAGTTTAATAACTAACAAGGCTCAAGTTTATTGAAAACAGAAAGAAATTTCGACGGTTCAGACTTTGTCATTTACAACAAAAGACATCCTGACACAAATCATCAGTAAAAAAAAACTTATGATTAACAAGATCATAAATTGTAAAAGTTATAAGCCCTTAATTGTAACATATAATAATTTAGATAAAAAAAAAATTAATCAATAGATTCTAAAAATTTATCCCCCCCCTTTTAGTTTATATATATATGTTTATAGTTACAAAATTTTAACAATAAAAAAAGACAATGAGCACAGCTTAATAATTCACAGAATTATAATTAATCAAAAAAAAAGATTATACGCCCTTAAAGTAAAAGTATAATAATTTAAAAAAAAAAATTAATCAAGATTTTCAAAAAAAAACTTATCCCCCCCCTTTTTAGTTTAGTTTATAAGATGATAGTTTCCTTTTAAATAGTAACAGAAATTAACAAAATATAAAAGAGCTTGATATTTTAAGTTCAAGAAAGATCATATCTATAGTTAACATGTTTATCACTAAACTAAAGTAACATAATATAATTGGTTTGAAAATTCCTTAAAAAAAAAGAAACTGTATTGGCCAATAAATTTATATTTAAATAAAAAAAAAAAAAGGAAAATTAATTTAGAATTTTGAAATTTTGTTAATTGACGTCAATTATTTTAATTTAGAAACTAACCTCTTGGAGGTTGTTAGGACCGAAAATTGCATGCAGGCTCCACCCAATAAATTGTTATATAATTTATAAATAATTACAAAAGTCTACATCTAGAAAATAGTTTGAAGGAACACATATTTGCGGAAGTAAATTTAGGCACATAAATCATATGAGTTAGTTAAAGTTCAGTAAAGTCAGCTGTAAAAAAAGGACATCACTTTTATGCACTTGAAAATCTGAAGTTATGTGATGCAAAAACGTGTTTTGCCAACAGGACGAAACTTGCTAGGATGATTCGCTGGTTTGCGCAATATGAGACAAGAATTTCTCTATTTCTCCTACCAGCATATTGGCTGTGGCAAACAAAAAACACGTTTCTTTTAGCGTCTGTGCAAGATCAGACATGTTGTAGCATTAATGTTCTTTATTGAAGAAAATATCTGGTTATTTGTCAAAATTAAAGTAAATTAATTGCATCACAGAAATTCGTTAAGATGGTAATTAAAAGCTTCTTAGATGATTATAAATTTATTTATATATATAGTTTTGTTTTAAAAGAAAGCTTGTATAAGACTTGTAAGATTCTTCAAAAGTCTATAAAACGAAATTTTCTGATTTAGAAGAAATTTCTCTAATTGTTTTATATTTGACATGTTCAATAGGATATTCAGATCATTTAATGTTCAACATTAGTCTGCACTTATTTCACAAAATTGTTCAAAACTTAAAATGTGCCTTTACAAGGTTTTGTAAATGATGTTTTAAGAAAAGAAAATTTTTATAATCATTTAGTTTCAAAAGAAAATAGAATATTAAATAAAACATGAAATACATATTTTAAAGAATACATGATAATTAACAAATTATTTTAAAAATTAACAAAATATATAATATGACAAAATCTGTAAGGTTGAAGTACCTGGTTAATCCTGTCGCAGTTCACGTGAGCATGTACCGAGAAAAATGATGGTTATTTTAACATTTTGAACTAGGTTATTTAAACTAAAACGCACGAACTGTAAATTAACATGATGTTGTATGAGACTTGTAAGGTTAGAGAGAAAAAAAACTTTTGTTAGATGAGTGATGCAGAATGTAGACCATGTTGTTATCACATCTAGACTGTGGACCGGGTATTAGAGAAGCTAGCTTGACCGGCGAATGGACTTTGTGTTCGGTATCAGGCGATGCTTGGTTTTGGAGCGGGCCGCCAGGTGCCAGCATCTGTCAAGGAACGGAAATTTGGACGTGGAAGAGTGTTAATGAAGTTATATTGCGGATGTGCTTTTTGAATTTAAATGCTACAGCTCTCCCCCCCCGAAAGACGGAGTTAGGGTGGAGTCAGAGAAGAGGCCAGAAGGGCCTCCCGCAAAATTTTGAAAAGGAGAGACAAAGGGCCAGAAGGGCCTCTAAGAAAAGATTGAAGCAAAGGGGCCAGAAGGGCCTCCTACAAGCTTCTGAAGAAAAGGGGCCAGAAGGGCCTCCTACAAAATTTAGAAACGGGGCACCTGATAGAAACAACGCTTCATAATGCTTTTATAGTCACCACTCTAGGGTGAAGCCTCCTTCGGCAATTACTTATTAAATTTTGAAATTTCTAAAGCGTCTCAGCTCTTCCCACCTATCATTGGGTCAAGCCCCCGACAGAAAGAGCTGAAGGGTGACGCAAAGGTCGACATTGCTGTGCATGAACTGACTTTGTACACTAAGGTACGTGGGGAAAAGGGGTGGAGTGGCACCTCGGGAATACCAAGTGGAGGTGACCACTCCGGGGACTGGGGAGGGAATGTGCATCGCACATTGGACTTACAGGAAAGGCCGGACTCAGACGGGGGGGAGTATCCTCTGAGCCGACCTTTACATTGAATTACAAAAATAAATAAAAATAAAAAAAAACTCCTGAAGCCAATTAGGTCAGATCATGCTCAGCGTCGTTATTTTTTTAAATTCCTCTTCTCCCATACGAAGAGAAATTTAAACTATTCACGGCTCTTAACAATTTCCGTGAGAAAAAAGAATTTTGAAGGGTCTAAACAAATAATCCATTTGAAAAATAAACAAAGAAGCAGTATGAAACGTTGGGGAGTCAGAATTGTTTTAGTGCCCAAGGCAGGGCATGTGATGTTTGACTTAGGGTCTTATATGTGTATCATGTGCCCCAAAAAAAAGAATTTAATTTAATCAAAAAAAATTGTGTAAAAAAAAATTTCATCAAAATATTTAAGTGATTATAAAAGTGTAGCAAAAAAAAGGAGTGTGGCAAAAAGACAGTATAAAAAGGTGACCCACAATGTGAGAAAACCTAACTCCGGTTTTCTCAACCCTAATAAAAAAAACTAAATTAGGAAACAAACATGTTGACCTGCTAATAACAAAAGACAAACAACCGAATAATTTAATCAAGACAAACAGGCCAACCATGTCGTCCTATATACAAAAACTGGGCCCCTATAATTTGGAAGAAGAAAAAAATTTTGCACACAATGATATATTTTTTAAAAAAAAGGTGTTCAACATTTCAATTTACTATTAAGCAAATGCCACCATCTGCATCAACCAGTCCACCGCCATGATGATAAAATTAAAAAAAATAAATAAAAATAATTTTCCTTCAAGATGACAAACAAAAAAAAAAAAAAAAAAAAAATTCAAAAGCAAGCTCCGTGTTCTTTAACGGGTCTACTAATCGCAGCAAATCCACTGCCATTTTAACTGTTGCTGATAATAATAGATAAAAAAAAAATAAACCAAGTAATTAAAAAAAAAATTTCTTTTAAGATGATGCAAAAAATGAAAGAGCCAGAGAAAGACTCAAGAATTATATGTAGTGTAGTTGTTGTGTATATATGTGTGTGTGTAAGTATGAATTGATACAGACAAGCGAAAGAAAACTCGAGAAAATTTTGAAGGAAATTTTTGAATATTTTTTTTGTTTTTTTTGTTTCTAACTATTTTTGGGGTTTTATTATTTATTTAAATTTTTTTTTGGAATTCCCGAATGAGCCCGCTGTCTGGATCAAATTCAGTGAATGACTAGTGTGCAGTGTATGTAAATATATATATATAAAAAAAAATATTTAAGCAGACAAAATAATAATAAAAAAAAATTTTATCGAAATTGGTTTAGAAGTTTTTGTGTAAGTGTTTATAAAAATAAATAAATAATAAAAAAGAGACTATAGGTTTATAGAGATTTAAATATTTAAACTAAATAAAAAAAATTTCATCAGCAACAGTTGTGCAGTATTTGAAAAAGCTGCAAAACATAAAAATGAGCCTTGTTTAACAAAGATAATTTTGAATTTAAATTTAGATAGTTCCAATGCAAAATTTTGAAAATTAACTAGGGTTCCAGAATTTAAAATTAACCACGCTCTGCTACCAGAAACATGTTACCAGGGGACTTAAATTTAATAAAGGCGGAACCAAAATGGTAACAATGTTTAGAAATGAAAAATAAAAAAAAGACAAAGACAAGTTTAATAACTAACAAGGCTCAAGTTTATTGAAAACAGAAAGAAATTTCGACGGTTCAGACTTTGTCATTTACAACAAAAGACATCCTGACACAAATCATCAGTAAAAAAAAACTTATGATTAACAAGATCATAAATTGTAAAAGTTATAAGCCCTTAATTGTAACATATAATAATTTAGATAAAAAAAAAATTAATCAATAGATTCTAAAAATTTATCCCCCCCCTTTTAGTTTATATATATATATGTTTATAGTTACAAAATTTTAACAATAAAAAAAGACAATGAGCACAGCTTAATAATTCACAGAATTATAATTAATCAAAAAAAAAGATTATACGCCCTTAAAGTAAAAGTATAATAATTTAAAAAAAAAAATTAATCAAGATTTTCAAAAAAAAACTTATCCCCCCCCTTTTTAGTTTAGTTTATAAGATGATAGTTTCCTTTTAAATAGTAACAGAAATTAACAAAATATAAAAGAGCTTGATATTTTAAGTTCAAGAAAGATCATATCTATAGTTAACATGTTTATCACTAAACTAAAGTAACATAATATAATTGGTTTGAAAATTCCTTAAAAAAAAAGAAACTGTATTGGCCAATAAATTTATATTTAAATAAAAAAAAAAAAAGGAAAATTAATTTAGAATTTTGAAATTTTGTTAATTGACGTCAATTATTTTAATTTAGAAACTAACCTCTTGGAGGTTGTTAGGACCGAAAATTGCATGCAGGCTCCACCCAATAAATTGTTATATAATTTATAAATAATTACAAAAGTCTACATCTAGAAAATAGTTTGAAGGAACACATATTTGCGGAAGTAAATTTAGGCACATAAATCATATGAGTTAGTTAAAGTTCAGTAAAGTCAGCTGTAAAAAAAGGACATCACTTTTATGCACTTGAAAATCTGAAGTTATGTGATGCAAAAACGTGTTTTGCCAACAGGACGAAACTTGCTAGGATGATTCGCTGGTTTGCGCAATATGAGACAAGAATTTCTCTATTTCTCCTACCAGCATATTGGCTGTGGCAAACAAAAAAACACGTTTCTTTTAGCGTCTGTGCAAGATCAGACATGTTGTAGCATTAATGTTCTTTATTGAAGAAAATATCTGGTTATTTGTCAAAATTAAAGTAAATTAATTGCATCACAGAAATTCGTTAAGATGGTAATTAAAAGCTTCTTAGATGATTATAAATTTATTTATATATATAGTTTTGTTTTAAAAGAAAGCTTGTATAAGACTTGTAAGATTCTTCAAAAGTCTATAAAACGAAATTTTCTGATTTAGAAGAAATTTCTCTAATTGTTTTATATTTGACATGTTCAATAGGATATTCAGATCATTTAATGTTCAACATTAGTCTGCACTTATTTCACAAAATTGTTCAAAACTTAAAATGTGCCTTTACAAGGTTTTGTAAATGATGTTTTAAGAAAAGAAAATTTTTATAATCATTTAGTTTCAAAAGAAAATAGAATATTAAATAAAACATGAAATACATATTTTAAAGAATACATGATAATTAACAAATTATTTTAAAAATTAACAAAATATATAATATGACAAAATCTGTAAGGTTGAAGTACCTGGTTAATCCTGTCGCAGTTCACGTGAGCATGTACCGAGAAAAATGATGGTTATTTTAACATTTTGAACTAGGTTATTTAAACTAAAACGCACGAACTGTAAATTAACATGATGTTGTATGAGACTTGTAAGGTTAGAGAGAAAAAAAACTTTTGTTAGATGAGTGATGCAGAATGTAGACCATGTTGTTATCACATCTAGACTGTGGACCGGGTATTAGAGAAGCTAGCTTGACCGGCGAATGGACTTTGTGTTCGGTATCAGGCGATGCTTGGTTTTGGAGCGGGCCGCCAGGTGCCAGCATCTGTCAAGGAACGGAAATTTGGACGTGGAAGAGTGTTAATGAAGTTATATTGCGGATGTGCTTTTTGAATTTAAATGCTACAGGATGATGATTATGTTATCGAAATGTACGTAAGGGTAATATAATAAATATAACTGAATTTATTACCGTTTTAGTTTTATTTCTTGTTTTTTTTTTTTTTTTGTTTTTTTTTTTGTGGTTCCGACAATCATGTTTTCCTAATCGCCACAGTGCAGCTTGGACATTTGATTTCTTAGCATATCTAACTTTAATAAACCTCTTTCTCAAGGAAAAGGTGTGTTTCAACAAAATTTGTATCCGTCCTTACAATAGTGAAAGTCTACATAAAATATGCACTTAATGAGTTCGTTCGCACATAAAGCAAAAACTGATAATTTTTTATTCGGTATGACCTTGAACGTATATGTTTAAAACTAATTAAAATAATTGTATACCATAAAATAGACACGTAGATTTTAAGCTAAAATTATTTTATATAAATGTCACTAACCCTTTTTAAGGGAAATAGTCTTCAGATATCAAATTCCGTTGCTGTGTAGTAAATATTGGTGCCGTATAGGCTTTTGCCAAAGTCAGCAGATATCGTGCCAAACGTATATTTACAGATCGATAGAGAAGTTTAAGGTTTGATCAAAT
This sequence comes from Aphrophora alni, assembly GCA_963513935.1. Classification (NCBI taxonomy): domain Eukaryota; kingdom Metazoa; phylum Arthropoda; class Insecta; order Hemiptera; family Aphrophoridae; genus Aphrophora; species Aphrophora alni. The sequence goes on along the minus strand of OY740770.1, from coordinate 73,209,353 downwards.
TTCGTCAGTTCCTACCCTTTAGAAGAGACAATTGTTGCTTTCTAATAAATTGTCTCCACTAACAGAAGTAGTAATACCACTCACATAAATATGTCCTGTCATAATCAGTTACCCTTTTGAATTGATAAGTAATAACGTTTCGATTTAAAGTTTTCTCATACTTTAATAAGAAACAACACCACAAGTAAAATATACCATTGTTCCGTCATCGTCCTCTAGACAATCTTTAATATTGTGATTAGAACTTTATATATAAAGACGGAAATTTATTATATTGATATTTTTTATTTACTCTAAGATGAAGAGTCCCTTTTTTGCCTTTGTAATCATTATGTTTTTTTCTGATATTGTCATGTCTAACGTATTATTTTATTGTATTTTATGCTGCCGAGTAGTACAGCTTCATTATGTATAATATCAAAGGTTATATCAAGGCTTTAAGAAATTGTATCCTTGATTTAATTAGCTAACATAAAAATAGTAGTATAATTTCCTGTACCTTGAGGACACGTCTTATGTCATATAGCGGATTTTTCAGGCTACTACAATAGAGCTTTTACTGAAAATGTATGTTAATTAAAATAAGTTATAACATATATCTTATCTGATACAGTAACCCAGTTTCTATGACATTGGAAGTCTTAGTAAATTTTATAAATAATTATTAATAACTTCTCTATAATTTTACTATATCAACCCTTTAGTAAACAAAATATTATTTATAGCTCTATCCTTTAAAGGTAGATATAACGGTAATCACCCCACCACACTGACACATATACACAAACATAAACACAGTAACATTACCTCAAATATTGCAATACACGAATGAAAGATGTATTTATAATTTGTTTATGCTTAGGTAAAAATTAATTAGAATGATTACGACTATATGTCATATTATTATTAATTACGAATTAGGTTTTAATCACTAAACAGTATTAAATTCATAACTAGACATTTTTTTAAATAAATATAATCAATATGGACTTAGTTACCGATATGGATACCGAAAATGTAGAATAACCAAGTAATTTCTACTGCAGTATAATAAAAATTAAAAATCTGTACAATGTGTATAATTACAGAACCAATTGTTCAATATATGATGCTAAAATCATAAATAAGTCGAGGAGAATAAATCTTAATTTCCTACTTTTTTCATAACTACAAAAAAAACCTTCTTGCAGAGAGAAAATAAGAAAAGAGTTATTAAGATTATTATTTTCTTAAATACTGTGAATATTTTCCGATTTTCCGTATAAATGCTTCACTTTATACTTTTTTTAGATTGCTACAGTATAAATCTGAATCCATTCAATTTCTCTGTTTGTGCGTTAGGTCCCTCATTTTGGTGAGATACGACGATCAAAAGTTTAATTCGGGCCCTTACGGCCTTCATTTTGCAAAGTCTTTTTAACAAATCCATAGATCAAGAGAAGGGAGTAGATTCCAAATAATTTGTAATGTTCAGTTATACAAGAAAAAAATAATTGTTGTTTGTTTTGTTTTTTTAATCAGAGACCCTGGAAATAGTTCTATCCTCAAAAAAATTTAAATTGGATCAGACATTTTCTCTCTACTAGATATATACATATATGTGTATGTAACTTGCCATTTTCACTAAATGTATATACTGAAATATAGCTTAGAAGATTAATATTGGACAAAAACCTATATAATTAATATTTTGTAATGTTAATTCCTAATAAAAGTGAAATCACTAAATATCTTAAAGAAGAAAGGGATATGTTTAAGTATGAATTTCTTTGGAAGTACTCCTACATATCTAAATATATGGCCAAATTATGTAGATGTACCAACAATTTACAATAAAGTTTATTTATAAAGGTTAGTGCACTAATAGAAACGGATAACATCGTACAAATTACATTTATTTTTAATCAAAACCGCTCAACGGTGATATTCTAATACAAATAATTTGAAATATATTTCGTTTACTATAACAGATTTTCTATAAATATGTATATATGACTAAATTTTTTAAAAAAAAACTGTCATTTACAGTAAATTCTTTAACTGGAGGTATACAGCTTGGGAAACTAATCTTTTACAAAGGATTATAGAGTGAACACGACTAATCTTAAATAAAAATATGAAAAGATTAATTTTAAATTTTGGTAATTTTCCAAGAGCCAGATATGATGGATGTGGGTCTGATACTGGGAACAAAAGTTCTTAATTTAACAATTCTTGTAAGAAATCATATATAAACAATTCAAGACGTTGTCCATAACATGAAAACAATTTTCCTCATTCTCAACAATAAAGGGATAAGATAAGAAGCCCTTTTTAGATGGTAAAAGTTTCTATTAATGAAGGAAAGACTTCAGCTCTTGGAGAATAAGAACCGACCATACACTAGGCAACCAAATAAAGTCGGAATCTTTTTCGTTTAGGAAATTTGGTACTGAACCCGCACGGTTATCCTCAGAGCAGACAGGCTATTCATGGCGGATCAACTGAATCTAGTGTAAAGAGGAAGTGATAACAGCAGCTGAGGATGTTTGTGGTGTTAACAAAAAGGCGAAGTCGTCAAATTAATTCACAGAGATGACAAAGAAGGTTGTTTTCATTTGCAGGTAAGTTGGCTGTAGACAAGGAAGCGATTATGCGGCTTGAACACCCAGACACGAGGAGATAAATCAGAACATCTAGAGGGAATGAGAGACGTGCCCTTAGGGATGTTAACGGCAGGATAATCAGTGCCATCTGGAGTGCGGATCTGTGGTTGTGAGCTGAACCAACGCTTTAACCAAGGAGTATCTGAAGAAGCAATTCAAAGATCTAAATCCTTTCCAAGGAGTTAAGCTCAAATTGGATTCAGCACATAGTATGGTAAAACTGGTAAAGTTACCCAACTTTTCCCCTACAACTACAGTGGCAGAAAAAAGAATCACATGATGCTTGGGCACAAGCATCAGAGTGGACTAAATACTGACAATTGTAAGCTAATTAGACAAAAATTAAACCCCAATGACATATTCCAGGTGATTAATAATGATAAAGACTGATCGCATTCATATGTTGCATTAAATACTATTCTCCTCATTATGTTACCAGGCGACTGAAAATTAAAAATTATGGAACCTACTGGTAATCATGTTTAAAAAAAAAGAAAACAAATTTGATTAACAAGTGCTAAAATTTATTTAGCTTAAATTTTGCTGTTAAATTTGACCATTTACAAATATTTCTTATGACAAACATTTCATATTTTTTCCAAAGAAAAGAAAATTACAAAGGTTTTAGGTTTTACAAAAAGAGAAATTTATATAAGAAGTTTAAGTTTTGAATATATATATATATATATATATATATAATAAAAAAAAAAAGGTCAAAATTGTATATTGCCGTTAATAAGCTTTTGTATCATCAATTACTTAGTTTATACATACATATATATAGAGAGAGAGAAATACATTAAAAAAAAAAAACTAGATGATCCTATACTATTTTTCATAAAAAAAAAAGACAAATTTATGATATATGAAATTTAATTTTATCTTTAAGAAGAAAAGAAAAGAAAAAAAAATATTGACGTCAATAATATGTTTTATTATTTTATTTTATTTTTAAATTTTGAAAAATAACCCCTTTGGGGTCGTTAAAGCAGAAAGATTTTGCATGCAGCACCACCCATATTTTGATTGATTATAAATTAGTACACATTTTGATTGATTATAAATTAGTACACATTATTTTACATATATATAAAAAAGACACATTATCGTACAGAGTTCTGTTCCAAAAAAAATTTTTCTTCATTAAAGAATAAATTCACAATTTAAGTTCCTTTTTCTTTTTTAAACAACTGTTATTATTTTTTTTTAAAGTTTTATATTTCCTTATTTCGTACATGTGCAGATGATGTGGTGCACTTAGTGAAAGTTGAAACTAAGTTTTTAAACTTGTCTGGAATTGCGAACTTAGAGCAATCTCGAAAAACAATCTCCAAACGATCTCCAACAATCTCGGACAATCTCCGACCAGCTTTTTGCTAAGCAAAAAAAGCAAGTCAAATAGGGATTTATACAAACTCAAACAGGTTATTCCACAAGTCTTTGTAATGGAAAATGTTTCTTTAAGTTTAATTAAAAATGAAAAGAAAATTATCAGAATTACAAAAGTCCAGAAAAGATTATAAATAAGTTTTTCTTTGATATTAATAAAGAATTATATATATATATATATATATATATATATATATCGATCTTTGTTTGAGATAAAGAATTGTAACAACAGTTAGAAAATTTTTAAAAGCAAAGATTCTAGTTAAGAAAAATATTTGCTACTTAATACTTTGATACTATTTATTACTTAATACTTTGACTATTTAATACTTAATACTTTGACTATTTAAGTTTATGGTTAGATTTTACAAATTGTCTTTTAAATGAAAGAAGGTTATTCTATTTTTTTACAAGACATTAACTTTCAATAAAAATCACTGAACAATTAAAAGGAAAATAATCCTAGTTACATTATTTGTACGAAACACATATATCAGTAATCAAAACTTAAAATATTAACAGTCTTATAATATGGTCAAATCTAAAATAGAATACCTGGAACTTGTTGAAAAGTGCTGAAAATCGTTGAAAAATGAAGCATGTGCCTGACGAATGTTGCACTATGTAATTTATGTAAAAAATGAAAACTCACTAGAACTGATGTTATTTGAAGGTGACAATTATAATTTAGAAAAGAAACACTGACGATTCTGCCTTGACGAAAACATATTTTTTCTTTTTACTTTGAGACTTACATGATGAAACTTATGTGTAACAACGTGACCTTGGTACTGCTGACTTTTAGCCTGCTTAACTTGTAAGAGAACGAGTTTGATTATCATACGATGTTGAATTTGAATGTTCCCCACCAGGTTTCAGCACTGGCTTGCACGGCCCCGAAACGAGTTTAGGAACGGCAAGTAGAATTATCGATAAGTGAGGTGCAGATTAATATTTAAGTTTGTATGACGTTACAATTAGAAGATAATAGTTGTGCTCTATTAATTTATATCATAGCAGAGCGGCTACGGCTACTCTCTGATACAGAAACTGGAACAACAAAAGCAATGTGATACAAATTAGCACTGCAGAAGGTAAGTTTATAGATGACACTGGTTGTGGTAAGTCTAGTGCATGAATGTTTTTTAATTACAATATCAAATCCCTAAAAAAGACTGAACTCTATTACACAGACACGACCGTGACAGATATACGTTTGCAAGAAGGTGGTGACAACATCAGATTGTAGCTTGCATCCGTATACCATCCTTACTATTTAACTAAACTTTACATGAGCTGGAGCGTATAGAGGAATTCGGTGTTATAAGAGAGAGGGACTTGCTACTCGGATGCAAAGCTAATACCCACCACACATCATGGGATAAACTGGTGTCAACCAAGGAGGTGAGTGTCTTTTATATATTATAGCTGATTCAGAAGAAGTTATATTAAATCATGGTTGCAAACCTACCTTTAAGCTAAGAAAGAGTCGGAGTTTGAGAGAGGAAGTCCTAGATATAACACCCCTGTTGGTTGAATCGTAAATTAGTGACCCTGAGAAAACGTTGCTAATTTATGTCAAAATACAGGAAGCTGGGAACAGTACTCAAATCCACTTATGAAGTACAATAAAACAATAAGGAGACGAAAAGAAAGTCTCAGAAAGAATTCTGTCAGGGCATCGATCAGGTCTATGACTGAAAACCTTCAAAATGTTTTGACTATACCAAAGACGATGGTACCCTTACGGATAGTCCTAAAGAAAAGATGCACACTTTACTCATCGTACACTTTCAGAATTTCCATAAGATATAGAGTGTAGCTCAGAACGAAACCAAAGCAAAGAGCGTCTCGAGGAGACTGGAGTTTCACAAAGTCTGAAATTTCCCGGTATAGTACTGTGATCAAATGGGATTTAAAATAATTTTAGACCTTTAAATCGACTCGGGTTGATGGCATCTTTCCTGAGGGTTTCCTACAGGAAAGTGCATATATGATTATTTCAAAGTTATTACACCTATTTATGATGAGTTACCAAGTAGTATAAATCCAACTTCTTGAAATACTTCAAAGGTGGTGTTTATTCCTAAACTTGGAATACCATGTTACGATATAGGAAAGGCTTATTCTACCGATAAATCTTACATCTTTCATCCTTATGAGAATGGAAAATATTCTACATAACTATATAAAAGATAAGGTTGTGAAAAGTCTACCGCTGTATCCAAATCAGGATTCTTATTAAAGCGGAAAATCTTGCGAATCAGCGTAACTTGCAAACAGTCTTATACCAAGAAATCGCAATGGTAATCTTCTTGTATATGAAAGAGGCTTTTGATAACAAGAGCACTATCTCTATAGTGTCAAAACTTGTATCCAGAGGTGTTGATCAAACAATTGTGAGATGGATAAATGATATACTAAGCAGCAGAAAAGCACAGGCTACCTTGTGGCGGAGTCGTGGGTACGTTTACGACACAAAGTTAGTGTCCACAGGGCGGCGTTCTTTTGCTGATTCTATGGAACCTAGGAAGAGATGACCGGCTCAAAATTCTAAATAAACCAGGTATGCTCAGGTATATGCGTTCAAAAAATTCCGTCCCTTCTGAAACTGAAAATACTGTCCTTTTGCCTGCCAAGGTTAGCACATGCATAATCACTAGTATTAAATTTGTATTCCAGGTAGTGACACCTGACGCTACATGTGTTTTTTAAGGCTACAAAGAGCTCCGACAGCAGGATCGCCTTGGACTTCGGCAGTTGGTTGAGCGATTAAATAAACCAAGATTGATTTAATGTAGAAGTTCAGTTCATTCCTAATTTATATTTAAAAAATAATATTTAAAATAAATGTCTCTTCTTTTGTTGTAAACATCAAGGAGGAGAATGCAACTCCTCTTTTATCTACCAACTTCAAGGAGAATGTTATTCCTGCTTTCATCAACCAGGTACAATATTTACACTTGCATTATAGCTGTAATGTAACTTGAGTTCTCTAAATTATACATATGTGTAAATTTATCTCTAAACTGCAATATTTCATGATTTAATTTTAGAAATAAATTAGAAGCAATTAATTTTACTTTTTTTTCTTTTTTTTTATTGGCAGTTTATAACCAAATTTTAATAAGTGTGCAAGTAAAAAACTTTAATTTGTATGCTAAACTTCTTCTTCATTAGTTAAAAATATTTAAGAATCTTAATCTCTAGTGGTTCTTTGTATTGTTATTGTAAGAATGCACTGTAAAATAGCATTCAATTTACTGTGTACAAATATTATTCAGTATTAAATAAATATTGAGCTTAACTTGTGAGATTATAATAAAAATATAATATTATATTTAAATTGGGACACAATTTCTTAAGAATAACACATTTTTAATCCATATTTATTTGTGTTAGCCTAACTGGATTGTTTTTATACATATATTACCTTAGTTTTTCTGTCAAACAATTCTTGTTTTTCGTCATTTATTCCATGATGGCCGTTTCGAATCTTTTCCAGTCATTATAAATGTATATTTTTATTCAGCGGTTCGCGCACTGTGAATGTTGTAATAAATAAATATTATTATTTATGTGATGTGTGTTTATATTTTTCTTAAATTATTACAACGTTCACAGTGCGCGAACCGTTAAATATATATTTGAAAATAACTTTAAAAAAAAAGACGAAACGGTTGTCATGGAATACCCAAATGACGAAAAACAAGGATTTTTTTGACAGAAAAAAAACTAAGGTAATATACATGTTTTCACTCAAACGCTTTTCAATGACAATGACGATCTTCAGTGAAGCATGAGACACAATAATCAAACTATAACTAAAAAGGATAGTTAGAGCATAAATTAATATGAGTACAATTAAGTGTTATGTAAAGAATATTAATATTTTTTAATGTTACAATACTATAAACAAAATGATTTAAAAATAATTAAACTAAATTTTCCTCTCTTATTTAATTTTTAATAGATTTTACGGAAAATTAATTTAACTAATTCAACTCATCCCTCAAACAACTTCCTTCTTTACTTATCCATCCTAAATTTCTTGTGATTTATTTATTAAACATTCCAATCTGGAAAAAATACCTGTCTAAAAATATTAGTTTCAATGTTATTGTTTCTTATCTACATTTTAAATAGTGTGAGGATTGAAATCGTAATAATTTCTAAATTTCCCAAGAGAAAAGTAAGAAAACAATTCTTTACCGGCTTCTGAAACTGATCTGCTTTATCTGTCTTTGAACCTAGTTACTTTGATTTAAAGAAACCTTAGTGAAACGTATAAACTTGTAATTTCATTACAGAGTAAAGCTAAACTCATTAAGAAAGCCATACATTAGGTTGCGGTAAATGACCCGAGAAACATTAAAAAAAAAAACATAAGTTTCGAACGCAATGTATATTAAACCTCTATCACAACAACGGTATTAGTGTTGATAATCCATCGCACCAAGCCACTTTAATATTATAATAAATAAATATATTATAACTCACCATAGCTATTATTACCCAATCATAGCCTTGGAAACCTAATTAATGGTATTATTAATTAGTTAACATACCTTAATGTCAAAAGTAGTTCATTATTCTTATAGTATCTACAGCTGTTTCGCCTCAACATAAGGCATCATTAGGCTTAGCACACGTAAACAAACTAAAAACTAAAAACATGTTCACAACACAAAACTTGTTTGTATATAAAACACACACACACACACACACACACACACACACACACACACACACACACACACACACAATAGTAAACCGGGTAGGTTCTTGTTTTATAATAAAAATTAAAAAAAATAATATATTTTTCCTTGATTGGGTCACATCCTACAACTTCTAATTTTCTTGAATGTTGAGGCGAAACAGCTGTAGCTACTATAAGAATAATGAACTACTTTTGACATTAAGGTATGTTATCTAATTAATTATATCAGTAGTTCGGAAGGCAATATGGAAATAATGATTAATGGTATTCTAGAAGTGCAGTCGAATACTAAGCGCTTCAATGCCAAAAGTCACTACCATCTTCTCTGTTTAGATTAAAATTTATTAAATTAAGTTTTTTAAATTTAACAAATAAAAAATATTTGATAAAAATTTAATTTATTTTTGATTTAGTTAAATTATTATAATAATGTATTACAGATTTTTTTTGTAACTTCTATTCAAAGATGTAGTTACACATTCAGTACTTACTAGAAAACGCATTTTAACATGGGTCTGTTGAGAAGATTGTTAATTGTTAATAAAGTGATTTAATTTCATAAATATTTTTTTAAATATAATAGTTAGCGTTGCAGATCAAACCAGTCGATGACCAGGATAGCTGTGTAGAATAAACTCAGAAATTTGGAAATCCTTTTTTATTAGAATATTAGTCGTTCATTTTAAGCCAAAACATTTTTACTAATAAAAATACAGAATTACAAAATTAAATAAATTATAAATCTGTAAAGTCTGTAAATGTTTTAAAAATATATTAATTTCAATATGTTCTTAAATTTAAAAATGTGAAAATTGATAGAGTGTATTATATTATAGTATTGAGGTTTGTAACGTTTGACAAAATCGTGAGATGAAGGAAATACGCTAAAAGTATTTCATGTTATTAATTACAATAAATTATAGAAGCCATAAAAATAGAAGTAAAATATTTAATTTTCTTTAACCTAACACGCTTAAAATAAAAAAAGGAAATTATTGACGTATGTTAAGTTGTATGTACTTATAAACGTTTTCTTTTTTAGTAGTAATTTAAAAATAATATATACTCAGGTAACTTACAGATTTTTATTATTTTGCATTCAAATAATATTATTTTGTTAAAAATCCCTAACATTTAATTAAGATATAAAATAATTTAATTACTGAAACAAAGCTAAATTTGAAAGAAAAAGTATTCTAAAATAAAAGTTTAGGTTTCTATATCCTAAAGGCATATTTTGTTCAAACTAAGGAAAGTTTTCTTTAATGTTACACCAGCCTTACAGTCTAGACACTATTTTGCTTATGACACGCTACTGTGGAAATGTTTGTCATTTAAAACTTTGTAATATATATTTTTGTATATTAGAAAAAGCTAAATACAAATTCTTAACTAATCCACTTTAAAATTTGTTTATTTTTCTACCTTTCTCGTGTTTATCGGTTTTCGTTATCGGCCCTACCAACCATTACCTCCACCACTCTAGATGTCTAGTATAGTGAACAATTTCACATCACTTAAGGCAATTAATACATTAGGAAAATTTGTAAAAATTAAACCAATTGCTTTTTTAATTTACTTCGCTAATACAACAACACTTTTGTCTCGACTTGATATTTTATGTCATATTAATAGTTTGTAGTTTTGATATTTTAAATTAAAACATTCTAACTAGTGGGTGTTTTTTAATCACCATTCGTACAAAAACCTAAGTAGGGATAGGTTTACAATCGTATTTTATACATTATTACACATTATTTATTTTTATTTTTGTAAATACAAAAAAGATCATTTTAAAATTTTTATTTATACTCAACCTATCTCATCATTTGAAATTTTTAAATAAAGTTATTTATTTTGTTCAAAAATTAGAGTTAAGAATTTTGAGATGTTTTTTTTCTAAAACTGTCAATGTGGAACATGATTTTAATGCTTCCTTTCTGAATTCAAATTTAAAACGTACACCAGAAATATGGTAAACTTTAATTGTATGCCTAGGACTTGTGTTTCTTTGTATCTTTGTTTCTTATTCTTAAAGACATTTTGTAATACTTTATTCTTTAAGTTCAATTATATTGTGGCATATGGTCATGGTGTCACAAGTTGTTATAACTATTTGTTTCCGATTTACTAATAGAGAGAAATTAATGAATAGTTTATCTAATTGAAAATCAAATAAATAACGAGTGTCAAATAAACTTAGCATGATCATATTATGCACCAATAGAATTGAACTTAAGAATAAAGTAATTTCAAAATGTCTTTAAGAATAGAAAACAATACCGAAATGGCCAGCAAATTATTAATATTGGAAGATTATTAATATAACTCATGAAATTTGTTTTTAAATAAGTAATTGTATATTTGAAAATTTCAACCAAATATCGGGACAGGCATATAATGTGGAATAGTAAAACTAGTACAAAAATCTTTCTTATTAAACCACTTTATTTATTTATTGATGTTGTTTATACTAGTAGTCCAAGTAATAATAAGAGTTTTATATTATTGTAACTACTGATAATATTACGTTATGAATAAAATATTCAAGTCAAAACTAATGTTTACATTTATAATCCATGCAATGAAAATTATATGTTGTAAGTGCTCCATATAATTTCTGGTATAATTGCAGTTATATAAAATATGACATCTTACTGGAATAAAAATAAATAAAATGTAAAACATAGAAAATAAATGATATGTTACTGGAATAAAAAGGAAAATTAATTATAATTCTTAGATTAATAATCATTAAAACAAAATTAACACAAGTCCCATGTTAATGCAGAAAAATACATACAAGATTACTACTATTGCTATTGCCGCTTAGTAATACCGTAAATAAATACAATAATCTTTAGTTTTTTGAAAATCAAAATCATATCAAGTGATAATTTAAGACCATTGAAATCTATCACCTGTTATAGAAGTATAATCTTTCAATATTAAAGGGGAGGTCACATCTAGTTCAAAACATAAGACTTTATTTTTGTAACATGTATTCTTATAACAATAGCAGCTGATTTTTTCTTTGCTAATAATCCTTTTCTAGCATTATGTAATATTTTTATTTTTAGATTCCTGATTGTTTAAAAAAATTTGGAAATTTAAACTTTGAATAACTAAAGTGGATTCTGAAATAATAATGAAAGATTAGAACCCTGAATCAGAGTTTTTTTTACGAGTGGGAGGAATTACTTATTTATAGACTTTTAGATGCTAACTTAGGACCACAAGGTCCTATTTTCTACAACTACCTTAAACAGTCAGGACCATTATCCAGACAAACTATTTAATAACTTACTAACAAATTTGAGAGAGTAAGTTTTGAATGAATGTGGTCGACTAGTTACTAAAATTACTGAGGACAGTGCACTGTTGGTCGTTAAACCGTTTATGAACAGTGTAATGAAATCCCAGGTAAAAGCATCGTATGAATTTAACATCTCTAGAGAGTCCTTACAAAGATATCCTTATGTCGTCTTAGTTTGAAGTTTTATCATATTTTTTACTAAATGAAAAAGGGAAGGTAGGCTACTGCAATCCGGTAGTCTGAAGATTGTAACAATTAATAAACACCCACTTAACTGCCAGGTAAGACAGTTTTGGGTGACCAGTCATTTTGAGTTCGATCTCACTGTTTTCCAATAAAACTGTCACTTTGTCTCCAATGAGATGTTATAAAATACTTTCATCCTTCATATTATAGACATTATGATTAAGATGTCTTCTTCTAATGGTTGGTGCGCTATCTTAACCGCACCACTAAGGTTACTGTGAATGGTGTTTCCTGGAAAGTTGATTGGGTGCCTACACTATCAAATATCTATTGATTTTTTTTATTTTTTTTTTATTTTGGGGGTTTGCTAAGGTTAGGTTAGGTTAGGTCATGTTCAGTGAATACTATGAGACAATACAATGCTGGTACTAAGAATAATAGAGACAAAGAACTCTGTCTTCGCTTATACATACAGCAGTGTCTAAGAACAACTATAAGACTTCGTTAACCACGACGCAAACCATTTGAGCATCAATGTATGTTATGCAAATCTTGTACAGTTAACTAGTCTGCCGTAATAATCAGTGTTTAAAGGGTATAGTTATTTATTTCAACCTATCTTAAATATACAGATACATTAAACGAAATTCAGCTTTTATTTATATATATATATATATATATATATATATATATATATATATATATATATATATATATTTAATTATTATTATAAAGTATGTAAAAAGTGTTGTTAAACCTAATAATTAGCTTAAAACTAAAACTAAAGTCAAAAGTATCAATTACTATAACCGAAAAACTTATCATGGACGGTATACCATATAAATATAATTAAGTATACATAATAATATTTATGATTCTAGAATCCTGAGGAAAATAAGAGCTAACTCGGGAGAAGAGGCGTGGCTTGCTAATGGACAAAGAAAAGAACTTTAAATTGTAAATAATCGTTTGAAGTTGGAAATCGAGTTTATGGTGTAGAAGAAAGTCGAATTCGAGTAGCTTAGGTTGGTTTTAAAGGAATAAGTTTGGATTACGCTTCTTAAAATTAAAGTATTTATCAATATTATAATGTGAGAAACGTATTTAGGTGAAGCTTAAAGCTAGTAAACTTGTATTGAATGTATATTTCTAAACATCAAATAATATTTTTTTAAATAGTAATCTTATCAATAAAGGCATATGTAACATTCAATTATAGTAATACAAACCATTACTATAACAACATAAGATTCAGTTTTAGAAGTTAAAAAATTTTATATAAAATTTCTTTGAATAATAAGTTTCTTTGTATGAAACTTTACTATTAAAAGAATACAATGAAATGCTACCTATTATGTTTACAGTTATGTAATCTTGACAAAATTTATTATATTTTATTATTAATTTTACTATCGTTCCAACACATAACGTGCATATTCTTTTTATTAAGATCTAAAACATTTACTTCCCTATTCGCTAAAATAGGAGAATTAATGCTATGGAGGTCATATCGAATAATTGTATACCGAAACTTTTGACAGTAGTAAGTTTCACATAAATAACTATATCAGATCAATTAAATCTTTTTTTTTAAACTTAGTATGTGAAAATTTATTGAACTTATACGTTTTTTATTTTAAACATTAATATACCACCTCTTTTTCAAATATCAAATATCGTTTATAAAAAGTATTTATAAAAAAATTTACGATTAAATTGAAACGACAGTCTTTTAATATAAAAGCTCTGAAAAATAAATATTAAACTTCAGTTGATGTCGTCTTCTTCTAACCTTCATCTTTAAAATTGTAAAATTGAATGCTGGAGGAAATGAACTTATTTCTCCTAAAGGAAGTTGGTTTAATATTCTATTGAGGTACTGTACCAATATTTGACTTTATATTGAAAAAAAGTGACGTGGTACAGAGTTAGATATTATTTTGTGATAGAAAAAAAAGTGAAAAACAAATCACGATCGTAACCCTAATAAAGTTTTAAAACAGAATTTTGACTCTACTAAAATACATTTATATTTATTACTTATTCTTAAAGTATACAACTTTGAAATGTGACCTATTTTTAAAACTTAATGTCTGGCTAAAACAAATTGTATATATTTTTATTTTATTTATGCTGACTGGACTAATTTTCTAATATAAAGTAGTAGAAATGTAATTGAATTCTATTTAATCAGAGGGCTTTAAAGTTTTGAGATTTCATTATTTTTATAACAATAAATTTGAATATACAATATTTAACAATGTTTGTGAGAATATTGGAGAGTTCACAAATTAAAAAGTCTACGACTATATAAATATTCAACTTGCCAATATTAAAAATAAATTGAATCAAAAAAAAATCTTCAGCCTTAGTTAATTTTATGTATATATTTATAAATTATTTTATAGTTATTCTTTAACTATTTACAAATAATAAAAGCAACGGAACAAATTGATAACTTCCATTATTTTCTAGTTTGGTTCAGTTGATTAATAACAGTAACATTAATGGTTCATTTTTTTCTGCAGTTCTTAAGACGAATCTGTGATGTAAATTACACGTAAATAAACGTAATTTATTTGTTAGTTTGGTCTAATTTTCCATGGAGAAAAAAAATAGAAGTATATTTGACCAATGATGTACACCTTAAAGATTCACGGTTTCTATGCCTATGCCAACTTGAAGGTCCTCCATTCCTTAATCTTTGATTAATCTATCTGTCCTTAACCTTAGTCAAGATTTTCCAATTTTATGACACTTACCGTACTGTACTAAGTACTGTAAGTTATTTATCCAGAATTTGAGAGTATTAATCATTGCAGAAAACTTTGAACCAAGATATGAACAGATTTTGAAATTTCAACATTACCTAATGAATGCTGTAAATCCTCCCAATTTATTGAAGAAAGGACGAGTATTATTTCAATATCAATGTTTTGGCATTTCACACTAAATAATAATACAGATGTAGAACCTTAATTGTAGATAACATATGATGTTCATTAAACAAGATACCGCCCTTATTTCCTATCATACCTATGGTGAATTCATCGTTGCCACACATTCATAAACTCGAGAAAAGTGAAGACAGTTCAAACGTTGTACATTCGTAGTATTAAACCATTAGTACTTCGAAGTCTTAGGTGTTATGGCATAGCTCTGATTCAAGAAAAGTGTTAACTTTTGTTCCATTACACTTCTAAATGCAAAAGTAAATTTGTGAAAAGTATTGTAAACTGATAATTTTAACAATGAGGTGAATGATGATTTCGTTCAACTGTCAGAGGTACATAAAAAATGAAAAGTCTGTGAGCAAACTAGAACTGTCCTAAAGTTCTACCTAAAATAACTACCTAAAGTTATTAATAATTAATTAGGAAACCCAACCAGAGTGATAATAATTAGATCAAAACAAACAGTTTAAACTGCCAGTCTACTTTCAAAACAAAATGGTGGATCTATTCCATTTTATTTTTAATTTTAATAATTTGACATGCTCGAACAGAATCCAGTTTGTGTTTGTGTTGTGGTATGTATATGTTGTTTAGCAGTATGTTTCAGCAGATGATGCCACACTGGTAGTGAAAAAGATAACAAAATAATTTAACATAAGGTATTTACAGGACACATAATATAGGTATATTAAGCAATTCGGAGGCATAACTGAAAATGTTTTAAATAAAACTCTGTTTGAAAAATGACGTATGGAAAAAAAATAATAATAAATAAATACTGCGTAGAGTAATGAATTTGGTGCTTTCTCTGATGTGCTCTTATGAAATGTGGCGATTTTCAGAACCTCAAATTTCACACATTATGATTGTTTACCTTTCCTAACAAATTAAAAATTGCTTAGGCGTATGGAGGTTACTTTTACGTTAATTGTTGTAGCTCGACAATAATGATCAGCTGTTTATAATGATTAGCTGAGATTGTAACAAGAGATTTTAATTTAGAATAATTAATTAGAGTTTTAAATTAGAATAAAAGTTTTGAGTTGCTCTACCACGTGACGTATTAAAACTTGACTAAGGGTTGTTAATAAATCTTTTAATTACTATACAACAATAATTCAAGGCGTATTATTTATGTTTGGTAACCTATCGAGATAACAGTAAGCCGTAGTTGGATAAGTCCTACAATAATACATTTTAGTATCATACCTACTGGTATTCATATTATACTGTGTATAAAGTAATTTACAGTGAATTAAGTTTAACTGAATTTACATTTGTAACTAAAATTTCAAACAAAAAACAAATCTTACTTTTTTGTACTAAACAAAATATTTAAACTATTATTCCAGACACGTAATATCGATAATTGTTCTCAGCCTTACGAAGTCAACAGTGGTGATGAAACATCTGTCTCTACACTACAAGAAATATTCAAATTTAACACCCACAAAATAAAATAGTATAAATAATTAATAAGTCGGAAGGCAATCATGAATTTTTTTTTTAATATTATAACTATGTAATGTTTTTAACTGTAATATAAAAATGTAAATTTAACACAAAAATGTTCACAATGATCCTCCCTACGTTTTATATCTGGAAAGTAAATACTGACAGGAATAAAAGAAATATTTCATAAAATATTTTAATTAAAATGTGTTTGACTATAAACACAGTATGAAAAGTTACAAAATCTATCATCTTTGATTTCAATTAAGTATTTTAAATTAAATTTCTACATTTTATTAACAACAATGAATAACAATTGTATTTTATTTCTTGTTAAGTCTTATAATATATCTTAAGGTATAGGGGGTTGTCGATATTGTTTCAATACAAAATTGTATAATGTTATAAGTAACTACTAGGCATAAATATTTGGGTAAAATCATACAAATAACTCACCAGTGGCTTACATTGGAATAGAAATAATAGCACTTACTTGTTAAAACTCAAAAAACTCATTATGAAACCGACTTTATCAAAATCACCTTATAAATATAATAATAATATTTTCTTCAAAAAGACAAAGTTTATTATTTATTACATTATATGAAACACATGGTCATTAAATTTAGAAAAAGGTGTGTCTAAGAGACTTCCAGGTGGTAAGAAAACAAAGTAATTAAATCCCCAGTGATTTATATTTGCTACAGTATTATATAAAGATAATTAAATTTATTATTTTAAAGAAATAACCTTTTGTGACCGCCTTAGTAAGTAAGATAAAAGTAAAGAAACTAATTTCAAAGGTAAACTTACTTTAAAACAGGTAAAATAATATAATACTACATTTCAATTACACAGTATTTATTTTTCAATAGCTTTCCATGCCTTATTACATAGATTCATTTTAGTTTTAATGACCTGTTGTTAATATAGTTTTGCTTCACCTCGTTATTATGAGTATTTTTTTTTTTTTTTTTTTTTTTTTTTTTATTACAACTGAGGCATGCCTGCCTCATCTAGCAATTTTCCTTTATCATATGTGTTCGCTGTGTGCTGGGGTGCAGTCCGACGGCTGGTCCCAATGTGGTTACTGCCTAGTGAGGTCCATTGGCTTGGTCCTTTTCAGCCTTCTTGTGATGTTGTCACTGCGGTGCAGCAATTGGACAATCTCTGTATTCTTGTGCTGCTCTAGCCTGCGACGATGCTTAACAGAGAGCCTCTTGATGACTTCCTCAACAGGCTCAATGCCTAGGTCCTTATGTATGTTGTCATTCCTCACATACCATGGGGCGTTGACAATCATTCTCAATACTTTATTTTGGAAAACTTGTATTATGCTACTGTTGCTTTTCTTTGTACATCCCCAGAGTGGTGCACCATAGGTCCATATTGGTCTTAGAACTTGCTTGTACAATAGTATTTTGTTGCTTATTGACAGTTCGGAATTCCTTCCAAAAAGCCAATACATTTTATTGAATTTGAGCTTTAGCTCGACTTTTTTCTTTTTTACATGCTCCTTCCATCTGAGCTTTGCATCGAGTGTCATCCCGAGATACTTTGCACTGTTTACGTTTATGAGTATGACTATTTTTTTCAATTTGTTGACTACTTATAGATGTATTTTTTTTCGATTTTAACCGACTATGTCACAAAGTTTATCATATATAGGGGAAAGTAGGGTAATGGTGCGCACCTAAGCGAAAACATTTTTTTCTTACTAACAGTTGCAATGAAAACGACAATACCTATGTATAAATCTTACATATATATCTGTGTTCAATAACAAAAATTACCACTTTGATTCTCCTTAAGATTAATTAAATATATGGCATAAAGTAACAAGATGCACTTGCGCATGATTGCCCTACCCGTAGGGTAATGGTGCGCATGTGGTTGGGTATTGGTGCGCAGGGGCGAACAGGTTAAAATAAAGAGAGATATCACTTTTTTCACCCAAAACTTATTTATATTTATTTAACAATGGTTATAGGTTGAACGTATCTTAAGAATATAAAAATTACAAATATATGTCATAATTATAAAAAATGAAAAAACATAATTTTCAGTAGGTATTTTATCATGGATGGAAATTTATTTGTTTACACAAAAGTAGCACAAATAATCTTCTGCTGAGTCTGCTCCAGAACAGTCGGCATGGCTCCAGGAAGAACAGTTTATGCATCTATACCACAGTTCACCATCTTTCCTATGTCACCACAAATATTGCAAAAGTCAGTTGAATCTTTTTCTACTGCAGAAGATAGCAAGAGGTTCATATTTAAATCGTCAAACTCGTCATCTTGACACAACACTTCTGGATCAACGTCTGATTCTTCAGATGACTCAAACTCTTTTTTAACCTTTTTTTATATTTGATTGGTTTCTTATCTATTTTAGGAATTTTTTTCTTATCCTTAACCTCTTCGAAACCCAGAAAACGTGCAGCTTTTTTCATTTACCTCTTTTTCTTCTTTTCTTCGTTAATATTTCTTTTTTCCATAGCATTTTCCAACTTTCTTTTCATAGGAGTGCTGGTTAATATCTCGGAGTGATGCTTTGCACGTGGTTTAACATTGGCTTTCTTTGTAATTGGTTTGGGGATTGGCACAAATTTCAAAAAAGAATTGTCTTTAGATGTGGATGGAGTTAGGTAATCATAAAAACTTCTACCATTGTTTTCGGAGTCCCCTAGAGGTTCATTTTGTAGATTCAAATTATTTTCATTTCCTTCGGACGAGGCTTTGGTCGGACCAGGAGACTCTAGATTAGCAGAAACATCCATCAATTCAACAGAAATCTTCTGATCATTTATTTCTCCTGCGGCAGCAAAATCATCGTCCGAAAATTTGTCAGCATTGAATGGATAAATTCCTGATGATTGAAATCCAGACACAGCAGTGCTTATTTTGGCCACTTTCACAAAAGCTTTATTCAAAAGCTCTGCCACATCATATTCCGTGATCTTTGTGTGACCTGTCGATGTCAGATAGAAATCACATTCTCTGTAGAACGCATTCTTTAGCGGACTAAAAAATGTAAGATCCAGGGGTTGAAGCTTGTGTGAGGTGTGGGGTGGCAGTGACACCATGTGAATAAAGTTTTTTTTGCAAAACTCGTAGACTTCGATTGACACGTGGCTACCATGATTGTCTAAAACTAGTAACACAGGATCACTCTCAGTTGGATGAACATGTTTCTTAAAGTGAGTAAGCCACTTCATAAAAATACTGCCATTGCTCCATCCATTAGGAGAGTTGGTGTAAACAGCACCGATCGGTCCATTTTTTTCAAGAAGGGGTGTCATTCTGGTTCGGGGATAAACGAACAAAGTTGGGGGGAAATTACCAGAAGCGCTCATTGCAAAAATAACTGTGATTGTTCTTCCACGCTCCCCAGATGTCGCAGCTCCTATTTGTTTAACACCCTTGGGCCCATAAATCTTAGGACATTTTTTCTGGACGGTGCTTATTCCAGTTTCATCCTGGTTATACACTCTATGGGCGGGAAAAGTATGCTTCTGCATAATTGTTTCAAGGTTTTTATAAAAAAGCTGTACTTCTTCTTTGTTAAAACCAGCAATTCTGTTAAGACTAGTGGCTTGAGGTTGACGAAGACTTATACCGGGGTGTCTTTTTAAAAAACCGTAGAGCCAGTCTTTACCGGCTAGACCTTTTTCTCCATTAAACTTGTTAGGAATGTTATGTTCCTGTGCATAATTAAAAACCAAGCGACGCAATTGCTTCTGGGTTACGCCATAAAACAGTTTACAAAGTTTAAGGATGTATTCCACCAAATCGTGTTCAACTTCTTCTGAGAATACAGCTTTTCTGCCACACCGAGGGTGCTTAAGTTTATCTTGGGACAATTGTTTCCTTAGAGTGGATTCGGGAATACCAAAACTCCTCCCGACTTCCATAATCTTTCTTTTATCTTTCTTGATGGCCGCTAAAGCATTTATCAACGTTTCTACACTGTATGCCATTCTATCAGTTTTTTTAATGTATTTCTTCGGCATCTGCGAACAAGAACGTAAAAAAAAGCATAAATAGGGTGCCTTACCATATAACTGTTTGAGGTGTAATTGTGCGCACCGCTGCGCACCAATACCCGATTGTGCTTAGACCATTGTTTTGCCCTACAACTATTAAATCAAAGACGGGAATGCCAAACCGATTACACTGAACGATAAAGCAAGGACTACCATTTATAAATATATATATTAGTACTTCAAATAACAACAAAACAATCCTTACCTCGGGTTTTTTGAAGAGCACAAAATAACATAACACGCACCACTTTCAATGTTTTGCCTCGCATAACGTCAAATGCAGTTTGGTAAACTCAACGTGGTTTTGTAGTAGTTGCCGAGTCTACCACTTGACATCAGCACCTGACGGAATCCCTTCAACTACTTTTTTTAATCGACTTTTTCGATGCGCACTATTACCCGCCGCGCACGATTACCCTACTCTCCCCTACGTTTTCCTGTTTTCACAAAATATATTAAACGTAATCATTTTAAATTAATAATGATAGGATAAAATTTGTAATTAACAATCACAATCAAAATAGGTTCTTTTTTTTCTTAATTAATTTTTTTTTTTTTGTAATTGATTTTCACTCGCCATTTTGACATTTTGAGAAGACAAATTTGAAACTTTTTAATATAAACTTTTTAGAAAAAGTTATTTTAAATTTCTTTAAAACAACGTTATTACATAAAGGCATTACAACTTTTAAATTATTTCACATCCTATATTGATAAAGTTGTTTAATATATATATATATATATATATAAATATATATATATATATGTTATTTAAATATTTTAAACATATTTATATTAGCAATACTGTTGGGAAAAAGAACCATATCCCAATTTGTACGTATTACCTAGAAATTTTTCTCATCTTAAAGTCAAGACTTAATAAGTTGTTATTGTTATAAAGAAAGTTAGAGCAGTGGTTTAGTAATTTATTTTGAAAATGCTATTTACAGCAACAATGTGTAAGCAGGAGAGATAGTAAATCTATTCACTAACAGTCAAAAATACGATTTTGCTTTCTAACTCGATCTGACAAGTAAAGTTTATAACTATGAAACATGTAGATACTATAAGAACTGTACTTGTCAGATTTTAAAAAATAAGGAAAGAATCCTTTTATAAAAATAATTTTAATTAATCAGTAGTTTTTAAAAATTATGAAAATATAAAGGAACTATATACATACAATGCATTCTTATAACACTAACATTCTTACATAAAACCAAAGATTACCCAATATAAGTTTGAATATTTCAAGGGGCAGGAATTATTGACCAAGAATTAAAATAAACCATATGCATTTTGGTAAAACGAATGACTCAAGGTTGTCTTCCGGAATTAAACTTTTAAACCATATTTTCCATTTGTTGCTTTTGCTTGATAAAAATAAATATTAAACAACTTGAAAGTACAATACTATTTCTGTAAACGGAATATTAAGTAAGGACTTATTTCTTTTTCCAGTAACATGTTTCTAAATTTTTACAATAAAACAAAGTAATAAACCGACAACTATCCATTTATCAATATATAATAACAATTTTAATTTTTATATCACCTTTTTCATAGATAGTTAGTTAATCTACAACAAAAATGGACGTATAATTTATATTTCTGTCAAAATGTAACATTTGGTCTAAGTCGTATCTAACAGTAGGCTTATTTTATTAGGTATATTAAGATTTTTAAGAGAAATAATGTAGACTTAAGGACTAACATGACTTAAAATGATAATAGGCCTGTTATATACATCTTATACAAATGATTTAATTTAGGTAGGATTAATTTAGGCTCCTAATCACCTAGAGATTTGTACGTCTATTTAATCTATTAGTTTAGATGACAACCTTCCCAGAAACAAAAGGTAGTGTAGGTACTATCATCTGAAATAAAACAAAACAAAAGCCCACAGTCAACGTCAAACTGAGTAACAAACGCACAGAGTAATAATTGCACTATTTCAATTACAATAAAATGATTACTCTGTTGTTTAAAAATAATCTGTTTGTGAGGCTGATATAGAACAATAAATAAAAATTAATATTAGAACCCTTTGCACATTTATTTTCAAATATCTAATCAAACCGACAACATTTTACAATATCTGTAATATAATTTGTAACCAATAAATTCGAAACACATTCAATTTTTTTTTTTTATAATTAAATATTTTATAAATTTTCTTCCGTCAAGTGACTTCTTTTTTGTGTTAGTGACGCGTTTCGGGACTTTTATCCCATCTTCAGAAACAACATAAATACATTTACTCAACCAAGGTAGTCAAACACTAAAATTATTTTTACAAAACACACATATCACAATAAAAGTACGTTTAGGTGTACACCTTCTGGCTACCGGACGCCAACTGATAGTTCGTTACCACTCGAGGAGTGTAACACAATCATTTATGGAATTTTCATGCAATGAAAGGTAACACAAATTTAAAGTTATTTTTTCTTCTTTTTTTAGTTAATATGTAAATAACCTGTAATGATAATTGGTCTTACCCTAGGTAGATTCCAATATCGAATGAATATAAATTCTTTGGACATAAAACGTCTTTCGCTGCTTATCATTTAAAATGTTTTATAATAAATATTTAGAATAACATAATTTTTTTGAAGTTTAATTACCAAACATTCTGTATACTTAGAAAAAAATAACATTTTTGTAAGAATTTACTATTATTACAAAAAGGATTATTTTTTATAAACCTGGATACTCGACCTAGATGGAAGCGTGTTATCGTTGTTCTTTTGTATCAAATAATCTCTTATGAAACTTTTTATACAGAAAGGATTTCGTTGTATTCCATTGGTACAATTCCATTATAAAGATTTGAAACATGACAGAAGATTACGACTAGGTTTAAGCCTTTTACAGTTAAGAAAATTCGTTTGCTGATCAACATTATTAAACATTAAATACATGGTGCACAAACATTCAGTTAACTTTCATACACATTAATATAGATAATTATATCTTAGGAAATAGATAAAATTTATTGTCATTTGAGTTCGAAAGTTGTCTATCAAAAAGTGACAATGGACCATGAACGAAAGTCGAATATATCAAAATTTGCTAAATAATTTTGTTACCAGGCGACTTAAAATTAAATAAAAGGCGGAACCAAATCGTAACAATGTTTGAAAAATAAAAAAAAGACAAAGTAAAATTTAGTAATTAACAAGGCTCAAATTTATTAGATAAAAAAAAGAAATTTTGATGAATCAGATTTTACCATTTACAAAGCTGAAAAACATCCTAGGTTAAATTATTATAAGCAAAAGCTTGATAATTAAAAGATTACAATTAATCTTTGAGAAAAAGTTACACGCCCTTAATGTAAAAATTACAATATAAAAAAAGTATTGATGATTAAATTGTGATATTTATCCCCCCTTTTGTTTATATAATCTGTTACAAAATTTAACAATAAAAAAGATTCTATAAGTAAGATTTATATTTTAAATTCAAAAAAAAAATTATATTAATTCTAACAAGTTCATTATTAGATTAATTATTGCATATCATGATTTTGTTTGTTAAATTTCTTAAGTACTAAATTGGCCAATATATATATATATTTTTTTTTAAATAAAACAATTTGTTATAACATGAGAAGTTTTTTTTAAAAAAAAAAGAAATGAAAATTTAGAATAATGAAGTTTTATAAATTGACGTCAATTTTTATTAATTTAGAAATAACCTCTTGGAGGCTGTAAGGACCGAAAAGTTTGCATGCAGCACCACCCAATTATTTTTCTTTTAAATTATAAATAGTTACACATGATTACATTTAAATAACAAGAAACACATTTTACTAAACCAAGTTAGGTACATGAACAAAATATATATATTTAAACAAAGTTTTCTAAAGTCAGTTTTCAAAAAGTCACTTTTGTGCACTTGGAAATTTTTAGATTTGGTATATCAAGCATGTTTTAATGAACAGGCAGAAACATTGATGTACTATTTTGCTGTAGTATGCAAAATCAAGCAGGTTCGATCTCTTTCTCCGACCAGCTTTTTGCTAAAGCAAAAAACACGTTTACTAGCATTTGTGCAAACTCAGACATGTTGTAGAACAAGATTCTTTAATTAATATATCTGGTTATTTCGTCAAAATTAGAGAATATTGATTGCACTACAGAAATTCATTAAGCTTATAATTAAATGCTTCTTAGATGGTTATAAAGCTGTATATAAATACTTTGATTTTGTTTAAAATAAAACTTGTATGAAACTTAGAAAATCTGTAAAAATCTGTAAAACAAATATTCTGGTCTAGAAGAGATTTCTTTAATTAGTTTTTTTTTTGTCATGTTTAAAAAGATATTCTGATTGTTTAATGTTTGTTACCAGTTTGCTCTAATTTCACATAACTGCTCAAAACTTAAAGTCTGACTGTTTGAAGTTTTGTAAACTATGTTTTAAGAAATAAAAATTTTATCATTATTTTGTTTCTGAAAAATTTTGAATATTAAATAAAACATCAAATACATATCTTAATGAATAAAGTTTAAAACATTAACAAAATTTATAATATGGTAAAATCTGTAAATGGGTTACCTGGAATCCTCTTGAAAGTTCTCGTGAAACATGTGCCGTAATATATGAAAAATTTAACCAGCTTTATTTTATTTAGTACACAAAAAACACATCACTGAACTATTGATTTGAACTATTACTATTACTTGATTAAACTGAAATATTACTTTGGCATTCTGTGACTTTTGGTTTAAACTAAAACGTGATGAAAATTAGACTACATTTTACGAATGCTAAGACAGTAGTTAATACGTATTTTATTTTAGCCAGAATCGCCAGCGGTTGAACCTTGTTCCTAGAAAGAGAGGGAGATAGGTCAGGTGATTGTTACTGCTGACGGTCACTACGCAGAGACACTTGTCAAGGGCGGAATGGACTATGGTAGGAATTTCGGTTGATTTTTTTGCTGCAGATTATTTTTGTGAGTGAGTTGAGATTTTGAATGCTACAGCTCTCCCCCCCCCCCCCCGAAAGACGGAGTTAGGGTGGAAAAGAAAAAGGGGGCCAGAAGGGCCTCTCACAAAATTTAGAAAAAGGGACAAACGGCCAGAGGGGCCTCCAAGAAAAGATTCAAGAAAGGGGCCAGAAGGGCCTCCTACAAACTTTAGAAACGGGGCACCTGATAGAAACAACGCTTCATAATGCTTTTATTCACCACTCTAGGGTGTAGCCTCCTTCGGCATTTACTTATTAAATTTTGAAATTTCTACAGCGTCTCAGCTCTTCCCACCTATGATTGGGATAAGCCCAGGAGAGAAAGAGCTGAAGGATGACGCAAAGTGTCGACATTGCTGTGCATGAACTGACTTTGTACACTAAGGTACGTGGGGAAAAGGGGTGGAGTGGCACCTCGGGAAACCAAGTGGAGGTGACCACTCCGGGAGCAGGGGAGGGAAAGTGCATAGCACCTTGGACTTCAGGAAAAGGCCGGACTCAGACGGGGGGAGTATCCTCTGAGCAGACCTTTACAATATATATATCAAAAAGAAATAAAAATAAACCCAAAAATTCCTGAAGCCAATTAGGTCAGATCATGCTCAGCGTCGTTTTTTTTTTAAATTCCTCTTCTCCCATACGAAGAAAAATTTAAACTATTCACGGCTCTTAACAATTTCCGTGATAAAAAGAATTTTGAAAGATCTAAACAAATAATCCGTTTTAAAATAAACAAAGAAGCAGTATGAAACGTTGGGGAGTCAAAAAATTTTCTGCTGCGCAAGACAGGGCTTGTAGTTGACTTAAGGTCTTAATTGTAAGTGTAATCATGTGCCCCAAAAAAAAAGGAATTTAATTTAATCAAAAAAATTGTGTAAAAAAAATTTCATCAAAATATGTTGTGATTATTAAAAAAGGTGTAAAAGAAGAGTAGCAAAAAAAGAGTGTGGCAAAAGAGACAGTATAAAAAGGTGACCCATGATGTGAGAAAACCCAACTCCGGTTTTCTCAACCCTAACAAAAAACTAAATTAGGAAACAAACATGTTGACCTGCTAATAACAAACAACCAAATAAATTAATCAAGACAAACAGGCCAACCATGTCGTCCTATATACAAAAACTGGGCCCCTATAATTTAGAAAAGGAAAAAAAATTGTACACATGGTTAAATTATTTAATGAGTGTTCAACATTTCAATTATCAAGCAAGTAGCACCATCTGCATCAACCAGTCCACCGCCATTTCGCGCAATACTCATGATGATAAAAAAAAAATAAATAAAAATAATTTTCTTTCAAGATGACAAAAAAATTGAAAGCTAGCTCAGTGTTCTTTAGTGAGTCTACTAATCTCAGCAAATCTACTGCCATTTTAGCTATTGCTGATGAAAGTTAAGAAAGTGATTAAAAAAAATAATTTTCTCTTGAGATGACACAAAAAAAAAATGAAGTGAAAGGACCAAAAGATGACTCGAGAATTATGTATGTTGTGTAATTGTTGTGTATATGTGTGTGTGTAAGTATGAATTAACACAGAAAAGCAAAAGAAAACTGGAGAAAATTTTAAAGGAAATTTTGAATTTTTTTTTTGTTTTTTTTTTTGTTTCTATCTATTTTTGGGTTTTATTATTTATTTAATATTTTTTTGAATTCCCGAATGAGCCCTGCCTGTCTGAATCAAGTTCAGTGAATGACTAGAGAGTGCGATATATGTATATATGAAAAAAAAATTATTTAAGCAGGGAAAAATAAAGAAAAACAAATTTTATCAAAATTGGTTTAGACGTTTTTGTGTAAAGTGTTTATATGAAAAATAAAAAAAGAGACTAATAAGTTTATATAGATTTAAATATAAAAAAAAATTTTCATCAGCAATAGTTGTACAGTATTCGAAAAAGCTGCAAAAACATGAAAATTGAGCCTTGTTTAGAACAAGAAAATTTTTTAAGAATTTAAATTTATATGGTTCCAAGACAAAATTTTGAAAATTAACCACGGTTCCAGAATTTAAAATTAACCGCTCTATGATTTAGAGTAAACCACGCTCTGCTACCAGAAACATGTTACCAGGCGACTTAAAATTAAAGAAAAGGCGGAACCAAATGGTAACAATGTTTGAAAAATAAAAAAAAGACAAAGACAAATTTAGTAATTAACAAGACTCAAATTTATTAGATAAAAAAAAGAAATTTTGATGAATCAGATTTTACCATTTACAAAGCTGAAAAACATCCTAGGTTAAATTATTATAAGCAAAAGCTTGATAATTAAAAGATTACAATTAATCTTTGAGAAAAAGTTACACGCCCTTAATGTAAAAATTACAATATAAAAAAAGTATTGATGATTAAATTGTGATATTTATCCCCCCTTTTGTTTACATAATCTGTTACAAAATTTAACAATAAAAAAGATTCTATAAGTAAGATTTATATTTTAAATTCAAAAAAAAAATTATATTAATTCTAACAAGTTCATTATTAGATTAATTATTGCATATCATGATTTTGTTTGTTAAATTTCTTAAGTACTAAATTGGCCAATATATATATATTTTTAAATAAAACAATTTGTTATAACATAAGAAGTTTTTTAAAAAAAAAAAGAAATGAAAATTTAGAATAATGAAGTTTTATAAATTGACGTCAATTTTTATTAATTTAGAAATAACCTCTTGGAGGCTGTAAGGACCGAAAAGTTTGCATGCAGCACCACCCAATTATTTTTCTTTTAAATTATAAATAGTTACACATGATTACATTTAAATAACAAGAAACACATTTTACTAAACCAAGTTAGGTACATGAACAAAATATATATATTTAAACAAAGTTTTCTAAAGTCAGTTTTCAAAAAGTCACTTTTGTGCACTTGGAAATTTTTAGATTTGGTATATCAAGCATGTTTTAATGAACAGGCAGAAACATTGATGTACTATTTTGCTGTAGTATGCAAAATCAAGCAGGTTCGATCTCTTTCTCCGACCAGCTTTTTGCTAAAGCAAAAAACACGTTTACTAGCATTTGTGCAAACTCAGACATGTTGTAGAACAAGATTCTTTAATTAATATATCTGGTTATTTCGTCAAAATTAGAGAATATTGATTGCACTACAGAAATTCATTAAGCTTATAATTAAATGCTTCTTAGATGGTTATAAAGCTGTATATAAATACTTTGATTTTGTTTAAAATAAAACTTGTATGAAACTTAGAAAATCTGTAAAAATCTGTAAAACAAATATTCTGGTCTAGAAGAGATTTCTTTAATTAGTTTTTTTTTTTGTCATGTTTAAAAAGATATTCTGATTGTTTAATGTTTGTTACCAGTTTGCTCTAATTTCACATAACTGCTCAAAACTTAAAGTCTGACTGTTTGAAGTTTTGTAAACTATGTTTTAAGAAATAAAAATTTTATCATTATTTTGTTTCTGAAAAATTTTGAATATTAAATAAAACATCAAATACATATCTTAATGAATAAAGTTTAAAACATTAACAAAATTTATAATATGGTAAAATCTGTAAATGGGTTACCTGGAATCCTCTTGAAAGTTCTCGTGAAACATGTGCCGTAATATATGAAAAATTTAACCAGCTTTATTTTATTTAGTACACAAAAAACACATCACTGAACTATTGATTTGAACTATTACTATTACTTGATTAAACTGAAATATTACTTCGGTATTCTGTGACTTTTGGTTTAAACTAAAACGTGATGAAAATTAGACTACATTTTACGAATGCTAAGACAGTAGTTAATACGTATTTTATTTTAGCCAGAATCGCCAGCGGTTGAACCTTGTTCCTAGAAAGAGAGTAACGAGATAGGTCAGGTGATTGTTACTGCTGACGGTCACTACGCAGAGACACTTGTCAAGGGCGGAATGGACTATGGTAGGAATTTCGGTTGATAATTTTGCTGCAGATTATTTTTGTGAGTAAGTTGAGGTTTTGAATGCTACAATTTTAGTAAAATATATTCGTCATTTAATATAATATGTCAAGTTGCAAGTAAAACAGTATACGCTAGTAAACTGAGGAAATAAAAATGAACATGACTGCGTTCATTATTATTAATTTTTGTTATGAGGGCAGATCGAGGATGGTTGGTGCACGGGTTAGTTGGCTCATTGGCGGTCAATTTCTTTCTACAGGTCGGTCATTAGCTTACTACTTGCTAATGACCATATACTGTAAGTCGTATGACACAGTGACACAATCGTCCTGTTGCCAAACATTAGTGAGCTGGGTTGTGCGGTTACCACTAAAATATCACGATACCATTACTTGTATTAGTATCGAAATAAAATTATCGATACCACTCAAGTATCGAAAAAAAGTATCGATAACAGAAGGTATCAAATACATATCTATAAAGACATTTTTCATTTAATTTCAAAAGAAACAGACAACCTGCTAATTTATGTATATTGGCTATTAAACTTTATTTAAAGGAAAATAGTGAAATAATACAGTAACAAATGTCCCAAACAAATTATGAATATATTGAACACAATGCAATTTCTTACAACAATTATAACCATGATCACAAACATGAATGAATTAGTTATAAGCTACTATGGTAATCACATTTTATTATTTCTATTAAGATTTTAAAGACAAAGAAAGTAGACTTAAGGACTAACGTGACTTAAAATGATAATAGGCCTGTTATATACATCTTATACAAATGATTTAATTTAGGTAGGATTAATTTAGGCTGTCTAATCATCTTGAGATTTGTACGTCTATTTAATCTATTAGTTTAGATGACAACCTTCCCAGAAACAAAAGGTAGTGTAGGTACTATCATCAACAGTCAACGTCAAACTGAGTAACAAACGCACAGAGTAATAAGTAACAAGAATAAGTTTTGCATCATTTTCCAGTGCGATAGTACTCCTATAATTCAAGTACTTTTTTCAATATCAAAGAAGTATTGGAACAAAAGTATCAATGAAAGTAACTTAGTATCGAAATGAAAGTAAATTTAGGTCCAAAATTACAATAATTGGTAGATACGTTAAGAACCATGCTTTAAAATAGTATAGGCCTACATAATTATGTTCATTCTAGAAAATATACTTCATAGATTCCCAATTTGTATCTATTATGTCAGTGCCTCATTTTTTTATACAATTATATGTGTTATTATGCAATCACTCTAGTAACACATCAATTGTGATTATTGACAAACAATAGTTCTATTGTAATCTTTGGACAGGATTTTATGGAAAAGACGATTTTAATCTAAATAATATTCAGTTTGTTGTTATCGTCGTTAACTAAAAATGTTCTGATCCTCTTCAATAAGTCTCACAAAGCCAACATTATTCATAAGGTTGATAAAATAACATAATTAATAGTTTTAAGGTTATGGACGTATATTTTTGACTTTGACATCAGATAAGTTAATACGTAAGTCTTAATAAGTTTGCTCAGTCTCACTCTCGTTGAGAACATGGAAAAATGTGTAATTTTTTTTTTTTTTTTTTTTTTTTTTTCTTATTTATTTTTTTTTTTAAGAAACAGTACATTTTACTTTCTCACATAAAAGTTGTTTAATAGAGAATGATATGTAATGGGTCAAAAATCCTAAGTACAGTTTTTCGGAACTGTATCCGTTGTGAAGGGTCCTGGGATAAAGAAGTGAGTTTTGGATTTTATGATGTTCCTCGGTCTATCATGTCTGTAGTGTTCTACAGCTCAAACAAAAGCTTTGACCGATTTCAATTAAAAATAATATAAAAATCTAATAACAACTATTTTTTATAAAATATTGATTAAATGTTTTAGTGAATTGTCTGTCTTAATTCATTGTACTTACGTCAATTTATATAGCAAAGAAAATTAAAAATTGTATCAATTGTCTAATCAATTATATGATTGTAAGTGTAGAACACTAAGTATTTCTGAACAAAAATATTTTTAAAGTAATTGTACATATCAATTATTTTGTTGCTTTTTCTGTGATTAGCCGTGAAATAAATTGGACAATTTCTCTCCCACACCACTATATAAAAGCAATCTCTTTCATCTTTCTTTACCAGGTCTCTGTTTGTGGGCAAGAGATCTCTATTAAATAGTATCTTCTTCTTCTTATTTTTTTCGAGCAATGATGACAGAACGGTGGTCTTAAAACAACAAGGGGAAAAAATTACCGACTATTAAATAATCGTTGGTCATTTGTTTTCCGTTGTTATTCCTCTGACGCTATTAGAGTACACGATAACTTTATTATATGTCTTTATTATATGATCTTTTCTCCTTTTTTTTAAGGCAATGATGACTAAATTGTTGTTTGCCTTAAAAATTATAACAAATATTAAGTTGACAAAATTGTATTAATTTAAATGTCCATAATAAAGTGTAAATGTTATGCCATAATTTTTGGAATTACATTGTTAGGTTTTGGTTAAAATTGTAAGATGCCGGAACGGAAAAAAAACAACATTTAGGATCAACCAATGGTTTTACTTACATAAGATATAAATAAATTCAAAAGTTCAATTTAACAAAAAAAAGTGAATACAAGGGGCGTAACTAGAATGGTGCAAAAGGTGCAATGCACCGGAACCAGAAGTCAGGTGCCCCTAATGAAGACCCATAATAAAGGTAGGGTTTCTGTTCAAAAAGATTTTACATATCCCGTAGTAATAAATTTTGTAACAAATTACACGTCAAGTAAGTATTTTATTAATGTTATTTCATTATTATTGCTGCAATAAAATTGCATATGAGAGAATAAATTCAAAAGAAACAAAGAATATACTGGCGGGACAGAGTTTGACTGAAAGGGGATTCGGGATTCACAGCTTGTCCGCTTGTAGTACGCACTCGAATCATTCAAATTTGTTTTAAAATCGACAATTCATTTTAAAATTTTACAAAACAAACATAATGTCTCAAAAACACTACATGCAGAATCTCTAGATATAAATGGCGCTTTTCATCTTTTGGGTATGTTTTCTAAAATTTTAAAATGAATTACTCGTTTAGAGAAAAATGACTTTGAGGATATTTTGATTCAAAAAGGCAGCTAAAATCTGCTAAAAAAATCGACTCTATTTTCAAACAGGAGAGTCATTAAGTTGAAAATTCACTTTGAAGAATCAAAGATTCACTGACCAGAAATCAAATTAAGTGACAATATATTGTCCCAAACTTGACCAACGGTTCAAGAGCATGAAGTCAGTAGTACACTCATAAATATTGGGTATTCACTCCCATCTTTTTTGCTTCTTCTACTGATGATTAACTGTAAAAAGAAGTTTATTTTTTTTTTAAATTTCATAACATAAAGGTGAAGACATAATACCTTTGTTTAGACCACAAATATTATCAGTTAGAAGTTCCTTTATATCTAAGATTAAATCATGACTAATGTAAAATATTTTGTTAATCTATTGTTGATCAAATATAATTCTTTGACTTCTAGCTTCAAAGAGGAAGGATCAATTTCTAAATTATATTTGATCAAAAACTACTCAGAAGTTCTATGACGCAAATGGTTTGGCTAGATTATCAATTGAAATGAAAGGGCACAGCAGATTAACGTTGATAAAGTGATTACTATCTTTGCCGATATGAAATCAAAAAATATCATGTTCAAATCTTAAGCGTAATCAATGTTTTTACTGTTGAATGAATAATATATTTTCCTGATACCAAGAAAATTTGTATTTTATGCTTTTTTTTACTTTAAATTGTCTATTAAAACTGTTTTACGTTTACCACACAATCCCTACTAGTAAAGTAATTAAATAATATTTAGCTATTTTAATTTTATATAAAGTTCAACAAATTTATCCATGAAAGACCCAATTATTTTTGTTTGAAAAGCTTATTTTAATTTTATATTTGGTAAGATCTTAAGTTATAAATAACACCTGTTCTGGTCCTATTGATCGTATTGTAACGATAATTTAGTGTCTAACTTTTCAGAGAAATTTAAATCTAAATTAAACAATTAACATTTTATTTTTCATCCTGAAATTTATAAACCAAGTATTGGAGATGCATAATTGTTCATGTATGGTTAAATATAATTTATAATATAATGAGTATATAAATTAGATTAAAAACTTCGGAATTGACGTTTGGTAAATGTAATTTAGGGCCCCATATGGGCCCTCTGAAATGAGGCCTCTGAGAACCTAGCTTCATCACCAGTGAATACTATTGCTATACTTTAGAATATACAGTTTATTATAATAAACTTGTCCTTTCATTTCAGCTTGTCCAAAGATTGTAATAGAATGATGTAAAATTACAATAGTAATGTGTTAGGTAAAACTTTTGTATTTATATTTTTCAGAAATTTTGTATTATAACGTTCGTTCTTTTCAGGTCACAGTTGACAAAAGTATATAAAGTTAGTCAACAATTCTGGATTATTAAAATTACTATACAAACAATTCCATTAGTATATATTTTTTTATTAACACAATGAAAGTTACAGAATTTGTTTCATCGCCTTAACATTAAAGAGTAGTCGGTTGCCTTTTAGTCCTTTTTATTTTATCATATAAACTCTAATTATACAACCTTAGAATGGTTCCAAAACTCGCGTGTCTGCAGTAACGTGGAACTATTTCTTTACAACTTACACAGCGTTGGAAAAAAACTGTAAAATTAAATTAACTTCGTGTTACATTGGCCCTTTTTTATCGTATCTCTTGGTGGAAACAACTTCTAACAAGATTTCTCAATTATTTCTTTTACGATCCTATGTAATTTAATAATGGAACGTATCATAATATTTCTCTAAATTATAGTTATTTGTATTCATTAGTTTAATCGCCTTTAGATGTATTTGTTTGGCAGTATGAATAAATATAGTACGCATATCATCTTATGTCAATAATTTTCAATAAGTTAAATATTTTTACAATAATTAATATTCATAGATAGTTAACCTAGATTTAGACACATAAAATATATGCATAACCAAAATTTCTGCCAATCTGTTATGTTTTGTCTCTATACACATCGGATCCGAAATATGTCCCTATGTCTATTAATCCTATAACATTTTTTTATTGCACTTTTTACACTACAACTAACCTTATTGACTATCTAGCGTTTATTTTTCTGAAGAGATGCTGAAAGTGTGCTAGGTTATTGCCCAGTGACAATAGTCTACCTATTGATCCCACAGCAATGCAGTAAAGCACAACTACTTAAACTAGTTCAGAAGGGTTGATGTTCCTGAGTTGTCAAATAGTTGACGCACTTCTATATTCTAGTCTCGGTGAGTCGCAGTTCATGCTTATTTCGGACTTAAATCCGAAACAGTTTTCGTTTCCATTTTCAAATCCCAATATATGGTATCGTTACTAACATGTCAAAAAATATTTACTGTTTCTCTCAGTACCTTGTTATGAAACGTTTAAATATTTTTATGTGAGATATCTTGGTACAGCCCAAAACTGAATGCCGTATATCTACACTAGTTTCAGCTTTTGCCTACACAACACAACATTAATTGATAACTCGGATTGCCTTCCAATTAGCCACTACATATTTTTATATTGAATTCCTAGCTGTTCACGTTCCTTTTTGTCATATATCTTCCAGCGTAGCTTAGTTTCTAAAGTATTGTCTAGATATTTTGCACTATTTGAGCACTATCTGATTATTAGTTACTAGTAAATAGTTACCTATCTTATTAGTGAGGCTCACATGTATTGATTTTGTTTCGTTTAGCTTTATACGGAATTTTTAGTCCTTATACTTATTTGATTGACTGCTTTTTACAATTTGTTTTTGGATTCTGCAGCATCATCACCCATTGTCATGATACCGGTGTCAAGAGTAAAGGATATCATCGCTTTGTGTAAATCAGATATAGTATTGAACTAAGAACACGCCCTTAAGGTACTCCAGGTAATACACAAAAAAAAAAAATTTAGTTGGGTATTTGGATTTCAGTAACACGGTTTTCCGCACATTGATTTGCAGTGTTTCCACATATAATCAATATCTGTAATAATACTTCTCTTTTGAATTAAAAATATACATTTAACACATATTGCAATATTGTACATATGTTTAAAAATATATGGTCATTTTTAAACAAATGTAATTACAAATACACACAATAGAAGTGAAATAATAATGTTTTATAAATGTATCAGATATTTTACAATGTACAGTTTACAGGATTACCTAATAATCTGAATTATTAGCAATAATACACACTTTCTTAGATTAAGCACATCATGTCAGGTGGTGTAAATGGGTTTACTTGTTTATTAAGCAAAACATGTTCCTAATAGGTCTATAATGTACTTTAAGTTACATTGTATTTTAATTAATCGTATTGTATTTAAATAAATTCTATATGTAGGAATTTTGTTTTAAACAGGGTAAGCCTTTAAATAGATTATGTACAATTTTGTACAAGGTACATTAATAAATGCACAGTAAAGATTAACCAAGGTTATATGAGTTTCTAGGTTTTAATTCCTGAAAGTTTTTGGTGCTATTGTAAATAAATATTAAATAGTGGCATAGTTTTACTCATTATTACAGGTAAAATTAATGAATTAGATTTATCCGTAAATTTATAGTAATAGTAAAATAGTGAATTCATTACTACTAAATATTGATTCTAATGAACTTATTTTGTGATTGTATTTCTTTTTAAAACCGGAACCTAGATTATCCTGTTATAACAACTAATCTTACCTTAGCGAAGATGCCAATATCAAATTAATAGAAATGCTTTCAATGTAAAATGTCCATTCGTTCGATTACAAAGTTCAATTACGATATTTTATACACTAATAGAAGTTTCTGTAATATCTAATACTCTGAAAAGTAAGATTATTTATTATAAGCTTTAGTATATTAAAATGGGTTCTTCTTCTTACAGTACCCCCTACGAACACAGATAGGATTTCATTGTACCATTTCATTACAGAGATTTCAACACGAGAGAAGATAATTACTAGCTTTAGGCCTTTTACAGAAAAGGAAATATATTTTTCTCTTCAATCGGATTAAATTATGGTGCCCAGATATACAACCCTGACACTCACACACTCTTACAAAAAATTAAATCGTCGGCAATCGATAAGCCTTCATTGTCTTTTTACTAACAATTCCCGTTCGTTCAAGAACTACAGACAAAAATGAATAGAAGGTCGAATATTACAAAGCTAATTAAATTTTAGTCAACTTTGAAGTGTTACAACTCTAAAATTGAATCAAACAGCGTGAAGAAGAAATAACTATTCTCAAAAACTAAAATGATCTTTACGGTGATATTTTTTTTCATAGTATTTTAATTAAATCACTGATATAATAATGAAATATTAGTAATTACATCGTTTATTTTGAATGATAAACAAGATATTCAATATGTAAACAACGTCATCCATGGTAAAAAAAACTCTCGATTTAGATGTGAAAGGAAACCATTTAAATTAATTTAAAACATATATTTTTCAGATGTCGGAAGTATTTAACTATATGGTGTTTGTTTCAAGGACCTTCCGATATTGAATTAAGTTATTTGCACAATGATGTGTACTTGGTATTGTAGTTTAGATTCAGTAAACAGTCAGCCCTGTTTTGAAAAAAATGGTTAAATATTTAAATTATCCCAACTTTATCTATTACCCAATGGATTATTGCTTTTATTAATGAGAAATAAATATTACCTCTCAGGCATTTTCCGTTATTGCCAAAAGGTTTTCACCATCAAATCATTGATAATTTATAGGATTTTTTGATTGTCTATTTCAAAAGCCCAATATTATTAACTGGAAATAATACCAGTGAAAAGTATAGTAAGTAACTCTTTTAAAGAATACATACAATGTTATTTTATTTCCTGATTTGAACTAACTACTAGTAATTAGGAGAATTTCTATCTATACATTATTAAGTTGAAATCCTACCATATTAAGTTGTTGTAAAACTACCTGTTAATGAGCGTTTTCTATAAGTTTCTTCAACTGCTTTAAAATGTCAACCTTGCAACTAAAAAATTTCGCTACTAGAATATGATTTTCAAATTTACTACTTTTACCAGTTGTAAAACAAACAAATTGTATTCGACGGTTGACTAAATCATTTGCTAACAAAGATGCATTGTTTAAAGCACTATTGCGCATAACAAAAAAAAGTACTCATTTCTAGCTGAAATTCCTTCAAGTCCAAGGATGAATGTAGTCCATTAGATTACACACATCGACTGGTATTTAAATATATGCCACCAAATGGTTTGAATTGTAGCTAACTTATAT
The DNA here is from genome assembly GCA_963513935.1 of Aphrophora alni. Taxonomy (NCBI): domain Eukaryota; kingdom Metazoa; phylum Arthropoda; class Insecta; order Hemiptera; family Aphrophoridae; genus Aphrophora; species Aphrophora alni. The sequence continues at coordinate 73,171,398 of OY740770.1, read as the reverse complement.
TATAATTGACAATAACCTATAACCAGTTGTATCAGAGTATTTGCTTTTAGGAATTGATTTTGTTTTAAATCGATCTATTTATTAGACTACGTGGAATACTATTTAACTAACTTTTCCCCGTTTCCCCTCCCTAATATACATTAGAATGTATTTTTAAACTGCTTAATTTGCATTTATGCACTTAAATTACATTACTTTTGTGTTGTAACTATCTTTTGTGTTACGAGTATAACTTTACATATTGAACAATTTCAATGTTACTAAAATGAACAATTTCTAGCGATGTCATATTGAGAAACTCTCGAATATTTTTACCAGAGCGGAGATAAACGCATTTGGTGAAATATGGTATTAGTGTCACACTTTCCACTCGAACATTTGTTAATTTCTCCTAATATGCTTCTCGAACATATATTTACAGCAAATAAAATTATTACATCATTAAGTATCAGAATTTATGAATCATTGCATTTATTTCCTCAGTAATATTTACCTCTTGAACATAAAACATTGATATTTGCGTCACTTAAATTACACTCTACGGCAAAATAAAACTTTCGTTACGACTACAAAAACAAATTGAGGAAAAAAAAGTTCAAACTCTGAAGTCTAGACGCTTCGTAGTTGTTACATCTGTAAATAATTTCAGAATTGTCCCCAAACCAGGGCAGAATTTGTTTTGCAAAACAAACCTATTTACACCACGACACTTTTATGCTGTAATAAAGAATTACATAAAATCAAAAACGTACAAGTACATATATTTTGGACTAGATTATTTCAAATTAATTAATTTTTAATTAATGCATGTTCAGATGAAGTGGCTATCTGACAAATACACCCGACGCGGGCGAAAGAATCAAACGAACATTCAGTTTAGAAACAAGCTACTACATTTCTATGGAGCTTATAATTGTATTAAAGTTACAAAATTGGTATAATTTTTTAAAGTAGTAAAACTCTTTTTACCGCTCCTCGCCGACCTTGCGTTAGGGTCAAAAATTTTGATTGCAAAATGTGGGTTATTTTATAAAATTCCAATTTACTTTAAGCAACAAAAATAAAATCAACGAAATCTGTTCCCACTTTCAATGTTATAGACAAACACATATAATTGGAATAATTCTATACAAATATTTTCTGTTAATGTTACCAATTCATGTAATTTTTCCATTATTATATAGTTTTACCAAACACCAACTACGTTTACTTTGAATTTTATTACAGTTGAAACTATTGATTTCTAATATATAACAATAACTTTGATAATTTTATATCATGTTATATGAACTGACATACCTGATATGTACATCATCTAGTTCGGATTGGCTGTACTGAGTTGTTTTACGTTAATCAAACACAATTTTGAAAGGGGGGGGAACTGTTTAGAAATTACATATTCAGTAGCGTTAATGCCACATAAATATTTTAAAAATACATAGTTAAGTACTCTAGATGCAAAATTTATAATTTTGTTTATACTAAAGCTAAAAACCTGAGCGGTTACCATTGCTAAATCAAATTTTTATTTTACGTGGGTTAAATTTTTGATATTAGTCACTTTATAAGTAGTAGTTAAAAATCTTCAAATGAAAACCTCAAGCATACTAATTTTATTGATAAAAGAAAAAAATAGTATTTTTTATTGTCATTACTTACTACTAATTAAGCTTGATGGTAGAATAATAGTAACGGCCATCTTTCCAACGTACAAGTCTTTCATTTCCACTTTTCCTGGTTCTTATGATTTGCAGGAATATGTAACATAGTCTCGATGAAAACAACTTAAAAGACTAAACTCCTGGAAATAAGAAAACATAAAACATACAATATAAACTAATATTTTTATAAAATTACATTACGTAATGAACTAGATTCTGATTAGATTTTTTTGAATGTTTGTATTTTCTCACCAGGTAGGCTAATTGCTACAACCTCCAAGTACAAGTCTTGCTTAAGATTTGCGTATAGGTTTTATTGTAGCATTATATTATTAAAAGTAGGAAATATAAATAATTTTACTATAAAAAATGAATTTACAAGTGATTAAAATCGGTATAACATTATAAATTTAGAAACGCCTATTTCACACTATTTACTCTGAAAGACACGACAGTATACATGAGTATTAAGTATGAAGTTTATGTTGTAGTTTATAGTAGAGAACTTGATTTTTTAATTCTTCTCTTATTAGTATTAATGAAATTATTCTATACTCTTACAGCCCTAAACTATAGGTTAAACGAATAACCAGATATAACAGAAGGATTGCCAAAATAGTAAACCTCAAGTTTTATGAACTATATTTATTCAATCAAATTCATTATCAAAATTTTAATCTATTATAATTTAAATAACAATATTTTTTGACACATAGAATATTCATTTACTCCATAAGAAATTGATAGTTCTTCTTTTATAGCATACGATTGCCTAGGTTTTAGGATATTGCAAAACTTGAAAACAACATATCCCTGTACTTATGTTAAAGTATAAAGCTTATTTAAATCTCTTTTGAATTAAAAGTAGCTTTAACTAAAGACAAGTTAATGATTAAAATATTATGCCTATATTGTATCACTATTAGCATTACTTCTTAGCTCATAAACCATCTAGCATTTCTTTCGGTTCGTGCTGTAAAGTAGATTCTCTCTTTATGTATAGTTTCTCTCAATCTGTTCAATTTTATTTACTTTTTTTAATTCTTTACTTCATATCCTACTAATGAAACCGGAAAAACAATGTCTTGTTTCTACTTACGGCCGTTAGTCAAAACTGCTTCGAGTTAAGCGTGCGCCCCTACACACTAAGATAAGTCACTCCCTTCATTATATTTAAATTGTTTTTTAATTAAAGAACATTTAAAGAAATTCCTTTTTTTAAATTTGTCTTCGTATAAATAACTTGGTAAATAATAATTATTGGTTATTTGTCATAGCAATTAGTTCCTGTAATTAACTGTTTAATATATCCAATTGCTTCTATAGTAATAATATAGTAGTGTGTATAAAAATCAATCATCCAAGTAAAAAAACACACATTTTCGTATGGAATGTTTTCGAATACATATACTGTTTTGACTTTAATATTGAATACTACTGTAAGACCAATACACACAATACTGATGTATAACAAACAATGTACGATAACAATTACTAGTATTAAGCAGAATGGAATTATGTTTTATTACTTAAATATTCGATATTTTATAATTCAGAGTCTTATGTTGGATTACATAATATTCTAAAATAAGTCCAAGGGTAACATGATCACACCTTGTCAGGTGCTGTAAGCCGATTTACTTGTTTGTTAAACAAAACAGTTCCCTAATTCCCTCAAGACAGCATTTACTTTAAGTTAGTTACATTCTCTTTTACATAATCGTATTACATATAAATAGTTTCTATATGTAGTGATATAGCAAGAGAACAGAATTACGGCTTAAAATAAATTATGCACATGTTTACATGAAATAAATAAGTATCCCTACAATATTGTAATGCATGTATATTTAAAGATTTCTATTTTAAAATGTAAAACTACTGTTTCAATATTTTTTAAACCGTGGTTAAGCTTACACTATCTATTCAAAATAAAAAAAGATGAGTATATATTTTACTTTATGTTTTATCTGATACGTTATATTTTGCTCGAATAGGTCATTTCATTACCTTTGTGTATAAATGTAAATATTTTAACAGTAATTGGTTACTAGGAGTGTTACACAATCGAATAAGCAATTAGTTTACACAATTAATTCATTTAAAAAAATTCCATTGTAATAATTTGAAACCTTTTTAACATTTTGACTTCAAACTTTTCGTGCTAAGAAAATAACTTTTGCAGAGAAGCGAGACTAAATAAAAGTTACACAAATAATTGAAAACTTCTCACTTATAGATAAGTTACATAAAATTTTTATCGAACGCAATCGATAACTTCCGACGCCATTTATTCGTAAAATTTCCTCTTCTAAGACTGTTTATCAAAAATAGAAAAGTAAATACGTTCTGAATATAATATTAAAAATTAGGAATGTCACCAAATTTGCTAAAATATTTTGTTCAAATTTTATTGAAGTGGAAGGGTTATGACTTCAAATAGCATGGTCAAAAAATTACGATTCCTGTGTAACCTGAAAGAAGCCAAATACACATTACAGCAATCAAACATTATTTTTAAATTAGTTTTTTTTATTATTAGTATTGATACTATATATTTTATATTGGATATTAAAATTTAAACAAATGTTTTAATAGCAGCTCACCGTCCTTAAATGAAAACAATTCTTTCCTTAAATGCTCAATAATTTCTTTCAAAATAAATGTTCTTGAAGTGCGTGACATTTTAAATTGTAATATGCTTTCCTGTTTATTACTTTCAAAAACTAATTAATTTAAATTTAATATATTACATAATTTTTAATGCCGTTTAGACTTAGACATTATTATTTTAATAGCATTTAGGCTCATATTATTTTAATGTATTTAGACTCAGTTAGACATTATTTTTTGTAACTAACGCAAACCTTGCATGTTAGTAAAATTAGTCCTATTATTACTAATAAATAAAATCAGCAGTTTATCAATAATTCATTGTTCCTAATAAACTAATCCATAATATGATGTGTTTTATTTGATTAAACAATTAGATCGTCCAGCCCAGCAATGATTTCATTGATTTAGGATTAATTAGGTAAACTATTAACTATTAATCTAATTAAATATTCATCATGTAGGGAAATTGACGTATGTATCATATGGAGATCACCTAGACGTTAATAAGAAGTGATATTTATTACTTTAGGGAATTGTGGGTACGAACGCAGATATTTTTCGATTGTTTGCGTGGACTAACTAATTTAGAGGGAAACCCTTTGCCTAAAAATCATTTCTCTGAAAAATCTGTTCATTACAATAATACTACTTAATTGTCAACACGTACAAAATCTTTCTTCAATTACTTTTGGATGTTACCCTTGCAAGAAAAATGTTCTATTATATATGATTTCGTCATCCACTTCTTTTACCAATAGCATAAAATATAAACAATGATATTTTTTGAAAATATCTTGGATAATCAAGGAGTATTATTTACCAATACCTTGAAAAAGACTATTTATGTCATGATGAAACCTCTTTCAATAGGTCCACTGTTAAGAAACAGATTATAACAATTGTATCAAGCCAGAACTGTTTTTTCCTTACAAAAATCGAAATACGTCAAAATCTTAATTTTATTACAATTACGTCATTTACATTTTGCCTCATCTGGTATTGAAATCTAGAGATCACCATATGGTTTGAATTTTAGGAACCTTATATAGTGTTTGTGAAATTTTAATAAAATGTAAACAATTGTATTGAAACATTAATTTCACCTGTGTGTTACCATCAAAGGCCATTTGTTAGGTTTATATTTTTCATTATGAAATGTAAAATTATTTTTATATATTTCTATCTTCTTTAATTTTGTCAGCTAAAAACTATTTTACTAAATACTGCTATTTAATTCCATTTATCTAGTTTTTTCCATATTTAATTTACATTAAACAAAACAATACTTTTAAATATAACATGTAGGGCTAAACTAAATTATATTTATACAAATAAATACTACTTGTATGTTATACATTCCTGCTGAGATATGAGTGGAGTCATATTAAGAAACCCTGGAATACTTTTAGTAGAGCGGAGGTGAATAAATTTGCTGAAATTAGTGTCCGTCGTATTAGGGTAATAAAAACAGCTAAAACATAATTTACTTAAAATTGGCAACACCTGTTACAATTTCAACCATCAAATAAAATAAAAGACAAATTTCACAATAAACTTTTTGTAAGCAAGTTTTTTCAGTGACCAAGTAATAATCTTCAGTTACCATGGAGTGTTTATTGCGGAAAATGTGTTGATATTAAAGAAATTGAGGTTGTGTAGAGAAAACACAAAGTGGGTTCCCATGAACTAGCAAACGAAACACTAAAGCTCTATAGTTTGAAATCTACATCTTTACTTTTACAGTTCCATCGCGACCTCGCGTTCCTCGCGATCTTCAGAGGATTATTTCAATAAGTGTTGTTACTTTTGAAACCCATTCTCACAGTTTGAGTACTTATGAACAAATTTCTAAATCATAAAATAAAACTTTCCAAAACACTTTTCCTTAATATATGCAATATTATAAAATACTCCCCATGTAATATTTATTTGTCGAGTTTACCTAATGTAATTTCCAAATATTTATCATAAGTCAAACTGGCATCAAAATTGATTGATTTTGATATTTACATTGACAATAATATCCTTTGGACTGCGATAAAGCTTTTTTATAATATTCATATTTTGTGTCAACTAACTTACACACGACTGCAAAACGATTGTGGGAAAATACAAATTGAAAGACAAAACCGTTCAAACGCTTCGCAGTTATTATTTCTGTAAATAATTTTACAATAGTTTTCACAACAAGACAAGAGTTTGTTTTAACTTTAAATTTCGATGAACCACACTTTAAATAAGTTAAACTAAAAAGTACCATGTATTGGAAGTACGTGACAAAAATCTGTTTGCGTCAATGGTATTGTTATTAAAAGACTTTAAATTAAATATTAAAATGTTAACATATAACTTTGATTTAGTTGTGCGAATTTAGATTTTCTACGTGATTACAGCTGTCTTGCTGTCATTGCAGCATCGTCAGATGTACAGAAATAATAAACACTTAGATAATTCACTCGATTAAGGTGTTAACATTTAATTTTCAACAATGTTTAAAATACAAATTTGTTATTATTCATTATGAGTCACTAGATAGTTCCCATTTTATATCATATGTATTTAGATTACCAATTTTAATAATAATTTAGGTGTAAATAGCAGTAAAAACTATTTTATTTTATTTTTTATTGTATTATCAAAAATCGTTAAAATACAAAAATCTCATTAATCTTTACTAGTGACAGAGTAGTTACTACTTTCTAGCAAATTTATTTTCACTTCATATTTACTACAGATTTAGGTCTAAAGACGTCGAAAATTTAGTGTTTTTTTGTTAAAATGTTTATTTTCAAAAATGTATTAATTCCGAAAATGTGTAACTCATTACTTGTTACAGTATCGAAACTATATCTTATAAAATGTATTCATATTTCAAATATACTAAGGTTACAGTTACACAATTATTGATATCCTTGTAAATCGCTATATTCTATTACAAAAGTACAGATACAGATTTTAATTCACACGGTTCTAATAGCAAAATTGTCAATCTTTTAGTTTTTTGTAAGAACATTTTGCCTTAGCATGGTTAGGTAAAAACCATGATCATGAACTATTATGAACTCTACGCTACTAACCGAACAAAAGTTAATATAATTCCACTTTAATTATTATATAAAAGTAAATATAAATAAGTTACTTCGTAGCGTGGTAAAATTGCAACATTTTTACTATGTGGTGATATATAAGTACAATCAATAATATTTTGTTGCTAATTTAAAACTGCAATATGTAAAATTATCATCCTATACAGGCATAGAAATTTGCTATTCTCTAAATTCACCCGAAAATTTTTCTCTTCAATTATCGTTAAATACAAAAGATAGAGACCAAATCGTACAAACTAAACCGCATATTTTAGAACCAAAGTTATAGTTCACAAGGAATTGTATAGAAATTTTAAATGATCCACTGAGTATCTCAAGTTTCATTGTATTGTTTTCATAATAATGGGGAATATGGATTTTTGTACATTCAGTATATGCAATGTGTTATCATGGATCATAAACGTGAAATTTAACACAAATTTTATCCGGAACGTTTTTAAATGGTCTTAGGTATCAGAAATTCATCTTTTTTTTTTTTTTCAATGTGTATAAGTTAGTGGTAAGTCTTTCATCAAATGATTTATATTTTCAAAATCACGACCTTATTATGAACACTATTTAATAATTTATATTTTTTTTCTTGCATTAAAATAAATGGTTTTTAATCATTTTTATGTTGTTGCTATTTTTGAAACACTTTATTACTACACATTTTATTTTTGAAACACATAACAACACTACGATCTCATAATCATCACTAATTCTTTCGAATGTGTAGTTCACAAAAGTAACTTCTACAGAAATAAACTAAAAGTATTGGTCGCTATACCAATGAAATATCAGAAACGGGAGTTGTATGTGAAAACCGAAAATGGATCGTTTACCTCCTAATTACAAATATAAACTACACTCTTCTATTGTATTTAGAAATGCAGAACCGAGCGATTGACGTTCCATGTTAAACCGAAATAATATTTAACATATTAAAAGTTTAAATTCAGGGCGTAATGTACAAAGAATAAAATAAAAAAGTGGTTTTTCATATACTCTTAAAATTTTTAAAGCACATCTACAATATACGAATAATTACTTATAAATTAAACCCTTCTCAGTGTTTTAAACTAAACATTATGCCCAAAATAAAACAGAACAAACATTCATGCTCGGAAATTCCTCCTAGCATTAAAGTCTCCTAATAAGTTCAACATCCTATCACAAGGGAGGAATTGTGATTTGAGTTGTATTAAATCACATAGTACATACATCATTTTAACTATTTTCCGTTAAAACACCTTTTCATGTGCAACGTAAAGAGGCCTGTTAAAACTTTTTAAGAATTCTTACCAGTTTAACTGTAATTTGGAAAAATTAAACCGGTCGAGGATGTAGCCTACATTGCATACTTAAGGTGTGTATATACATATAAACATATTCTCCATGTTACAAAAATGGCTGATATTTTTTAAGGTGTAGGGCCTACTCGTGAGAGCCTCTCTTGGAGGCCTTACAAATGTTTAGTTAAATTGGTTGGTAAAGAATATACTTTTAGCAATTTGAAGATTGGAAACTCTTCGTGTGACACACTATAGCGATAAAACTTTGCAGCATTTTGTAAATTTCAAATATGTGACACGTTAAAAAGAGTAGATTTAGTGTCATAGGTCTTACGCCGTTTGTCAATAAAAGATTTTTATTAATTCCAATAAATATTCAACCGTTTCTGTTATTTTTGATAACTTAAAGCCTGTAATACACAATTGTTACATACTGTATGTTATTATTTCACCAAAAAATCTTACGTACGACTATGACATCGTTCTTCCTACTATTAATAATGTGGTATTTTTATAAACTTATTTATTACAGCAAAGAACTAGTTCGGTGTAAATAAGTTTATTTTGCAAAACAAATTCTGCCTTTGTGTGGCGACAATTCTGAAATTATTTACAAAGATAACAACTGCAAAGTGTCTAGACTTCAGAGTTTGAACTTTTTTCTTCTCAATTTATTTTTGTAGTCGTAACGAAAGTTTTATTTTGCCGTAGAGTGTAATTTAGTTGATACTAATATGATTGGACTAAATATTATTGATAAAATATATACAATGATTCATAAATTCTGATAGTTTATGGTGCCTAATTTTATTTTCGACACCATCGGGAAGAATATTAGGAAATATTAACATATTTCTTAGTGGAAAACATGACCAAATGTGTTTCTTCTCACTCTGGTAAAAGTTTCTGAAAGTTTCTCAATATGACATATTCGTAGATATTGTTCATTGAAATTACTGCATAAATTTACGGTATAGATACAGTTTCACTAGTAACGCATAAGATAACAAGTAATATAATTTCAATGGATCAATAGAAGATCAGCAGTATATATTAAATTTAAAATTTTGGGGGAAATTTATTTAAATAATATACCTCACAAATGATACAAATAAATTTATTTAATTAAATCATTTCGCTAGATGAAAATATTCCAATACAACTGGATAATGGCTATTGTCAAATACAATATAAGTTACCTACAATGCCAACCATTTGGTGACCTGTATTTAAATACCAGTTGATCTAATTTACTCCATTCATCATCACACTCTCAGAACTTTCAATGACACTTGCGTAGTTTTTGTTTATGCTCAATACTTTTTAATAATAGGCCTATAGCTTTAATCCCAAATAATTTAAACCAACTGTCGAATTCAATTTATTTATTGTACAAAACTGCAATGGTAGATTAAACTGCAAAACTGTTGTGGTTTGGTTGGTGTAGCTGGTGTATCACTGAAGAGTCGTTGAACGCGCGTCTGATGCTTAGGCGTATTTTTTTATGAGAATTGTGTTCTGTGTGTTTGTTATACTGTGCAATGGTAGAACTGTTTAATTCGAAAATCACATTATCGTAGTGAAATATTTTTGTTGTAAGGTTGACACCCTAAAGCAGATGAAGAACGTATAGAAACCCTTCATCAGCGGGCAGTTTTGCACCAACCAACAGATTTTCAATCTAATAATTTATAGATAGAAAACCCCTTTAAATTACTCGTAGTTAATTCAAGGGAGAGAATCATACAAAGCTGTAACTATTGAATATTCACTATTAAATTCACTTCTATTATATTGGAGGTCGCTACATCCAACCTATGCTTTGGACAATAACGGGAATTGTCGGAGATGTAATATTTATTTCCCATTAATGATAGCAAAATTATTTTGGCTAATAGATATTTAAAGTTATGATACTTTAAATATTTAGCTATATCTTTCAAACTAAATAATAGCTGACTACTGTATTTTAAATGCAATACAATTCACATATCACAGTATAAATAATTTAACTCATAACCATACCTGAAAGTCCTTGAAACAGAAAAGCATATAGTTAAAGCCCGTCTCAAGGTAAGTTGAGGCAGGGTACCTGGCTGGAGGGTTAGGGCGATGAATAGCTGGAGTGGCCCGGCCAGTAAATCCCATTAGTCACGCCTCACCGAATACTCCACTTAAGAGCGGAAATGTAATAAATAATCATTATTTAAGAAAATACTTGATACTGTATTGTTAGTTATCATAATACAAACAATTGTGTGTTTATCCCGTGCTAATCGGCCGACTTAAAGTATTGTAACATACTGTTTTGTTATATATTTTATTTATGTATATTTCATTCATTGTTTCCGGCTTGAGTGAGTGAGTTGTTAACAGGAAATGTCCATTAATATTTGTTGGAAGTTTCCGGCTTAAGTTTGTGATTCGATAGCAGGAAGTGTCCATTACTAAATGACACCGTTGACAATGACGCTAGGATTTAAATACTTCGGCAAGCTATTTTTGATATCAGTACTAGTCATGGCAGCTGAGAGGATTCTACTAGCGCAGAAGTACATCACCTTACATGAACGAGGGAGTATACTCGGTAGTGGCGAGAGGAAAATTATATTGACAGTGTTTGGAAATCTGTTAGCTGAGTCGACAGCTTCACTTCGGGAAGTAGCAGAGCGGACAGCGGCTTTAACAGGGACAAGCAGAGCGACTGTGGAACGTATAAGGAAGGAAGCTAATGAAGGAAAAATCGTCACACCTGGTAAAAAAAGACCTAGAGCCACAGGTACCAAAACAAGAATGAAAACAACGTCTGACTTTACGAAGATTGGAATCCGACGCATAGTTCATGGTATGTTTCAACGGAATGTTGTCCATATTGGAAATGAACATGGATTTCTCAAGGAAGCAAGTGATGGTACGAGTCAAAAGGACGTGAGGCTGATTTTTCAAGGAAAGAAGAACAAAAAGCGGCTTGGAGGGGTAGACTATCATGAAGAAATGAACTCTGTTTGTTTTGAAAACTGGTTTGAGCAAAATGTCCTTCCGAATTTACCACCCAACAGTGTCGTCGTTATGGACCTCCTACCATTCGAGAACCGTAGAGAAATTTCCGAACATGAGCTGGAAAAAAAATGATATCCAGAACTATCTGACAAACAAAGGAATTGAATGGTCTAGTTCATGTGTGAAAGCTGAACTTTTACAGTTAGCGGAACCTTTTCGACCGACAGCTAAAAAATATGTTGTTGACGAGATGGCTGCTAAAGCTGGACATGCAGTTTTAATATTACCCCCCCCCCCACCACTGTGATTTGAACCCCATTGAATTATTATTATATCAAGTTTTTATAAGATCGCACATAAATAAAATTTGAAATTCGTTTCATTCACTTCAGCGTAATAGCTGCATGTCGAGTTATTTATTATTATTATGTTGTGTTAATAACGCAATCAAAATATACATAAATAAAATATATAACAAAACAGTATGTTACAATACTTTAAGTCGGCCGATTAGCACGGGACAAACACACAATTGTTTGTATTATGATAACTAACAATACAGTATCAAGTATTTTCTTAAATAATGATTATTTATTACATTTCCGCTCTTAAGTGGAGTATTCGGTGAGGCGTGACTAATGGGATTTACTGGCCGGGCCACCCCAGCCATTCATCGCCCTAACCCTCCAGCCAGGTACCCTGCCTCAACTTACCTTGAGACGGGCTATAAATACTTTCCTACATCTGTCAAATATATACATTTCATGAATTTAAATGGTTCCTTGCTCATCTGACACACGAGTTTTATTAATAATGAAGACCGCTGTATTCATATTGAATATTTTATTCATTATTCAAAACAATTCACCGATGTAATTACTATTCATTCATTATATGTAACTACTACTAAAATAATTACAATGATTATAATTATATCGGTAATTGAATTAAAATAATATTAAAAAGTAACAACATATGGATCGTTTTGATTTTTTTTTTTTTTTTTTAATAGTAGGCCTAATTCTTTTACATGCTGCTTGTTGTAATTTTTTCTAGTGATAATCCTTCACAGTTCACTAGAATTTAACCGATTTTGAAATATTCGGAGGCTAATAAAGCGTCCTTTGTATATTTTAATTTTTTTGAACTATAGTTCTTAAACCGGGATTGTTGATAAAAATTTCATGAAGGCTTAACGATTGGTATCTATTTAATTTTGTTAAAGGATATTTGAGAAAGTTAACTCGATCTTTGTACACTGTATTTAATCCGATTAACAGCAAAATTCTGTAAAAATTTTCTGTTTTGTTTAAAACCCTTGTAATAGAATTGTACAATGAAATCCTTTTTGTCTTAAAAGTTTCATAATGGATTTTATTAGAAAAGAAGATGTACCTATTTTAATCTACTAATAACAAATAATTTTATAGGTACGTATAACAATTAATCTTATTTTTAAATGTACAAGATTTTACAGAAACTTATTTTCGTGTATATATATATCGTAACTTAACTTTACCGAAAGTTATAATAAGATAAACGAAATTTTATATTCAAAGCATTTTTATGAATTCGATATGGTATCTTTGCTACGCTAAGATCAGCTGTTGTAACAGATTATTCTCGGTTTCGGTTTTTAAAAGAAATATAATTAATTTGCGTTATGTTCATTAGAACCAATTTTTAGTAGTAATAAATTAACTATTTTAGTAATTACAATTAATTTACTAATATTATTAAATATATATATAACTTTTTTACCTATATAATAATGAGTAAAACTGTGCCACGATTTAATCTTAGTTTATGATAGCACAAAAACTTTTGAGAATTAAAACTTAGAAACTTATGAAGGTTATTTACTGTGTATATTTACTGTATATAGGCTACATAATATATTTTACGCCATCCCCTTGTTTTTGAGAGGAAAAAACCTACATTTAGAAGTAATGTAACTTAAAGTAAATTCTAGGTTGAATTAGGCAAATTATTTGCTTAATAAAGAAATAAATCCTCTAACCAACACCTGACATATTGTACTAACTGTACGAAAAAATGTATTCTTTGCTCATTATATTCAATGTATTAGGTAATCCTGTAAACTCTATATTATAAAATATCTGAGATATTCATAAAACATTATTAGTTTACTTCTATTGTAATAATAGATTTTAATAATAATTGCATTGGTAAAAGTATACATTTATTTTTAAATATATGCGTAAAATTTAAAATATGAGTCAAATATATATTTTTTAATTCAAAAAATAAATATTGTAATTTGATTGCATGAGAAAACACTACACTTTAAAAAATACTTACCAAAATCCAAATAAATTGATTGAAATATGCTATTTTACTATAGTTAAAATATGTCGAAACCGATGCGTATGGTCAGACCAGATATTAGTTATCCAAGTATTTTAATATGTACCTAGTTACCGGATAACTTATCAATGAATATTATTGTGAGAATATATAACTTATTATTTATATATGATGATCTACCTACTACATTATTTCATACTGCCAAACATCTAAAAACCATTAAACTAATTAATAAACAAAACTATTTTTACAGAAATATAATGAGACTTTAAGTAATTAAATGACATAGGATCACAAAAGAAACAAATGAGAAATCTTGTTTGGAAGTTGTTTCCTACCAAGATAGACTGTAGAACGGGTCAATATAATAAGAGGCTAATTTAATTTTACAACCTTCACAACGCAGTACATGTTAGGAGACGTGTTGTAAATAAATTTACTTTACTCCACAAGTGTGAATTTTGGAACAATTGTGAGGTTGTATAATTAGAGTTTATGACATAAATTTAAAAAGGTTGAAAGGTCTATCCTTTAATGTTAAGATGATGAAACAAATATGCTCAAACCTACATTGTGTTAATAACTTAAAACACAACTTTTTACCTTTCAAATACTACTTTAATACAATATTTTGATTTTAGAAAACAATTACATTTATTAACTTAATATGTTATTAACTATACAACATTCACTCTGCACAATCCTTAACCTAATTTTAATTTGTTTACAATGAATTTTTATTTGACCCAATATTCAAAACTTTCTTGAATTTTTAAGGATTCTTAAAAATCCTTCTTGGACATCAACACTTATTCTACCAAGATTATATTTTTCTTTTAGTTTTGACTAATGAAACATTGATTTTCTTTACAAAGAAAAACAATTTAAAACTTTAAACATTTAACATACAATTTATTGCCTCGGCTTTGATTTTTCTTTACAAAACAATTTAAAAAACTTTAACCTTGAATATATCATTTATTGCCACAGTCAAATTTATTTACTTTGCCATCGTTTATTGCCTCTTTTACAAAAAACAAATTTGAAACTTTAAACATTAAACATATAATTTATTGCCTCGGCTTTGATTTTTCTTTACAAAACAATTTAATTTTTTAATAACACTAACTCTAATTTCTCGGGGGGGGGGGGGGATTCTTTGATGGCTCAATTGAAGTGAAATTTACGATTAATAATGAAAGAATGGTTAACAATTTATTTTGTACCTATCAATGGTTCGCTCCTTTTTCAAATGGTCAATTTTTCACAATAACACTTCACAAATTTCACTGACTCTGCTTTATCACTTTACCGGATTTTCTTTTCACTAACAAAACGAAGCACTCACAAATTCCTTATTTAATTCCTTGGGTGACGGATGGTCCTAGCTGCAATTGGTACTCTTTCTTCCTGACGACAAAATACTAACGTCTCGTTGATACTAAACTTGTGCTAATGGACTTTCCGCTAACGAACTCAGAGACGCCCAACTACTCTGGTCAACAAACAGTTTAAGACTTTATCTTTCTACTCGACTTAAAACAAAACTTTAACAAGGTGACGCAGAGACGACTCGTCTCTTGGGTCAATAATCTTCGACGACTTTCACTAACTTTCTTTTCCAATTTTGGTTCTTACCGAATATCATCCCCTCTCTTAAAACTTGAGTTGGCTTACTCTTCGTTGATTAGTTCAAATCTTCGAATTCTTTTTAAAACATAGTTTCTGTCTTTTTGGTGGCGGTTTTAAAATCTGCCCGTTGATTATTAAAAGTGGGATCTCATCTCATTGGTCGACCTACATTCTGCAAACCGTTATTATTCGAAAACTGTTGGAAACTTTCCTTTCTGATGTACAGTTAGGGGCGCTAATTTCCCCCTTGTTTTCTCCTTTTTTTATAAAATTTTTATTCACATCTGTCCTTGGCCAATTCTCCCGTTACTTGTTTTTTAAGTGTGTAGGCGTGTTTTATCTTCGCCCGTTGTTTGGAACAAATGGTTATAAAGATCCTTTTCTCACAATGCCTTTGTTTCTTTTATGTGGGATCTTACCGACCATACAGTAGTCCCTTTTATTCTTTGTACCTCGGTGGTTTCCCTTGTCAAGCAGTTTGAGTCATAAATCCTTTTAACAATGTTTACATTTTCTTTCACTTACACATTATCCTAACGTTTCCTAACTATGATATTTTTTTATTAACCTACAATTAAATATTCCTCTAATTTTATCCTTATTTATATATCCTAATTCATAAGTCGTAAATTCCTTGAGTCAGATTACTGCGCTGTATCGTTCCTTCTCCGACAGCCCTCCTTATTGTTGAAGTCATGCCAAGGTTGTCCTCCTGATTGCGAACAGTCCAGACTGCGAACATGTTTGGGTTTACGAGGGGGAGGGGGTCGTCTGGGGGTGGGGGAGGATTCTTGATTGCGAACTCATTTTGAGAAGTCGGGGTTTTCAACCCATTCGTAGAATCCCAGGCCGGTATTATATATTAACAGAATGATTTGGCCACAACTAAATACACAAATAATAATAATTTATTCTATTTTCCAAAATCTAGTACTTAAGCATACTTAAGGTTCGCATGTCCCAGTCATTTTTGAGTAAATTACCCTATCACGCCTGATTTAGTTCCAAATATGTGTTCGCAGTCTGGACGATTTTACCCTTGTTCGCAATCTGGACTGTTCGCAATTAAGACTCAACCTCTATCCCTACAGTCGTCCGGCTTTCTACCCCACACGTGTTCTTTTTCGACGGTTTCCCTTTCTGCATTGTCTCCTGTCCTTCGCCATTAATGTTGTTTATTATTATGGTCACGCCATTGTGTCCCCCGGTCATTCCATTGCCTACCTCAATTGTTTTGTTTGTCCTTTTCCCTTTCATTGAACTCTTCTATTTTTGAGTGTGTCAAATTCCATTAACAGTTTTATAAACTCCTATTTCCTTTTTATTCCTTTTGTAATTATGGTGATTAAAATGTTAGGGTGGAAATGTTTCCCTACTTTGTAAACTAATTGGTCTTCTGTCAATGGCGGACACTGTAACACTGTAACATTAAAGAATGGCTTCCTCGCCCATTCTTCCGCGAAACTTCCCGAATTCTAGCTGATCCCTAATTTTTGCTTGTATGATCTCGTTAAAATATTTTTCCTTAAACAAAATTTCGAACTCACTAAAACTTTTTACGCTACCTTTGTGTAATTGCCACCAAATAAGTGCTTCTTCCTTCATGTACCGATCGATCCAATACACATTGTTCGCTACCGTTTTAACTTCCCTCATTATGTTTAAGAATTGTATCGGGAATCGCTCTCTCCCTGAAAAACTAACGTTCCTCACTTCCGGCTACCGAACACAACCTTCACCTGTGTTTTTTAATTTCTTAATTTTCTTATCCATTTCCATAACCTTCTGCGCGACTTCTGCAGTTTTCTTCGCGTACTCGTCGATTTTTGAGTTGTTAGTCTCATAATTTTGTAAACATTTTCCCCGATTTCCTTATCCTTCCCGCGAGTTCTTCTAATTTCGAATCGACGACGATTCCGCGGTTCTCGACTTCTTGAACGCGATTTTCCGTTTCCGCGCGATATTCACTTATCGCTGATTTTTTCTTCCATCGTCTTCAATTTCTCATCTAAGCCCGTCTGAATTTCCGCGACCGATACTTCGACCGTCTTGACGCGATTGTTTACTCCGTCGATTTTCTTAATTAATTTTTCCTCAACCGCGGTTGCACTATTTCTCATTTCCTCGCGGATTGTAGCTAACATCTCCTCTTGCTTGCGACTTACTGTCTCCACTTTTTCTGCGATTTTTTCGGTGAACTTTTCCATTTTTTCTGCTGTTTTCTCGAAATGTTTTGCCATCATTTGCTCGGTGTTTTTCCGGTTTTCTTCTGCTGTCCTTCGGTTTTCTTCCGTCATTCGCTGGGTGTTTTTCTTCATCATTTGCTCAGTGTTTTTCCGGTTTTCTTCCGTCATTCGCTCGGTGTTTTTCCGGTTTTCTTCCGCTGTCCTTCGGTTTTCTTCCATCATTTGCGCCATCAATGCTTGGAAACTTGCCTCCTGATTGACCTTCCGTCGTTGTTGCTACACCTAAATTTCCGTCTACTTTCCCCACCCGTGAATCTACACTATTTCCGTCTACTGACCCCTTATCGCTATCTGATAATCCTAACTGGTCCCCTTTCCGACTAATACTTTCGCTCTCTAACCCCAATTGGTTGTAAATTTCACTTTCATTTGCCATCTTTGATTCTAACTCCTTTTTTCTATTTCTAGTAAGCATAAAAACACAATTCTACCCTTATTTTATAAATATAACACATAATTTTCCTGATACAATATTAAATGTTACTTATTCTACAAAACATTTTTTTTAATAACCCTAACAATTTTCTTTATAATATATATACATCGTTATTATAATAATAATATATGGCTCACTCAATATGAAAATCAGTTCCAGAACAGTATTTAGGTCGGATAATCACATTATATTAACATTGTAGCTCGCTCTACTTAGCCGATGACCAACAACGATGATGATACGCTATAAACGGAGAAACTATAAATCATATTATACAGTATATAAGTCCAAGTCGTACGCTCTAGTAGTCAACGCTGAAGCTTCATACATACTTTTCACACATTATAATACACGTACAATAATGGACGGCTTCGCTTCGGTACTATTGAGAAACGTTTTATTGAGAAAAGTATATTACATATTTACATTAAAAATGCAGGTGTGACCTAACCTGATTTTTAAAAAACACCTCGCCTAACCTAACCAACGTCTATACTTAACTAGAGAACTGTAATACACCCACTCCCTACAGATCACGGCGGCTTATATAGTCGCTAAATAACACAACGAGTAATACTACACACGATACTCCGTCACTATAGTCTCTGGTTTCAAATATAGACTTCAATGGCTCAAATCCCACTGGGTAATAAAGTGTGTGACGTCACAGAGAATGACGTGTAACGTGTAGTGACATCACAAGATGGCGGAGAAAATAGAGGATGTTGGGGAGGGGCCACATGTCACATGCGCAAAATGGAACCTCCTGATTGGCCTTGTGGCAATTTCTAAGAACCTCTACTGGCACAACCATCATGAAAGACCTTCGATCTTAAACTCCTGTGCTTTCCTTGGAGTTCCCAGGGAAAATCAATGGAAGCATTCTTCTTTCGTGAATTCTTTAGCTGAACATGGTACGAAACTGCATTGACTTTGGCTGGATGACACGAAAGGCAAATTTGAAATTGTTGAGGAGTGTCAACATCAAAAGAAATAGATTAAAAAGATTTTTTAATTTTAGTGGTATTATCTCGTCGAATTTAGGCGCACTGTAAACAAACACAGTGATAGAAAAAAATGACAATACCATGGCCCATCGCCCACGCTCTCTTCTCCATTATGAAGCATTGTTGTGGTTTCTGACAATTTGAAATTTTATGGGGATGAGTGATAAGGAAACAAAACTTATATTTAAACTCTTACTAACATTTGTTCAACTAATACATTGACGAATTAGAATCATATGATAATAATAGTGATAATTCGTCAGATTTGCGATACAGGGTTTATTTAATTTGTATTTCAACCCACTGCCAAGAAAGCTGCGTTCTAATAATGTTTACTGTAATAACACACGTGAAATAAGATTTAATTGTTTTACATTAAGAAACAAGAACAATTCTTCCACACACGCGCGCACACGCACACACACACACACGCACAAACATACACACAATTAGACGGACGAAATAACTTCGAACGCGGACGCTAATCACTCCTATCCAAACCCACCCTTAACCCCCCGGCTAGTAGACATTCCAAACCAAAATTCCGCGCCCCTTTACTCTCAAACTCTAACAAACTCTCTCTCTCTCTCTCTCTCTCTCTCTCTCTCTCTCTCTCTCTCTCTCTCTCTCTCTCTCT
The DNA here is from genome assembly GCA_963513935.1 of Aphrophora alni. Lineage (NCBI taxonomy): Eukaryota > Metazoa > Arthropoda > Insecta > Hemiptera > Aphrophoridae > Aphrophora > Aphrophora alni. The sequence goes on along the minus strand of OY740770.1, from coordinate 73,151,454 downwards.
CTCTCTCTCTCTCTCTCTCTCTCTCTCTCTCTCTCTCTCTCTCTCTCTCTCTCTCTCTCTCTCTCTCTCTCTCTCTCTCTCTCTCTCTCTCTCTCTCTCTCTCTCTCTCTCTCTCTCTCTCTCTCTCTCTCTCTCTCTCTCTCTCTCTCTCTCTCTCTCTCTCTCTCTCTCTCTCTCTCTCTCTCTCTCTCTCTCTCTCTCTCTCTCTCTCTCTCTCTCTCTCTCTCTCTCTCTCTCTCTCTCTCTCTCTCTCTCTCTCTCTCTCTCTCTCTCCTCTCTCTCTCTCTCTCTCTCTCTCTCTCTCTCTCTCTCTCTCTCTCTCTCTCTCTCTCTCTCTCTCTCCTCTCTTAAAACTCTAGACACAATCTTTTTTCAATAACAATTATTGACATAATCACAAATTATATGTATTCAATACAAATCTTACTCTTTGACCTCCGTGTCTTTCTTGTGTGAGATCGGCTTCAGGCTCTGCAATCAAAAAATAAGCATTTGTTCGAAAGTCCAATTTTTCAACACACTTTATTATACAATTTATTATGTAAAAATCAAATAATGCTTTTTTATTAAATATTTACCACTTGACTTAGCTCTATTTATTTATTTTAAAAACAACCTTAAGTTATGATACCTTAATTAATACTAACCCCTATCTCCGGATCGCAACGTATTGGGACGGTTCTCAGAAACAAAAAGAATAATTGTAACTTTTATAATGGTTAATTTACAATTTAGACCTATATACTTCCATCAGGTGAAGTTGATTTTACTTTTTCATTTCTTCTTCTGTTTTACTTTAAACAAATCTGTATTACTAAAACATTGAAATTACTTTTTACCATTCTCAAAAACAACTGGTAAGATTTTTATGACACAGGCAATACATTTACTTTCAAACACTAGAAACAATTCATAATATATTTGACATATATATATATTCTTCAATTATTCAAATTATATAATCCTTATTTCTTCTTAAAGTTTTCAATATAATTCCTTTAATTTTCCTTAATAATTATTGCATTACCACTTATAATATACCTAGATTATTACCAGCTATTTCCAAAGTAAAAGAGTTTAAACCAAAGTATGTATTTACGATTTCAAATATTAATTTAATAATTTTTACTTATTTTTTAAATATTATTTATTTTATATTCTACTTTTAAATTTAATATTTTTTAAATATTTTAATTAAGAAAAACTAAATTCACGTACATTTACAAATTTTTTCCCCAAAGGAGAGTTTTTCTTTTTTTTACAAAATAATGTTTGTTTTTAATTGTAACGAAAATTATTAGAAATTTTAGAATGACTAAATTGATCAAAATTATGTATAAATTTACATAGTTAGTTAGTTTACCTTAGATAGTTACCTTAGATAAATAGATAGATTTATCTATCTAAGGTACCTTTACCTTGGATAGTTTACGATGCCGGAAAAGCATTGCTGCCTCGGTAGGTGGTCAGGAAGATGCTGATGGATTATGATTCCCTCAGGATAGTCCAGATCTGCTCAAGCCAGCATTGTTCAGACTCGGAAGAATCCAAAAATGCCTCGTGAAGTAGATTTTTTTTCAAGAAGCGTAGAGAAATACCAGCACGACAACCGCCAATTGAACGGGTACTAAAAACAGAGAGAACCCATAGAATCCCTTCGAATACTTCACCCACGTATTTATAGAATTCACACAAAAAATTAGTTTTGGTATTCCTACGCTGAATTGCATAAAACATAGTAATTTCTGAAAGACAAGACAGAAAGTTGTTTTTCCCGGTTTATCACTTAACATTGATTCAATTCGACATTGTACATATTTTTTTTCCAGAAATGTCTTTATTCATGAGAAAATTGCACTCTTCCCGATAGACACAAACTATACAGGGCAGTAGCTAGCCGCGTTTTGACTATCTGAATGTCTGAACTGGAAATCTTCTTTAAAATCAAAAAAAAATTATCTAACTTCCCTTAAATGTTTTTGAAAAAACTTATTTCTGTTTTGGATTCTTTAAGTTTTTTATTATTTTTGAGAATATCATTTGACCTCGTATCTACTCTCGTTCACACATAATTTACGTTAGTATATTTTGCTATTATTCTATCTACCACTTTCACAGTTTTGATTTATTACTTTCGACACACTTTGGAAAACTTACACTGTTTTTATTACGTAATTATGTTGCACCATGTCCAAAACTAAGGAAAAGCTCATTTCCCCCCTTATTTCTTTTATTTAACAATTAAAAATTGTATTTATACTTTGTGAAAACAATGCAATGATGTATTTATTCATAATTTTGAAAATTATTTTAAAACTGCTCTTTTGCTGATACTATTTTCATATAGCATCATAAAACTATCCTTTGATGTGCCTTTAATTACTGTTTGGTAATGTCAACCTATTCAATTTCCGACCGAAGCGTCAATTGAAATTAAGCGCTCTCGGATGTACAACTCTTGTCATCTGTTTTAAAAACGGAATATTCATTTACAACGGGACTTTTCCATTGTATGGTCAAAGTTTCCGTTGAACACAGCACCGGCTTTCGAATTGATATCAGCCCCCACATTACTAATTATTCCACCAATAAACGGGTGGCATCTTCGAGAGCAACCATCATAGTACCGCAAATCAACTGCCACCCTTGGCTAAGGGACGCTTTCTCTTCCAACGGTGCAAATCATTCTTGGCTTGGCAACTCAACTGGACGAATCAATCTTGGCTTAACAACTAAATTGGACGAATGAGTCTTGGTTTGGCAACTAAAACAGCGACTCAGCGTGCATACTCTCATTGCATTCGTTAGTTTTCTCTAACAGAGAACGCTTGTCGATTAATTCATTTTTTATGTTTAATCACGCTTCACGACTTATGCTTGTCGTTCGCAGTGCACCCATACACTATTCCTTTGTCTCTGTCGCTCGCTGTGCAACAACGCACAATACTTCATTTTCGTTCGCTTTCCCGCTTCATGTCGCTCTTTGTCTCGTTATGAACAAACGCATTCTCAACGCAAAATACATATATTTGTGAGATTAATTTGTCCTCCGGATTTAATAAACATCTGTCTCTCAAACCAATCTCATTGCGTGCATAACTATTACAATTTCCCCCTCCCTTTGTTACTATTTCCGTGATTTTGTACTTTATTACATTTATGCCTTTTTAAATGAATTTGGGATCTTTTTATAATTAAAAAACAATTCAAATTTGCATAATATATCCTTAAACATTATATACAATTGATAAATACAATTAAAATCTCATTACTATTTAATTATATTTAAATTTCTACTGAACTTTACTTGTTTATAACTTCAAAAACATGGCTTTTTACAAAAAGCTTCTTTATACGCTTTCTTTTTGTATTAACTACCTTTAGAATATTCCATAAAAATATTTTTAATATTTTTAATTTTCCTTACGTTATTTTACTAATATTTCTATACTAAACATCTAGTTACATAAGGAAGCACTTTATTCTGATTCGGAAAGGTTTTTGTCGCAATTTATAGTTTTTTATTTATAGGAAATTATTTATCCCCCATTGGTGAGATATAAAATCTCTCAAACACATTTTTCATGCAGTAACCAAAAGTTGGTCCATAGGTCGCCACCTTTGTTCGCAATCCAAACAGTTTGAAACTTGCATTTCTTACTTAGAATTTTTTTATATATGTACGGTATACTAAATCTTTATTCTTGTTATTTAAAACATGTCATTAAACGCAGATGATCTAAAGTTTTAGAAAGGTAATGATAATATTTGGACGTACTTGAAACTTAATATGTTTTTCAACAGGCAAATATGTGTTATCATTAGTATCTAAAGAATTACAGTTAAAAAAGACGTCTTTAGAAATAAATTTCAACAATTTCTAGTTCTAATATTACTTGTTTTTGGAGGTTATAAAATTACTTTTAAAAACCTTGGCTCAATTCTAAAGGTTACAAAGTATATTTAACAGTTACATTACCATTTACGAATTACATTTTTTAAACTTTGGTGTTTTTACTGTTCCTTATATAACATTGCTCTTACAGCATTGTAACATGTAACTGAGGTTTCAATAAAATAAGTCTCAACAAAGTACAAATGATTTTGGAAATATTTTGACTTGTACATTTCAAATTATACAAGAAAATAACAAATAAATAGCATTAAATTCACAAAATTGAGTTGAAAATTGGCTTTCATCTAATATCTTTAGTAGCTTCCATTTCAAACATATTATATTTATTTGTAATATGTATTCGACGGATTTCTGAACATGTTTGTTCTCCCTATTGTGATAATGAAATATTTAGAACGGAACGTGGTGAAACCCCGGTAAATATCCGGTGTACAAAGAGTGAATGCCAATACCAAAGAAAGTCTTTATGTTGGTAATAAATAAAGCCTTATTGTTGCTGAAGGAAAAGAATAAAGTCTGCCATGTTTGTTTCATAGAAAAGTCGTCTTTTATTTCTTAGAATCATCGGTTTTAGCTCAAAAATACTTGATATTATCACCACAAACCGTGGCAATTTATGTCCAAAAGCAGTAAAGTGAGTTTATTTATATATTTTTTAACTTCGTTTATGACAGACTGTTTTTGTTTTCTGACGACTACCATGATTAGTCAAACGCGATTTAATAACATTTTGGTGACTATAAACATGTTTGTAATTATTTTATTTTTTTAACTTGTTTTTAAATATATATTAAGCTTGACTTGTGAGATAATGTTAGATAGAAAAAAAAACTCGAACACAAGATCTTACAAAAATGACCTTTACTTAACCAAACGCGTTTCAACGACTTAGTCCCCATCCTCAGTGATATATGAGCTATACTAAACTATAATTATTGTAAAGATAATTTTTGTGACATCTTGTGTTCGAGTTTTTTTCTAACTTGTTCTTGTTTAATATCTTTATTAATTAAAACAAACTATAACTTTGCATAAAAAATGTTAGGCTTTTGGAATAAATGTCATCAATAATTAAATAAATTATTGGACTTCGAGAAATATGAATTTCAAACTAAATAATAGCACGAAATTACATTTTTTGTTTTTTTCATTCGCGATTAATAATAGGCTACTCTATATAGTCGACATCGATTCAGGAATTTTTTGTACTTTTGAGATGATGTTCTTTTAGGTTAATTACTTTTACACCTACTTCAGAACAGTAATAAATCACATATATAATAATTTTATTATTACTATCATTATTAAACTCATTCAGTGGGGGGGATGTTCTACATTCATATTTTTTATCATTTCTTCAATAAAATAGTTTAATAATATAATAACATCCAGCTTAAAAATGGTATATTATAGAATAAGAGAGAGATGGTTTCCTTATTTACTATTATTGGTGAGAGAGTAGCAACTTATTTTATACTAGAAAATTCACTTATGAGGCATTTAAAAATTCCAATTAGTGCAACACAGATTAAAATAAACAAAAGTTCTATTTTCTAAAATTAAAGTTGTAGATAAATACTAGTAAATACTATAGCCTTATACTTTGTTATTGACTTAAATAATTGTTAAATTTTGTTATTCACACATTTCTTGACCCTCTTCTCATTTTGTTGATGCTTGAATAATTTATATATAAAAAAAAGAAAAAAAGTGCATACGTTTTTACCTTACGGAACCATTTTTAAAATTTATAAAAAGAGAGAAAGAAACATACAGACAGAGTAGAGGGAGATATAGAGACAAAGACAGATTATATTTCATTAGTTTATCGCTTCTACTTAAGAGAAATTAGGAATGTGTTATGTTCTCTATCTACCTTATAACCAATTAATTGGAGAGACAGAGAGTGAGAGAGAGGGAGAGAGAGAGAGAGAGAGAGAGAGAGAGAGAGAGAGAGAGAGAGAGAGAGAGAGAAACGCCTATTTATTTCAGGTACGAAGTTATCGTTCTCTCCACAATTTAACCCATTATTAACCTTGAAAAAGGGTGAGCAAGATTAAAATGAATGAAAAATAAGATATTTAAGAAATAATTATTTATTTACTCTTATAACGTTTTAAATAAATTGGTCTTTTTTCAATAAACAATTTTTTTGTCTCACACAACAAATATATTACAAAGCAAAGTATTTTTCTGTAATACCATAAATGATATATCGTTAAAGCCTAAGTTGTATGATACTTCAGCTTTCATTGAGACAACAAGGGTTGCTAAATGAACGAAAGCAGAATTTTCCACAAAAACCACTTTATTTGTTCAATATAAATACAATCATACACAGTTGAACATGAACCCTAACCTAACCTACTGACATTGAACTGTACGTGTTTGAGTGGACTGCACACAGTCCATTGTCAGTAAGGAGTGTATATGTAACAACTGAGGATGATGAAACGTCGTATTGTAAAAAATGGTGTTTTAATTCGTTTGGTGATTGAATTTTCCAAAATTAGAGATTGTTATAGTTGAATGACGGTTGGCTCACGTCCAATCAGAAAATTTGGAAGTGTACCTCTATAAAGTTGTTTAAACCACAACCCACATAAGATAAATTAAATGGCTACTAAGTAGTCAGTTTTCGTAATTCTTTTCATATATAAAAGTGAGTCATGGGAGTTCAGAATTTTTTGTTATTAAACACTAAACAATACACTATAATTGCTTGAATGTTTGGTACCCATTTTTATGTAACAGTCTTAATTAATTATTCTATTAACAACTAAGACTTAATTGTAAATTATTTTTCATAATAATATCAAGTATTTTTCCTTAAATATTTGGATGGGTGTAAAGATTCGTCAGAAAAGTGGTTTTAGATCTCTTGGGCAATGGCGTTTGGTGACACAACAGACAAATTTTACAAGTAATTTTAATTAAAGCTTTAATATCCTGTTAATGGAAGAAATTTATTACAATCTCATATAAATTCCTTTCTAGCTCAAAGCGTTTATTATGTATGGTGATCGATGCCAACCATAAACATCCTACTAATTAAATAATTTGCGAGTGATTTTGAGATATTAATTAAATAACACTCACTTTATCACTCTCCGCAAAATTGTATAAATATAAAAAAGTGTCCGAAGAATTCATCATGCACTTAACATAGTTTTTGGTCGAAAATAAAAATGGAATTTTGAAGACCAAACCTAAGAAAATATTTGATTTTTTACTACAAATTTTAAAAATAAATGCTTATGTTAACACGAAGCATACATACGAACACAGATACTCAGTTAAACTTAACAAAATATACAGTTCATATTACACTGAAAAATCAAAGAACAATACCTTTAATTATTCACTTATTTACCGACTTTGGTCGAATCACGCCCGAATAAGAATAGAGGTATGCTAACACGAAGGGACTGATTCGCAGTGTCTGATGCTAGTGAATTGTATTATCAATCGTTCTCTACTTTAAGATTTTAATTAATTTTGGAATATAGTTAACCAGAGTGGTAACGAGAATAGTTCGAGTTTTGTGTGTTACTTGCATTTCTTATTTAACCAGCACAAGTAGTAAAGGACATACTATGGTTGTATGGTAGGATTAACTTTGCTCAGAAACTTATCCTCCACTTCATGTTCAAATGAAACTTAAAACAATATTTTCGTCTTAAAGTTTTGATAGACGTGTTTGTTGCCGTAATTAACGTATGAAGGTAAACAACATACATCCTACAAATAATAGCATAGGGGTTAACATTTGTATTGTGTTTTTGTGCGCCATATAAAAGCTTATTAAAATTCAGAATATATTTAAAATAGTGACCATTTTAAATATTTGTTCATATATGTTCTGAACATTCAACTTTTAATTTGGGTTAGATTTTGCTGATTTTATAATCGTTATTTTCATCTAATCGTACCAAATCGGTTTCTCTACAATACAAAATAACTTCTATCACACACAAAAATGTAATATTCTAGAATTTTCAAATGAATTTTACATTCCCCCAGTTACGAGCCGTTATGTATCGTGGTGAACGTACCTTTCCTACATTGCTGAAAAGATATGATTTGAGCACATTCACCCCTCTGAAATCATTTAGTCATGTAAATATAGTGATGCTATTAGAGTCACTAATGGTAACATTGACATAGGATCTAAAATGCAAACTTTAGGTATCTACAAAGGTCTATCATTGAGGCTAAAGCTCTTATTACGATAGATTGATTAATGTATGCCACTGTCGAATGTCAGGGAGACAACTAATGAATAGAATGATAGGATTGGAAGGTAACAGAATTTATTTATTCATCGATAAATTCCAATCAATCCACATTAAAATCAAACGTCTAACTCAAACCTTAAATCTTTGTATCTTAAGCTATTTAATATTATTTAGTTATCTATAAATTATTACTATATGATCTAGAAAGATTATTACAAGCAAATTATTACATAAAAACAACTATAACTTTGGCCTTTCCCATATAAATTATTTGTAGTTTTCAAACCACAGGAAAGCCAAGGTAGTATTTTTTTCCCATATTTAATTAATTGTAATTATATTTTCCAGTATTCTTAATTCCGTCGGACGTAGATTTAAATCTAAAGTCTAATCTGGGGAAACTATCAATTTACAATTAAAATTTTTAATGATTAGTTTTAATATAAGTTTATTAAATATCAACTAATATGAATTACTATATTCCTGACTTAAAATGTATGTTATATACTTAATTATAGTTTATAGTAAAATCAGGGACTGTATTTGTAAATATATACAAGTATGGTTTTTCCACTTACCATTTTATACAATAGTAATATTATTGTATAAAATGGTAAGAGGGAAAATCATACCTAAACTTCTTTAGTAATATTTAACCATAATGCGACTAATCATCGAACAAATATTTTTTACTTTCATTTATTTTTATTTTTTTTTTTTTTTCATATTTTGACTCCGAATTACGTGACCCATTACTTTAACTTCAACGTCCTTGCCAAATATTGCACAATGATAAATTGAAAAACGATAACACCTGGTTTTGGAGAGGCTATATAATACTGAAGTTAAAAAGTATGAAAAATATTTTTATATTGTCATTTATTAATTATTAGCCAAACATTATTTGTGTGAATTCAAATTGTCTTATATCTATTAATTTACTACTTGTAATAATAAATTAAATATCATTTAAGCTTTAATAGAACAACTCAGTATTTTTTTAAGCTTGTTGAAAAAAATCAGTATTCAGTTCTATGTTGCTAAATAATTTAATCACTTCCTTTGTTCGTGAAGATGACAAAATTGTTTCATATATACAAAATGTACTTCTTTCAAGTATTTCGTATCAGGAAAGAATTTTTAATGTCGGATCTCGTATTTAACAATTATCAAACAACTTGTCGTAATAGTTTTTATTAATCTTAACATTAGATTTTAGTCATTTTGTTTTCCTTTCCAGAATCGATATACAATTAATTGACCTTCAATATGAAAGTAAAAATTAAAAATATAAAATTAGAATAACGGAGCTAAAATGTTTCTTTATATAAATTTAAAACGGATACAAGAATTATTGCATGTTTTAATTAGTTATTAATACCAAAGTAACCTACTCGAATAGTACTTTATAATTTCATCTGTAGCCCATTATGAGAGTCTTCTGTTGTCAGTCGCAGTAAATGCTGAACTGAAAACCTGATGGGCTTTAATTGTATTAATAACCACAATAATTACCAAAATTACTATTTTGTCTTCATTATTATAATTATTTAAACTAATATGAACTTCAAATATAAAGAACTTTACCTAAGTTTACAAAATATGACCCTTACACCACATACACCTCCCGTTGTCGTAATTTTGACAAGACGATTATTCAATTAGAAAGATCCAGAATTCTGGAGATTCTCTATAAAATCATCTTGGAGTACTTAAATACATTACGAATCACGAGTTACGAATTACGAGTTCACATTACGAATCTGTTGTATATTTTTAAAAAATCATTGCAATACATTTATCCATTTTTAAGAAATTTAATGATGAACATCATAATTCCTAATAAAACATTGTTGCAAATAATCAATACACGTCAACTCCATGGGCTAACATGGTAAAAAAGAATTGCTTTGATGTGTTTGGTATATCTGCTCCATGTGGTTGTAGCTTTACCAAAGAATAGATTGCCAAACATTCTTGCTAAACAAATAATAAAAAGGGGCATTTACTGGTGCCAGGAGTGGAAAGTGTTAAGATATAAATACGGGATTGATGTGGATATGAGCAATATTGATAGGCTACGTGAACAGATGCTTAGTGTTATTGAAGCGGTCAGAGCTACTTGGGGGGGGGAGGGGGGGAATGTTTACAGACGGCAAGAAATGCGACATATCACAAACAGTACCGGGACCTTGACTTTCAACTCGGCAGTAGACTTGTTTTATTTGATAAATATGATATACAAACAATAAGTTGGATCATCAAAGCAAGGGCGGAAATTGTTGACTTAAACTATAAACCGTGGTGTAACGATAAAATATGGTTATGCTCCTTATGCAACATAAATGAAAACGAGACAGTTTACCATTTTATTGCTCGCTGTCCTATCCTAGCCGATATAAGAAATTTGTGCTTTTTCAAACGCAGTTTAAATAGGGGGGAATTTGAACTTTTATTAAACGGGAGAAATTGGTGGAGATAAGGTAAATTCATGAAGATTGCATGGAAATTTAGATGGGAATTAATAAATGAATTTAATTTTTAACTGTAACAGTACACAAAATTTGGTGGGGGAGGGGGGTTACACCTAAATTCTTGGAAGGATTACTGTAAATCTATTTATATATGTAAGTAAGTAATTTTAATTGTATAGCTGGTGCCAAATTAATTAATTCTGTAGTCATGTATATTGAATATTTTGTATGATTATATGAACATATAATCATACAAAATATTCAATATACATGACTACAGAATTGTATGGGTGCACTGATGGAAGGAAGGTTATATACAAACAGGTCTATATGTGTAAATATATGTGACTCATAGTGCAATTTTTAACTATATTGTTTTGTTTATGCCAACCCAGCTGACGGTCAAAAAGACCATTACTGTAAAGTACTCTGTAAAGTAAGAATATTATTAGTTTATTTCATTTTATTTTATCTCCTATAATTAATTAATTGTGAATTTATTTTATATTTTGTATGGAATACATGTCAAAATTAAGTACTTTTTCTATTCTATTCTATTCTATATCTGCTCCATGTCAAATTTCAACTTTGTCATTTACATTTATCACCAATCTGTACAAAACGAGCTGTTAAATTCTCATCTAAGACCTACAAAAGAAGAAAACTTATTAAAAACTCTTTCTCACTGATGACGCTTTTACATTATTCCACCTAATAAGTCTGGTTGCCTAGTATTTGAATTTTTGTTTGGTACCGTAAAATTATTTCAATGTTTGTGCACCGTAGATTCAATCAAGTACAGCAAAAGTTTTTTTTTTTTTTTTTTTTAACTAAAACTTAAACCTAATGTTAATCTTCTGTAATGTTTTTAATCCTTGTAATAGAATTGTCCCGTATATCAACTTACAAACAACATAATCCTCCTCGGTAAAATATAAGTTTCTATAACAATTTTAAACTTCCGAGAAGTAAATATAATAATTTAACTACTTTGAAACTTTTATTCAATCGATCGTAGAATCCAAGCTACGGTAAGATCATGTTTGTCTCTACCTGAGCAAGAAATGTAATCAATTGCTTATGTTTATCATAAAATATTTAGTTTCTTCAAATAGTTAATAAATTGACCACAAATATATTGCACTATTTATTATGTTGCATTCGTTAAAGAAACTTACTGCTAACATGCTTGCATTCGACATGAAATCATAATGAAATAGTAGGCATGTAAACACGATACAAAACTTAAACATATTTGATTATGTTGCACTATTTATTATGCTGCATTCGTTAAAGAAACCTACTGCTAACATGCTTGCATTCGACATAAAATCATAATGAAATAGTAGGCATGTAAACATGATACAAAACTTAAACATATTTGATTTGTGTTCGTAAAATTTTTACTCTTCTATTTGTTTATCTTTAATAGTAATAGCAAAACTTATTTTCTATTATTATAGAACCTTGCCTTTTATAAACTTAAAACTTAATACAAATTTACCCAATGCAAGCTTTTTTCATGATATATTTAGAATTTTTAACTTCTTCTCTCACTAAATCACTAGACATAAAAGTTATTATTATATAATACGATTATATAAAATGAAACGTAACTTAAAGTAAATGTTTCCCTAGGTAGAATTAAGCAACTATGTTGTTTAACAAAGCAATTAAACTGCTTACAGCACCTGACAAGATGCTAGAGGGCCCCGTTGTGCATAATTTAGAATAACAATTAATCCTGCATGAAAATGTGTACAGTAAAATACTTCCGTTTAAGTAAAAATACAATTTATTACCTTCTGTTTTTATAATTAGTAATTTTTGTGATACATAGTTTGGTCTACATTGTAATTAAAGTGCTGTGTACATATCAAAATTTACTTTGCTTTCATTCTGAAATATTCTGTAAAATGTATAAATTGTGTATACGTTTGACTTTATGTAAGCCAAATACAAAAAAAAAATTTCATTTACAAAATGTAAATATGTAAAAATTATAGATTTTAAAAAAGTAGAAGTTTTTTTAAATAACAAAATCGATTTTACCCCCTTACTTATTCAATTATCAACCCCAGACTTATAACATTTACATGCGGATATCTTAACTCAAGAAGGAAAATATTCAGCTTGAATATTTTAAATTTAAAGCAATATATAAATGACCTGCCAGTCTTTACCTGGTATTGAAGACCCATAGGTTTTCCTGGGACATCCCGTAAAGTAAATTAATTCTCATTTTTGCGGATTATTTCCGAAGATTGTCGTAATTTTAATTAAGCTAAATACCAGAGATTTCCAGTTTTAGGCCAGTTGCGGGCGACCAGTGCCTGTACAGCACTGCACTCTAGTTGCAAAATGATGACTTCCAGCGGCTCGAGTTGTAAGGGAAGGATCTTGCACGCTTATCGAGTAGGCAGCAGAAGAAGATGTAGCTTGTAGCTCTTCCAATAAATTCACTAACAAGGTATTTGTAAGGTAACTCCCATCCTTCACCTTGCAAGCCACATCTACCAAACCTGGGGCTCCTGCCTGATCTGTCAGGCAGGTTTTACCTGGCTGGACTCTGTCAAGTCAGGTCTTTACCTCGCCCTTCGCGCGGATACAAACCTTCTGCTTTCTTCCACATTTACAATCTCGATACGCCCATGGAAGGAGCTTCTCAGCTTGGTACATGGAAAACCTTCCCTGTTTCCTTGTCCCACGCGATAGGGGTACTAACAGGAAGGAAGGTGGTTTTTAGTGAGTAAGAATCTCACACTATTGGGAAGAGCGGATTTCTCCCTTTGTCTTTTGAAGATTTTCCACCTATCCTGCGAAATTTAAAAAAAAAGGGGGGAGGAATGTTCTCAAGAACTATTTTAGGATTCTTTAGTGAAACGCTACAACCCGGCAAGTAATATTTATGTGAAATTGTAAAGCTATATTGTTTAATATTCTAATTTTTTCAATAAAAACCATTTAAACTATAATTGAAGGTTTGTTGTACAAGTTATATGTTGAATATTAGTTGCCATTGAATAAATAAATTCTACTCGCTCCCCATCTTTTCATGGTGCCGTTTGACAATTACATATATTAATCAACCTAACCTAAAAGGGCGATGATAAGCATTTAATGATAGTCTTTTTCACAAATTCAAAGTTTGGTTAAATATAACTGATCAATTTTTATTTCTTTTCAATTAATTAACCCTAGATTACTACTCGTAGTTCATTGTTACGTGATCACTATTCATTCGTAAATTTTACTACTTTATTTTTTTTTATTATTATTATTATTTTTTAAACTTTACTTTAGTGTTGACTATTTTTTATATTAAATCCTTTATTGTTTTTAAGTGTTTTTAAAAATATTTAACAATAAACTCCTACATATTTTAACTGTAAAAAAATGTCTTTTACCACCACTACAAGTACGTTTTAAAAAAATAATTAATCTGAGAAAAAAATCGAAAAAAATATAAATATTATTTTATTGTAAAAATTAATCGGATATTCATAAAATACATCATTTATAAGTGTTTAATTTATATAAAAAGAGAAAAATTATTTACAATAAGTTCATTAGGTAGAATGCCAAAAATGCCAAAATTAGAGTCCTGTCTTCACTGAGAATCACATTCCTTGCAGTGATTAATATACACTTAGTAGCTAAATCAACCACTTTGAACTCTAAAATCACTATTTACACAATAAACTATTTACAACACCAAAAACTAACAATATAAAAACAATAATTTACAAAAAAAAAATATTCAAACACTTAATAGTTAAAATTTTCGCAAACACTATTCTTTCGTAAAATATACGACGCGAGCTTGAGTACGGTAATAACGGTTCAACTTTGAGCTTACCCGAAGTTGGCAGGAAGGTAAACAAAAAGACAGAGCGTGTAGCGTGTCCGTCTTTTGTCTACGAGTTCTCCTAATTTTACAAAGGGCGGGTCGTAATTTTTACGAATGAGTAGTGTTCTAGGGTTAACTAAAGCAAAATATAATTTTGATGGTTTACAGATTAGTATAAAGAACATTTAAATTTACTTAAAACTTACGATTATTTAACTAAAATAAAAGTTTTAATTACACACCCTACATGATCTATTTGTCAAAAATGTGCATATGCGTAGCAGCGTAGGCCAGTCATATATTTTCTTAATTAATAGACTTTATTAAATTTTAATCTATAAATAAAAATATGGATTGCAACCCCAAATTTGGATTTATTTTTTTTAAGTGCCACTTCATCAGACTTTAAAAGGACATGATGTATTTCATTCACTTATGAGTCCAAAATTTTGCAAAATATTTTGAAGTTTTGAGTTCTAAGATTTAGATTGAGGCTCCTAAAAGCACAAGTTACTGAAGCTGTGCATAGTTGATCCATTGCTCTGTCTGAGAGAAACATGTTTTTTACAATATTGTACAAGTTTTCTTAATTTTTTTTTTAATACAAAATTTAGACAAGTTGTACAACTAAATTAAAACCACTGAAAATAGGGTTTATGCAGAAAATGAATTTCTAACCAATTAAACTATTAATTTTAAATTTCTTTAAAAAAAATAATAAAAATCTATTACTAACAATTAAATCAAAAGTGAGAAATGAGTCATTGTTTGATATCAGTTGGAAATTGAAATCAATGTAAAGACTTTTTGAAATTGAACATGTGCTTTAGAACAAAGCTTGAACAAACAAAGTATACTGCACAAAGATTTTACAAACTTTATTCAAAATTCATTTTAAACTTCGTTACAAAAATTAATCTTATTAGAAGTATCATAGAAGTGTGACCGTCTCCACTTCTTTTGACCAGCTGGAAGCTCCGGCTGGCTGGAGACCGCGTACACTTAGCCGAATCTTGTCAGGATGGGCCAAGGAGTCGGGTTAGGACGCTAATGAACGCACGCAACGCAAGTGAAATCAAATATTATATTTTATTATATGGCCGAATTAAAGATTACAGAAGTATCAAGCTTTTATTTATTTCCAAAAATCAAATTTTAAATTACTTCTTATTCCAACAGATTGCAACTATACTAAACAGAGGACCCAAACTAAATTGCAGTTATATAATAAAGTGTAAATTTGTACTTGGTCAGTTTAGTGGAATGTTGAATTGCATATTCCACCGGGTAGTATCTTCGACGTGACGGAAAAATCAAACACGAAATAAGATTGTAAAACCATACGTTTTTGTTTGTGTATGAGAGACTGTGCGAAGTCCCTTATAGATAGGAATCAGCTGACTAACTAGGTCAAGTTCAATTCAACCTACGTTTCCGTGACCCACCTATTTGAAAGGAATGGGCTGTTTTTGTCGCTATCTATTGTTTTTATTTTGAATTACTAAAGTATATGCTTTGGTTTGTTATGTCTTGCAAGACTCCGGAGCCGAGATGTCTGCATCCCTGATTAGAAGGGGATATATTCATCCATAATTTCTGTACCTCACCCAACAACTTATAATTTACTGAATTATAGCCCAAAATCAACAATGTTTGCTACAAAATGAGTGACTGTATGAAACTTAATAAGTCTGATTAAACAACACTATCCTATACCTTTATCAAAAAATATATATTAGTAGAAATGTTTTACTGTTTTTAACATTATTCTCTGTATTACTGTTGCTTATATGAGCAAATGTTAAATTTACTAAAAATAAATTGTGTAAATGTTAATATTACCGGTTTAATACATATTTATTCATACACAGCTGAACGCAATGTAAATAATAAAATAGATATTATGTTGTATACTATTATTATTATAATGTGCTCCTTTGTTTCATTAAAATCGAAAAGTACATATTTTTCAATAAACATAGACGATACTGTTGATTATTCACACTTATTATTCATCATACATAATTATACATTGTTTAGTCTCATTTTTCTTGTAACAGATTTTATTTTTAATTCTCAAATTAAATCAATGAATCATTTATCAAGTTAAGCACAGTAGGTAACTCATGCAGGTGGTCCACGTCAGGTACCGTCCAGTCCTAATACTCTGCGCGCCTGTGTGTGATGGCGCGTGCGTTAGAGTAAGGCGACCCTTTGTTCCCCGTTTGATAATAGTATAGAGATTCATAAAAAAGAACTAAGTCTCCCAATTTATTTTCAAATTATGTAAGTCTGTTATTTCAAAATCAACATCAAAAACTTAATTTAAATAAGTTTAAATTAAATAAAGCTCATGTAATCGTCTATTATATAATAAACTATAACTTGTAGTGTCTATTACAATAACATAATTAAACAAGGGTGTCAGCCTCATACTCGGATTTATATAAGACAACAGTTATGAAAACAACCTACATTGTAATCCCCTAAATTATCTAATCTAAACTGTTCGCTAAACAACCCCATAGAAAAAATATTTCAAAACTTTGTGATTGGTCGTGAACGAACCCTCGTAGCCTAATGTGTTTTTGTATCAACGAAAACTGAAGTGTCATGCAACTTATACTGTCTCATTTACAGCCTCGTAACAAAACACTTTGGAGTGATATATTTGTTGTAGAATATTGTACAAATTAATAACACTGTAATATCCCAAACCCAAACTTTTTTCTCTCTCACTCATATGCCCTTCCTTTTCATCAATTTATATATTTGAAGAACTTTATTATATATTGAAAGTAAAAATCTTTGAATTGATTCAGGAATGAGAAGTGTATTCATTTCATGCCGTATTTATAAATTTTTCCAATAATCTCCACATTGACAGGAAAAATGAACCCTAAGGCACCAAAACTCCCTTTGATTTTTTATTTTGTATTCGATCTATATTATATACACTTTGTGAATACATATATTATTACATGTATTTATATTGTATAAGTATATGTATATATTATATTCATCTAATTTTAGTAATTTAATTTAATTTAAAATTATTTCAAATCTATCTCCTTATAAATCTCATTCCTTAATCTTATTCCTTAATCCAACAAATTAAGCTCGAAATGGTGGCTGTTCATCACGTTAAAATAAGATTAAAACTTAGTTATGAAAAACTTCTTTTTTTCATTACTTTATAATACTTATTATTACCCTAAAAACATTTAAAAATAATTTTTAACATTTTTGCGTTCAAATTTGGTTTTTTGTATTGTATCACTTTTAACACATTGCCAAAGATCTATCAATTGCATTATTTGCAATGTATCGATTTTTATACAGTACCAAAATACGTAATTCATTATTCTTTTTTGATACATTGTTGAAAATTGTTAAATAAATAGAGTTTTTCTTTAAAAATTATTTATTATAAACTCATGAAATTTACAGCATATAAACTTCTAAGGAATTTAATTTACACTGCTTTAAAATCCATAACAAAATTTATTATTGACCGAGAAATGTATTTATGAGGTATTTATTAAAATATTTAAGTAAACGACATAATAATTCAATGATTTAATTTTACTCCTTACAGTGATACGGAACAAAGCAATAATTGCTATTTTCCTTTAAATAAAGTCTCATAATACATTTTCTACACTATTCTTGAGTTTATTTACCATTTTTCACAATGTCTGCATCTTTCTCTTTCTATAAGTTGGTAAATGTCTAAACATGTCTGTATGGACTTTTGCAGTACTTGGCTGAAATGGGTTTTTATTAACTTTCCAGGTAAGTCTTTGGAAAGCTTCTTATATTCTTTGGTTCCCCCCTTTAGTTTTTTTTCCATTGTGAGACTTTCGTAGATATTAAATCTGAACTTTTTTGAAGATGAGCTTTAATTTTTTATATTTTTAAGCTTAATTTCTCTTCTATGGATCAACCAGGCGTTGTTAATGCATACAGCTATTATTTGTACGAATATGTGCAGGTACAAGATTCTGGTTTTCAATTTAATTCTGTATTACGAAATCAGCATATCTTCTAGGTCAACTCCACCCATGTGATTTTATTGTACTGTTTGATAATATGGGGCTTGGAATATCAATATGTTTTCTATCCTCTTTACTATACATTTTTACAATATTACAGGATAGGCATCTATTACAAAACTCATGATAGTTACTGACTTATTGTCAATCCAACGAACAAGGCAAATTTGAAGTTCTTCCGAGACCACTTGAGCTTTCTCGTTGTTTTCATTTTAGAATTTTCTCATTTGGCAGTTCACAATTTGTTATTGTGTCAATATTTAAATTCCGAATTTATTTCGCAGGTGATAAATAAGATTTATAGAAGTGAAGTAGTTATGAAAGTAAACAATTGAAGTATCGGGATCATAAATTGATTTACATAAACCTATTACTAGTTTACCCACGTTTCCAAAAATATAGTCTTATTCTTTAAAGTCGTGTTCTCTCTCCCATACACGATGAAATCATACATCAATCCACTAATTTCGGCGCGAAGAAAATTTTGAAGCTCCATTTTTTGGGTTTCTTTGGAACATACTGCCTCCTGAGACGGTTTGGGAAAAGCCAAAAGTCTGAAGCCAATTTAAAACAGTTTAAATTCCCGCGATAAAGCCATGTAGATGGGGGACGAGGAGGAACGATGACGTCACGCCAACAGGTGCTAGACACTGCATGTTGATTCGTGAAAAGTCACTCTGCCTCGTTTCTTATTCTATTAAAATACTAAATTATTAAAATAAATTAATGTTCAGTAAAATCAACCGATAAATAATATCGAAAAATAAATTTAAAAGCAATTAAAACAAAAAAGTTATTCAAGTTCTTATAGGGGCTCAAAAACCTAAAATTTGGAAAAAACTTAAATTCAAAATTCAAAAAACGGAGAGTCATAAATCAAAGGGGAACTAACAATAATCATAAATAAAAAATATGAATTAATAATAATAAACAGGTAAGAATGGACTTAGAAAGTCATTCTTGGGGAGTTTTTTGGAATTTTTGAGTTGAAGGGGGGATTATTTAAAAAATAATAATAAGTACTATTGAAGAGACCACAATAGGGCACCATAATATGTACTTAGAATCAAATTTGAAAATAAAATAAGGGAGATATAATAATTACAAAAAGTAAAACTTTAAAGCCCAAAAGCGGTTAAATTTAAAGTTAAAGGGGAGAAATAACATTGTAATTATAGATATCTATTATGTAAAATTGTAAAACATCAAAGCAGAAATGATAATATATAATGGGGGGGTTTTTATGAACAAAAACTTATACGATAAAAACTTTGGGACTTCAAGGACGTATAACTCGAGAACAAAACGAGTTATGTGAAAAGTACAAACAGAGTTTTTCGTCATAGTAGAAGAGGAACAAGATTTCGTCAAAAGAATTTTGAGAAAGGACTTATCTCAAAATTTGAAAAGAAGAAAAACCAAATTTCGGGAAAAGGGCGATAACTCGCGAACGAAGCGCAGTAGAACGATGAATCAAGTTCCACAAGACCCACAAGATGGATAGGAAGAAGAATCCGAAAGGAACTTTAAAATCGGTTCGAGCGTTCGAAAGTTATAGCGAGTTGAACGAAAAAATGACCAAAGTAGAAATTTTCATGCAAAAACCTATAACTTTGGAGATGTTATATTAATTTTTTAATCTACTTTTTTATTTATTTATTTTGAATATTTTGAATAATAATTATTATTAGATATTAATAATTCAATATTATTTTAATTACCTGCTATATGTTTAGTTGTTCCTAAACTTGCAAAATGTGGAAATATAAATAACACACCTGACACAACGTATTACTTAAAAAACAAACCTTAATTTATTTAAGCAACATGTCAAAGAATCATAAAAACGTACATCTATTCCATTAGTGTCTAAAATTTCTTCATTCATTCCACAAGCATTCCTTAATGTTATGTAATATACAAATTTATCTTAACTAATTGTCTTTCCTTATGCTAGACTTTATTACTAAAAAAAACATCAAGTTTCCACAATTGGCGTTAATTTTTAATGAAATTAATCTGTAATTTGAATTACTTTTATTTTTTTATACACAAACAATTATTTCCTTTATAAAATTAAACTTTATTATAATCTTTATTCAATTTGTTAGTTATTAATTTATTTAATTAATTCTCTTATCTCTTTTTGGGGTCGTTAGGTTCTTTTATGGCTCAATTAAAGTGAATTATTTTAGAAAAATGAATTTATAATTTTAAAGTGAACAAGAATTTTAAATTGTACTTATCGTTGGTACTGCTTTCCAATTTTGATCGACGAGACACTTTCCACACACAACACAACGATGGCTTTAAATTTGATTTAGATATATAAAAAAAAAAAAACACTCCACACACTATCTCCAACCACTTAATCCTGGAATTCGGACTGATGATCCTCTCCAAATCTCCACTGGCGATGAATTAGTTCTTCCGACTCTTCTCTCGAACAATTCTTCCAAAATATTTTAATCTGCTCCAAAATCTCAGCAAACTTTTGACTAAACTACTAACTCTCTTTTCAACTTTGATTCAACTAATTAATTTTCTCGACGTATTGACACAGAGAACCCTAGTCTCGTGGTCAATCTAACTCCCTTTTTCTGTCCCACAGAATGCTCTCTGTCCCTAAGACCTCCTCTCACCACTCCAGATTTTAGACTCCTCTTCAAATTTTCGACGCCAAAAACCTCTCCCTTCTTCCCAAACTTTCCTTCGCTTTCACCCCTCCGATTCGCTCGCTGAATTCTCGATTTCTCCCCAGATGTTGTTCCTTTTTCCTAGTGGCTGTATTTTGTTAAATTCGTTAGCTTTCACCATGTGGCTATTTTCCGATTGGCCGACCTAATTCCTTTTGTCGGTTTCTCATGTTTTTTAGAAGTACCGTTATGCTTTCTAGCGTGTCCCATCAGGTCTCTCTCCCTGTAGATTTCTCTTTTTTTTATACATCCAGCTGCGTGACATAAAATCTCCCTTTAGATACCGTTACAAATTGTTTAACGTTAGCACGTGTATACTACAAGGTTAGCGAAAACGGCTTCTTTTCTCTTTGCACGCTTTCTCTCCTAATTTGTTGTGCACAGATGTCCTTTTGATTATATTTTTTGTTAAAATAATATTTTCTGT
Source organism: Aphrophora alni (assembly GCA_963513935.1). Lineage (NCBI taxonomy): Eukaryota > Metazoa > Arthropoda > Insecta > Hemiptera > Aphrophoridae > Aphrophora > Aphrophora alni. The sequence continues at coordinate 73,129,798 of OY740770.1, read as the reverse complement.
TACCAGATGATACTAGTTGTTCATTATTTTTCTATTATTTAATTTAGTTTCCCCCTTATATCATAAATTACATGTAATTACTCATTTTTTTATATAGATCGTTGTTATCCTTTATTTTATTATTTATTTGATAACGCGATATCGTTATAGTGTCCCCAGATTAAATTAATTTCCTGGTTTGGCTAAGAAATAAATTTAATCTTTGCCCGTGGAATTGTAAAACTATTTGTCCCAAAACCTTTTCCTACAATGCCATTGTTAATTGTGGTAAACCTCAGTGTTTGACAATGGATCCCTTCTCCATTGTTCTCTTGTGGTAGGTTGTTGACCATTTGTTTTGGGTCATGTCTGCTTCCCCTTTGTTTATTTTTTCATCGTCCTAACCTAGATTTCTTTATTTGTTTACCCTGACATGTGTTATTTCTAATCTTATTTCCTAGTGATGATATGCTTTTAATAATCTACAATTAAACGTACCCCTAATCTTATCCTTATGTAAATATCCTAATTTATATGTAGTATTTCCTAATTTTTCTCTAATTAAGTAAGGTCCTTCATATAATTCACAAAATTTGTGGTACCTTTTTAGAATTAGCTTCGATGGTATACAAGCGCGTACTAAGACTTGTTCTCCCAATTTATATTCTGTTGGTGGGTGCTGTTCGTTAAATTTTTCGGCATACTTCTCACGTTTATTTTTTATTCGCAGGTAGATTTCAGCATCGCTGGTGATTGGTTCTCGCTGATCGTCTGGCTTGATGATATACCTGCTCCAATTGCGTGTAGGTTTTCTTTTAAATTGCGCTTCTACGGGTGTGGTCTCTATTGTGTCATGATATGACTTGTTAATAATGGTTTCGACGATTTCTATGATTTTTCCCCAGTCCTGATGTCTATCTTTTATTAATATTCTGCAAAATTGCCCCAATTGCCGCATGATACGCTCCGCCATGTTAGATTGTGGATTTCTAATTGCTACTGTCCTCTTCTTTATTCCCAGTCTTGTTAAACCCGTTTCCCATTTTGGTGATGTAAATTGTGTCCCATTATCAGATAGAATGTGTCTTGGCGTTTGTACTTCCTGTAGGTATTTTTCTACTTGTTTTAAAGTGGTTGTAGTTGTAGTATTCCGTACCTTATATAATTTGGTATATTTCGTGAAGGCGTCTATCATCACAAATATGTATTTGCACCCCCCAACTGACTTAGGCAATGGTCCATAATAGTCCACGCAGACCAACTCTCCTACCCCTTTTGGAACTATTGGCAACATCTCCGCATTTCTGTGTTTGATATCGAATTTACATTTTTGGCATTTTGGACATTTAATGAGTTCGTCCCTGATGTGTTTCGTGATGCTGTCTCCTGTAAAGTCCTCTTTAAATAGTTTGTAACATTTTTTAATTCCCACATGTCCGTATATTTCGTGTATTTCTTTGGCTAATATTTTTACAAAGTCTTTTGGTACCATTAATTTCCATACTCCCTTCTCTCGTCGAAATAATTTTTCTTCATATACTTGATAAAAAGTCTTAAATTTTGGATTATTTCTATTTAAGTGTTCTATGATATTTTTACAATTTTGGTCCCCCCTTTGTATGGTTTCGAAGTTCCTTAAAGTTTTCCCCAATTTTATATTAAATCCTTTTGCCAACATTAAAATTTCTATAAATCTCTCTTCTCCAGTTTCCTGTATTTCCGCATTGTCCTCTGGATACCGACTTAGAGTATCCGCCACGATGTTATCTTTCCCTTTGCAATGCTTAATCGTAATATTGTATTCTTGTATAAGCAGAATCCATCTGGTCATCCGGGCATTCAATAGTCGACAATTATTGATGAATGTGATTGCTTTATTATCAGTAATTACAGTTAATCGTTTTCCTAATACGTAGGTTCTAAATTTCCTAAGGCAAATTACTACACTATACAATTCTTTTTCGGCTGTGCTATAGAATCGTTCTGCTCCCTTAAATGTCCGGCTGGTGTACGCAATAACTGCTATTTCTTGATCCTCCCCAATTTGATATAATTGCCCTCCTGCTGCGATTTCCGACGCGTCTGTCTGTAGGTAGAACATTTTATCGCGGTCAGGATGTCGTAACGTTACTACTTCTTCAAATTCCTTCTTAACTCTTTTAAAACTCTCTTCTATCTCACTAGTCCACTTAAATTTGATCCCCTTTTTCAATAATCCCTGTAATGGTGCTGTTACCGATGCGTAGTTTTTTGAAAATTTATGGTAGAAATTAGTAAGTCCGAGAAATCCCTTCAACTGTCTGGCTGTCTTAGGCCGTGGGAAATTTTGTATTGCTGCCATTTTGTTTGCCTGTGGTTTAATACCGTGCGTGGTTAATTAAAATCCTAAATACTCTATTTCCTGTCTACAAAAGTTAGACTTGCTTAAATTTACAGTTAAATTTGCATTTTTGAATACCTCTAATATTTTCTCAATCTGTTTTAAATGCTCCGTCCAGTTCTCAGCTAAACACCAACAATCATCGACATATAGGGTGATAAATTGTTTAACTTCCTCAGTTAATATCGAGTTTAATCCTCTGGTGAGGCTGGCTAAGCTAGTACTTAGACCAAATGGCACAGTCTTGTATCGGTAGCATAACCCCTTGTGTAGAAATGCGGTGTAATCGCGGCTATCCACATGTAACGGTATTTGCCAAAAACTGCTCGTCAGGTCAAAACTACTCATCCAATTAACGCGCTTTTCTATGGTTAATAACTCCTGTATAGGCTGCGATCCTTCGTAATCCGGCACCGTTCTAGCGTTGATAATCCTCGCATCCAAACATATTCTAACACTTCCGTCCTTCTTACAAACCGGAACTATCGGATTAATGTACGGGCTATTGCATCTCTCAATTATCCCATATTCCATCATTCGTTCAATTTCCATGTCAACACTTTCTCGGAATTTCATAGCTACCGGCCAACTTCTTTGACAATAGGGACTTTTATCTGTTACTTTTAATTTATGTTGATATGTCGTGATTAACCCTGGTTTCTTGCAAAATACATCTTTATACCTAATTAAAATTTTACCTAATTGTTCCTTTTGTTCTATAGAAATATGCCCTAATTCATTTAATTTATTTATTATTTCTTCCTGACTTGTATCGTAATTTTCCGTAGTCATATGTTGTATTAATTTTTTATCATATCGCTCTTCCGGATCCTCGAACAAAATCTCATTTTTTATCTCATCATTATCCTTTGAAACATTTTTTAATTCTAACCTATTACTTATGAAATCCACTACAGCCTTATTCTTTACTAAAAAGTCTAATCCTAAAATACAATTTCTTATCAATTCGGGTACAATAATAAAATGAACGTTCAGCGTAAACTCTCCTACTTTCGTTTCTATAATAATCTGCCTTTTTACATTTTTCGAGCGTAAGCCAGTAGCTCCAATAACCTTAACGCCGGCGACTGGTAGCTCCTCGTATTTTCCCATCATCTCTTTATTTTCGGAATAATACTGTTCCGACAAGGAATTAAATTCACAACCTGTATCTACTAGTGCTTTTAATTTGATGTTGTTGAATTCTATTTTTATTTCTGGGCATTTATTAAGATTTTTATTTATGAAATACGGGTCGTCTTCCTCCTCTAAACGGTCTTTTAAATCTGTAAATAGGGTGTTCATTATTGTGGCAGGTTGTAAAGTCTCTTGTCGGCTATCGCTTACGCTCCCTTTCAACTTTCACTTATTCCGACCGTTAGGCATCTGTTCCTTGACAACCCTCTTGTCTTGTCTGCCCGGGTCATTGCTCGTACTAGGTTTGTTTACGTTTTCCCTTTCGTTAAAAGGTCTACGCCCCTCTTCTCGCCATGTGGTTTGTCTGTCATTCGGTCGTCTACCCCAGTTATCTTGCCTACTATTGTAGTTATAATTTCCCTTTTCCTGGTAATTCCTTCTGTTTATTTCCGTTCCAGCACTCTCATTAATTTGCTCTATTCTAGCATGCTCAAATTCCATCAATAACTTTATGAAATCTGTTTTCCTTTTTATTCCTCGCGTAATTATTGCAATGAGCACATTTGGGTGGAAATGCTTCCCCGCTTTGTTTACTAATTGATCCTCCGTTAATGGTGGATTTAATTCCGAACATTGCAACATCAATGTCTCTACGTATGCGATCGCTTCTTCCCCCATTCTACCTCTGAATTTTCCAAATTCCAACTGATCCCTAATCTTGGCCTGGATTATTTCGTTGAAATATTTTTCCTTAAATAATTCTTCGAACTGTTCGAAATTTTGCACGTTTCCCCTATGCAAACGCCACCAGATATACGCGTCGTCCTTCAGGTACCGGTCGATCCAGTTCATATTGTTCCCTACCATATTCTCACTAATCTCCTTCATTACGTTTACGAATTGCATAGGAAACCGCTCCCTTCCTGAGAAACTTATGTTCCTTATTTCCGGCTCTTGTATATATCCCTCTCCGTTGTTTTTAACCGCTCTTAACCTTCTATCAAGCTCTATTAATTTCTTCGCGACCTCATCCGTCTTTTTCGCGTTTTCTTCCAGTTTAGCAGTATTAACGTCATTAAATTTTACACAGTTCTCCCGTATTTCTCCGTCTTTTTGCGCAAGTTCCTGTATCCTAACGTCGACAACGATTCCGTGGTCCTCGATCTCTCGCACGCGAATCTCGGTTTCCGCACGATAATCCTGGATTCGGTTGCCGAATTCTTCTCCCGTTTTCTTGACTTGTCCCTCGAAATTCGTCCGGATTTCCGCTACCGTTTCTTCTACCGTTCGGACTCGATTTTCTACGCCGTCGCATCGTTCTTCTAATTTTTTGTTAATCCTATCCTCGACCTCGTTGATACTATTTTTTAACTCCCCACGAATTGTTCCTAACATCTCCTCCTGTCTTTTCGCGTTTTCTTCCGCTAACTTCTCGGCTTTTTCTTCCGCTAACTTAGCTAACTTCTCGGCTTTTTCCTCCGCTAACTTAGCTAACTTACGATTCTCCTCGGCCATTTGTCTTATCATTTCCTGCAATCCCGCCATACCGTCTCCTCCTACCTGTCCTACCGCTGTTTCTACCCTTGGATTCCTATCGCTGGTCCCCGCCCGGAATTCTACATTACCCTCAATTTCTAACCCTCTAATTTGTTCTACTTCCCCAATTTGATTCCCCTCTTCGCTGAAATTTAAGCTTTCGCTCCCTAGCCCCATCTGGTTATAAATTTCACTTTCATTGGCCATATTTGAATCTAATACTCTTTTCCTACTTCTCGTCAACATATATCTCTATCTAATTCTCTTATTCTAACACAATACACAATACACAATATATCCTACAACAATGTCTATGTCCTTATTCTACAATTTCTATGTTTAACAATTAAAACTTCACTTTTAATTGAGCCCTGACATTGAGCGCCAAATATAACTTTGGAGATGTTATATTAATTTTTTAATCTACTTTTTTATTTATTTATTTTGAATATTTTGAATAATAATAATTATTAGATATTAATAATTCAATATTATTTTAATTACCTGCTATATGTTTAGTTGTTCCTAAACTTGCAAAATGTGGAAATATAAATAACACACCTGACACAACGTATTACTTAAAAAACAAACCTTAATTTATTTAAGCAACATGTCAAAGAATCATAAAAACGTACATCTATTCCATTAGTGTCTAAAATTTCTTCATTCATTCCACAAGCATTCCTTAATGTTATGTAATATACAAATTTATCTTAACTAATTGTCTTTCCTTATGCTAGACTTTATTACTAAAAAAAACATCAAGTTTCCACAATTGGCGTTAATTTTTAATGAAATTATTCTGTAATTTGAATTACTTTTATTTTTTTTATACACAAACAATTATTTCCTTTATAAAATTAAACTTTATTATAATCTTTATTCAATTTGTTAGTTATTAATTTATTTAATTAATTCTCTTATCTCTTTTTGGGGTCGTTAGGTTCTTTTATGGCTCAATTAAAGTGAATTATTTTAGAAAAATGAATTTATAATTTTAAAGTGAACAAGAATTTTAAATTGTACTTATCGTTGGTACTGCTTTCCAATTTTGATCGACGAGACACTTTCCACACACAACACAACGATGGCTTTAAATTTGATTTAGATATATAAAAAAAACAAAACACTCCACACACTATCTCCAACCACTTAATCCTGGAATTCGGACTGATGATCCTCTCCAAATCTCCACTGGCGATGAATTAGTTCTTCCGACTCTTCTCTCGAACAATTCTTCCAAAATATTTTAATCTGCTCCAAAATCTCAGCAAACTTTTGACTAAACTACTAACTCTCTTTTCAACTTTGATTCAACTAATTAATTTTCTCGACGTATTGACACAGAGAACCCTAGTCTCGTGGTCAATCTAACTCCCTTTTTCTGTCCCACAGAATGCTCTCTGTCCCTAAGACCTCCTCTCACCACTCCAGATTTTAGACTCCTCTTCAAATTTTCGACGCCAAAAACCTCTCCCTTCTTCCCAAACTTTCCTTCGCTTTCACCCCTCCGATTCGCTCGCTGAATTCTCGATTTCTCCCCAGATGTTGTTCTTTTTTCCTAGTGGCTGTATTTTTTTAAATTCGTTAGCTTTCACCATGTGGCTATTTTCCGATTGGCCGACCTAATTCCTTTTGTCGGTTTCTCATGTTTTTTAGAAGTACCGTTATGCTTTCTAGCGTGTCCCATCAGGTCTCTCTCCCTGTAGATTTCTCTTTTTTTTATACATCCAGCTGCGTGACATAAAATCTCCCTTTAGATACCGTTACAAATTGTTTAACGTTAGCACGTGTATACTACAAGGTTAGCGAAAACGGCTTCTTTTCTCTTTGCACGCTTTCTCTCCTAATTTGTTGTGCACAGATGTCCTTTTGATTATATTTTTTGTTAAAATAATATTTTCTGTTACCAGATGATACTAGTTGTTCATTATTTTTCTATTATTTAATTTAGTTTCCCCCTTATATCATAAATTACATGTAATTACTCATTTTTTTATAGAGATCGTTGTTATCCTTTATTTTATTATTTATTTGATAACGCGATATCGTTATAAACCTGTAAAGTGGCGCGCGCACCCTCAGTAGGAATCTAAAGTCTGAAACATCATATTGCCAACTTGGATCACAGATAACGTTGAAGAATAAATACAATAAATTATTAATTAAAATGTGTTTTAATTAATAATAAAGGAAGAAAACTATTCATTGGTCAAAAAATATGACTAATAAAATATATAGTGTAAATATTTCAGACCAAAATTGCCTGAAAACACGTAATAAGAAGAAAATACCTTTTTCCCTAAAAGGGAGGAAAATTGGCTCCAGGAAGTGGATTAATTCCCACGGAAAGGGAGACCGTAATTTATCTTTTGAAAGAAGGATACTCTTGATTTGGAATCGACGCAAAGTGGACGTTTCTTCTGCAACCGACTCTGAGCTGAGAGGAAAATTCAACTGTCACTCTACTTAACTGGACTTAGAATAATTTCTACTCCTATCGAACTTCAAGGCAACTTAGAAGAATTCGAGACCAGCATTCAACTACATAGCAGCTTACAGACTCTGGATCGAAAATATCATATCAACATCAGCCTAATTATACAACAAATTCCAAATCCAACTAGAACTTCTAATAAAGTGTGAAGGTATCTTATACTTAAGGAATAATTCGTGTATATACAGTATTTTATTTCTCTTCTCCAAAAGTTACTTTCATTTCATTAGTAAATAAGCAATTACAGATTGATTTAAAATCCAAAAAAAAATGAGATTAAAAATATTGCTAGTGCCCGATTAAAAATATTATACTTAGGCCTAAACATTTTGTAAAATAAGTGATATATATTATGTATTAAAAAACATGTAATAATTTTAACATTATATTGTTGAAAATGTAAAATATTTTCGTGGTTTGACGCATTTGCAAAATAATAAAATACATAAATTTTTGGTAATGAGAAATATCATTACCAGATTAATGATACAGATAATAAATATAAGAATAAATTTGATTATTTATCATATATAGTAAAATTTAGGCTTAGCTCAGGATTTGACACATTGTGATTCATGATACATGTCTGTTTTAAATGTCTATATGTCCTTTTCTACAAAATAAAACGAACATAAATTTAATTTAAAATTAAGTTTCCTGAAAATGTACATCAGTTAAACACATTTATTGTAACTTAAACACACATATTGAACGAGACACTTTTGTTACTGATGTAACAATTATTTTGTCAACAAAATTAAACAGGAATTTGACAATTAATTTAATATGTTACAATACGAACTCACTAGTTTAGTCGTAGCAGGAATCAAGATTCACCAACACAAATTCACCAACACAATCCTGTTTAGGAGATGTACATCCATATTGATTAACTTTGGTTTAAGAATACATATTCAAGTAATATGAGTTTTGACAAAACGTCTTTTATGGTATAGTTAAGTTTTGTTTTACATTTTTAAATCTAGTTTCATACATACAGTACATATGTTTAAAGAGAAATTTTCATTAAAAATTAAGTTGCTGGCCAACAGAGAAGTTTTAGTATTAAATTAGTTAAAAATTACTAAAATATTAAGGGCAATAAACAATCTCATCAAAAAAAAAGAAAAAGGAATGTATTTCTAAGTTACACACTTATATTACAGACTAAAAACTAGATTTGCATTGAAATTATTTTTTACTCAACTATATAAGTACATCTTCGAAATCGAAGTAGTGTTTAGATTTCTTCTTATTTATAGGGAAATTTAAAGAGATGTTGTCTTATTCAAATTAGATGCATTTTTCCAGTTATCAGTAATTTACTTCGTAAGTTAAGTTCCTTAGTAAGTTACGTTTCTTGATGTTACTTGGAAAGTTACGTCGACCAGCTTTTAGCTGTGAAATAACAAAAATGACTTGTTAGCTTGAGGCACAAAATGAAATATAAAATATATATTTTTTGTTTATTTTGGCAGATTCTATTAAAACAACTTTTTAAGTTTTTGAGATAACATGGTTAGGAAAGTGAAATAAGTCCTCACGTCTTTGACTAACATGAATTATCAGTAGTTTGCTTGTTTAGAACATAACTTTGCTATTGTTAAAAAAATGGATGACAAAGCAATGCTGCAAGTTCTTGCTTAAGGTTTAAACAAGGTGAAACAAGATGGAAGTTATATAACATGTTTTACTGATCTTCAAATTTTAGTCAAAATTTAAATTAAATTATTCCCTCCTCACAAAACATTACATAATTATTAAAACAAAAATATAAATGAATTTGGTGGCACTATGATCAAAGCTTAATGAACTAAAGAAAGTAAATCATTGTCTGATTCAATCATTTGCGTCAGTACATGGGTCATTTGTATTTGTCATTAATTATTATTAATAACATGTTTTTCTTTTTCGTTTTTCGTTTAAAACAATTGAAAGTTTAAATGAATCTTTAACATAAATGCCAGTACCTTTGTAATGGTCCAAAACTTCATGCACTTCAGAAAATTTTCAACAAAACTTCACTGCCCCATTAGTACGATTATGAAACTGCAATGAATTCAGTGTCTTTTGCAAGATCAGGCTATGATTTACGTGACCAATCAGCTGTTTTGGTTTATCTTTAATTTACTGAGCTCTGCACACTATGTCCCTTGATTAGATTACTACTATCTACTATTTTGTTATTTTACAGGATTTTATAGAATATATGAAATTATGTTTGTACTTTCTTTTGATTGGCCTGATTATTTATTTTACAATGGCTTATTTTTAGATGAATGGATTTTTAAAAATGTTTTTTAACTTTGATGTGATTTTTTTTAATATGCTGAATGATACACTGCTACAACGTCTATATAAACTCTTCAATGTTATTGATATTACACTATTATTCCAATTTTGTACAACAATTCTGTTTACTGTTACAAAATGGCTGTTGATGGAATAGTTGTAAGAACATAAAAACAATAGGAGTCTTAATAGACTATTGAAACAGAATAATGTTTAATTTTCTACTACAAATCAAATTATTTTCTACGGAGAATGAGTCAAGTTCCATTTAAGAAATGATGCCAACAAATTTGTTTGTTCATTTAAATTGCATACAAAACTTTTTTAAATTTATATTTTAACTTTTCTGATTCGAAATCAAAACTTTTCCTTCATCTAAAAAAAAATTCCTCTTTCGTCTATCTTGATTATATTAAAACTTTTGACTTGCTTAATACAACTAAAAGTGAAATGTGTTTTTATTAATTATTTAATATCTCTTATGTTTGACGAGATATTGATTCTATCTTTTTTAGAAAATTTACCCTTAAGTTTGTGAAAAGTTTCGACTCCTTATGGTTTGTGTATTTCATGTGATTTATTTTACTTTTCTTAACATTCCAACTCCCCTCACAATTCCGTTGAGTATTGTATTCATATTGAAGATTATTATCGATTTTATTTCAATTATTATAAAAAGTAAAAAAATTATTCCTATGTTAATAAACTTTGTTATTATGGTATGTTTTGTGTTCATTATTAAGTTTATTCTAATTGTGAGGAAATATTAGAGGTCCAACGTTGAGGCTCTATAACAAACGAATCAAGACATCCCATTTATTAAGAGGTGTGAACATTTAGTCGAATCAAAATTGTTTGCAGTTTTTCTTAAAACAAACCAATAATATTAGTATTTTATTAGTTCAAAACCTACTGTTATTCTTTATTGTGAGTAGCCTACTATATTAAATGGAAACTTCTAGCTATCACATTAATCCAGACATAAACTTAAAGCGAATATTAAAATAACAGCTAGCAAACTGAAAATACTTCTCATACTAAACTTGTTAACTTTAGTATTTTATTCGCTTCAAAACACTAGCAGTGTGATATCGTTTTCCAATGTGTCATTGTGCAAAATTTAGCAAGGCTGTTGAAGTTATAGTCAAAAAACCTAAATCCTTAGGTTTTGGGGGGGGCCGATTCCCGTACTCGGGCTTCGCACAATCTTTTTCTCACTTGTTTATTTTATATAATCCTAATTGTGAAAAATGTAGTTGAAAGAAGAGCTCATCGGATAGTAACTCATCAACTCTAAGTCACTGTATAATCTGTAAGTTTATCTTGGTATTTGACTGAAGAATGCACTTCATTGCTCTGATCTTCCCCAACCCGCAGAAACCTTCTACCGTGTCACAACCGGTGAATGTGTAGACTTCAAGAGCAGCGCTTTGTCTTGTTCCGAGAACAGTGATTGACAGTTCTAGAATTCTGTACCATTTCCCGATTTCTACTTGTAAATATTCATTACCTGTTCAGTTAGGTGACGGGTGTAGGAAAAAATAACCCATACATCTGTGTCCTCGAAATCTAATAGAACTGGATGTGAACCTCCTAACAGTGCTGCTTGGAAAACCCCCTGTTATCTGCTTCATATGAACGTGGTACTTCGAATTGGACATCGCATTCTCCAGAAGTGAAATCATAGCAGAGAAAATAGATAGTATAATACCAGTAATGCTAATTGGATTGCCACTACCATTCAGAAGGAAGTGTTGCAGTCTCTATTCAGGCTTCGACAGCAATGAATGCCAAGCAGTCCCTGTAGGGAGCAGCAACAGGGTAAACGTTTGGGACGAACCCATACGACGTGTTTGTTCATTATGTTCGGTACTGTCAATCAATGTTTGTTCATGTAAATATCATTGAATAAGTGAAAGGATACTGCTTGCCAATGGCAATTTAGTATGTATTTGTTGAGGTTGGAGACTTAATACTCAAGTCTTGCAGGCTCGCAGCTTGTTAAATGCCATTCCGTCATCTATGACGGCATTGTAAAGTGGTGGCGGCATCACAGGTTGAAGAGTCAAGAATGTCATAAATTTTGACTTGACTGGTTTATGAAATACAGTCAGCTGTAAAACGAGATAGACTCACCGTTGTATTTCTATATTGCATGATATCCAGTAGAGTCATGGTACGAGTTTAACCATTCGTTAAGAGATCGATAAGCAACCGGGTGCTTATATACTTTCTGGCGGCGCGCATGCGCAGAGACTAATTCTGCTCAGTCAATGCCCAGCGCTCAGAGTGTCCACATATTATATAGGTCCAACTTTACATTTCTGATGTATTTCTAGTATAATTTGAGCACTTCCCCTTGTGGAAATGAACGAGGTATACGAAAATGTAGTGTCGGTATGCACCGACATTTTGAAATTGATTGGGAAACTTTGCTGTCGTAAAGCTGGAAAGTGCAAACATTTATAGTCAAATTAGAATATAACTTCGCTATTTGAAATGAGCTCTGCAGTTCCAACTGTGCATGGGAGAAATGTGATTACTGTGGGATTGTAGGGTTGGTATGCGGTGACGTAATGGACCTGCTTGCGAACCTACCCCGACATGAAACTGAACAGCGGAAGCATTTGAATGAGGGTTAAACCCCAACATTCTTTATTTGGTTGGATTTTCTCTAGTTAGGAACAAGGTGGATGAATATTCTCTGTCAAGGAATAAGGAGGTGCTAAATATTCTCCAGCAAGGGTTACGGAGGTGCTGAATACTCTCCAGCAAGGATTAAGGAGGATATGGAGGCGGCAACAAGAAACTACTAAAAGTTTTAGGGTTGAAAATCAGCCTGTTACAACTTTTGATTAAAAAGGACTAAAAGGGTTGTATCTGTCATTTTATGTAATAGTATATATATACTATATATATTTGCAAATACAGTTTCTATTTTTATTACAGTTTTAATTTTTTAAATTAGGAAATAATAACCAGTAAGTTATTTTAGTTTCAAATTTAATAATCTATTGAAATGTAAATGAAAGCTAATCTTTTTTTATTTTTTATTGGAAATTGATTGCTTCCTTAACTAGAACGAAATTAACATAAAGGTTAAAGTGATCTAGTCCAGTGGCATATTGGAGTCCAATTTTCTTTTTATGTATTAGGATAAAATCTCAATAAATTGATACTGAAGTTTCTATTGATATTGAAGTTTCTTCAGATTAATACTTTCAAATAGTTTTGTTCTATAATTTTATTTACAACGAAACGTTGTATATACTTTAAATTCTGTATTTTAATTAGAAATCATAATTAAATAAATAAATACATTTTAAGGAAGTAAGTAGTTATTCCTCAGTCGTAGTTAAAATTTAAGACAATTTTGATTTCTCAATGAAAGCTAATCATTTTCATTAAAAAAAAATAAAAAATGTCCCCCGATAAAATTTCAAGTCATTACATTTACGTCCCTTGGAATTATCAATACTGAAAACTATAATTATTCGAACCCAACGAGAACAATACTTACAAATACTGAGCAAACACAGTACTCATACAATGGACACTTTTCTGTTTAGAAAGTGTGCTGAAAAACAGGACAAAATTGTTTGTTTATTATATTTTACCAACGATTTACGTAATATCAACATCTCGTAATAATCTACTTCTAGAACAAAAAGTTAATAATTTATAAAAACTTTGGAAGGTTTGTTATTTAAGTTGCACATTCAATTTAAGTTATCATTGATTGGAAATTAATTAATTAAATAAATTCTACTACTTCCCTAACCTCTCATTCTATCCATTAGTCGTCTCTCTGCCATTCGGTAATTGCATACATTAATCAACCTGACAGAACAAGCTCTACCCTTGCACATTCCTAAAGTTTACATTTTAGGTCCTACGTCAATGTTTCCAATAGTGACTGTAATAACCTCAGTGTGATTATTATACCAAACAGTAGACGTGGAAACGTCCTGATTCATCATAACTTTTCCAAAACTATCTTCAAATTTGGCATAAAGACTACATATTTATAACAGTTTCCCAACATTATGCCAGTAGCCTATAGCAATAAACCCGATAACATTATACATTAGGAAAGCAACATACGCTACGTATGTTATGAATAATAACTGTATTACACAGTACCATTAGCTACGCTCGTGAGTAAAACCTTTAAGAGTTTAATTTTTTCTTATAACATTTATTGTTAAATCACTATATATATATATATATATATATATATATATATATATATATATATATATATATATACAGTTAAATAAATGGTGGATTATATCAATGGAATAATATCAGAAACCAAATTACTTTTTTTGGTATAGTTTCATTTAAAATGGATTGTTTTTTTCTGCAAAATTTTTAATTTGGCATATTGTTTTTTATCTCTATTTTTGGACAACAAATTTGATATCATGCCAATAATTTTTTTTCTTCTAATTTTTACACTTTAACTTCGAGAATTCACCAATTCAAAAAAAAAAAAAAAAACAAGAAAAGAGTGTAAAGTCAAAATGTAAGTTTAAAATTTTACGGATTTGACCCACCTGAAAAAGAACATTAAATTAAAAAATTTAACGAAGCTATTTAAATCCATTAAAGGAATAATTTCACGGGTATTTTTTTTTTTGTAATGACAGACTCTCGAGAGGTAAATATAAAATTTATGCTTCATGACTGTATAAATTTAGACTTTATATTTCCGGAGTAATTTTTTTTTTTTTTTTTTTTTTTTTAAACGTCGTCTCACAAAAAGTTTAAACATTTATTCCGATGATTTTAAAGGACCAACATGATCTGATGGCAATAAATTGTAAGAAAAAGTCTCTCATTGTTTAAATCGTTATAATGTGTCCTACTTAAAAATCTCCTCTATGCTATAAAGGAAAGTATGTATTGGTTTATAATTCGCTATTCTCTTAATATATTGTTTTAAAGGATTCATTTTAAATTAGTCTGGGACTCCGCCTTATGTTTGTAATGAATCGCGTTAATTTCTCTTGTTTATCCAATACCATAAACACTATTTATCTAAAGCATAATTTATTCTTAATGCATAACTGAATATTTACGAATAAATAATCGATATTGTGAAAATTGTTATTATTGCGATAGTTTAAATTTTAAAATTAAACGTTATTTCTTAACCAAAACTATTTTCAAAATTAACATTCTAACATATAAGAAACCATATTATATAGACAATTATAGCGTATTCCCATATAAATTGTTGTTTTTAAAAAATGTGGCGTTTGTAATACGAAAAAAATAACGCTGAACTTAACGTCTCCCACAAAACTTACATGTATATAATAAAACAGTTATGAAAACTGTCTACTTCGCCTTCCTTTAATCTATCCTATGTGGGCTATTTGCTAAACAACTCTATAGAAAAACACTTCCAAACTTTCTGATTGGACTTGAGCCAACCCTCGTAGTGTCATTGTCTCAAAGAAAACTGAAGTGTCATACAACTTAAACTATAACGACTGTCTCACAACAAAATACTTTGGGGAAGACGATGGGTGATACATTTGTTGTCTGAAACAAAACAAAGTTAAAATATACATTTTACTCAAAAACAAGACTAACTTATTTAGAAGATTCTAAGAGATAACAAATTGTTATTATTTCCCAATCTCTCTCTCTCTCTCTCTCTCTCTCTCTCTCTCTCTTTCTCTCTCTCTTTCTTTTTCTCGCTGTTTTATACCTTTCTGTTTGGAACTTTGTATATTCTGTACTAGTGCTTTAACAGTAATTGGAAAGATGCATTTCGGTCTCTTTTCTTTGGATTCGTATTTCTCACTATGGAAATTTTTTTTAATGTTTTCAGATTTATCTATTTTATATTGAATGTTTTGTTTCCGTATCTGGGATGTGTTTTTTTTAAATATTTTAAATAGTAATGTTTGTATTTTATAATTTTATGCACTTTTTATATTGTTGCATTTCTAGTTCATGTTTGTTATTTTTTTGAAACGCTGTAAGCCGCACTTTTTATTTTTATGTCTCTGTTGATTGCATCAATGTCGTGTCCTGTACTGGTTACATCTGAATATAGCGACTTGATAAGTGACAACTTCTAGCTCTCTTTTGCTGCTTTGCTGGACCGTACGTTTTTCAATCACGATAGTAATTTAAAATAATGCAAATTAATGCTGAATCTGTACTTTCTCATTTTGAGGAAATATAGACAACAGCATGATATGGAATTGGTATCATTGGAACATCAGAAACATTTTTTAAGCCTCGCCACAATTTTAGGGAAGTGAACACTGAAGGTTTTGTTTTCCATAGAAATGATAGTATTGAATCCGGGAGTGGTTGTGTAAGTAAGAAGCTCACAACGCTTACAGCGTGAAGTAAACGCTTCCAGCGTTTCATTTTGTTCACCCGGTGCTTATTCGAAAAAGCCAGAATTTTTATTTTTAGATATTAAAACTGTGGTTTCTTGAAATTTTGTTTGGTGTAGTGTACCGACCACATAAGGTGGGCTGTTTGTTACGTTGAGAACATATTGTTGTCGTTGCTGTCAGAGTTATTAAAACTTATTATTTAGATTTGATTTATCTGTGTTGCCATTGTTATAAACCCACTACAACGCCACTTCTTACACTGATCTGTTTGTAGTTGCTCAGTCTGATAAAGTCTTATTCCATGGTCAGATTCTTTTTCCTGCTATTTCGAAACGTGATCTAGTTTATCGTGTTTATAATGTTAGAATAATTCAAACTAATGCTAAATATATGTCATTATCAGATATTTTAAGAACTTCAATAATCAATTATTAATAGCGATGCTATTGACTGAATGATATAAAATATCAAGATAGAGTGATATAGATGAAAAAGTAAAGTTTTTCAATAACATTTTATCTTTATATGATATTCATGCTTCTCTTAAAACTATTCGGGTTACTCATTCCCCTTCACCTTAGTTAAATGATGAAATTCGTCTCCTGGTGAGAAATAGGAATAACCACCTATTTACATCTCTAGGTGTAAGTATAACCAATCGAAGCTGTCAAAAAATTGAGATCTTTCGAATGTTGAAATAGAACCAAGCAGACAATAAAAATGGAAAATTACATTAGCTACACAATTTATTCAAATCTTATAAAAATACAACATAAATTTGATGCTCCATTCATAAATATAAGTATATTAAAATCGCTCTTTGTCTCGTCGTCAATCTGGTTGTAGCTCTCGACGACTTGAACTTCTTTGTTTCTGGTGATTGCAATTTTTAGTGGCAAGGATCTAGTTCCAAATTATTATTCTACTTTTTCTGATCTTTTCCGTTAAGCATAAATTTCTTCGTCTGAGAAATCAACGTTGTTATTAAACTTTCAATGTTTTTGATTCTCAACACATTAATTAAAATATTCAATCCGCGAGAGCTTGTAAAACTTCCATAGAACTCACATCGTCAGTAGCTGTTTTAGGCCTATCTGATCAAGGACTGTTCTTTACCTCCACTCTCTTGAAATCGATTAACTGTTCATCTAACTATGGATTTTGAAATAGGTGTGCGATTGTCATCTTCACCATTAAATAGATCGGTAACGTCTTGAAATGGCTTAATTCGGTCACCATAACCTCTCATCATTAAAACAGTTGTTATTTCTGATTCGGTCAGGTACATTTTTAATAAAATTACAAACACAAACATTAAGCCATAAATAATCACTGGAAAATTCAGTACTGACATCTGATGAGTAGGTAGTAATCCAATAACAAAAAGGAAGAGAAAGTTATGATAATCAATTTAAACAAACAAAAACTATTTGGAAAAAGTGTTTTCCCAATTTCCAATATATCAAAAATACACTAGTAGATTTCGATAAGTTTAGGTTTTAGTGGGCTTTCCAATTTTAACACACACAAAAGTAGTTAAAGGTTCTTTATAAAATAATTGCATACTAATCTCGGCACTCTATTGGGAATTTTATCAGCTTTAACTTGCTCTAAACCATAATGGATTGGTATTTAATAAAATAAATCAATCATTCAAAGTTCTGTACACACCCTTGTATTGCGTTTTATTTTTTTCATAAACAATATAGTAATTATAATTACAACAATACTAATTTTTAATACAATAAATTAATAAAACTTTTAATACATTGTATTAAAATAATAAAATTTAATGAAGTTGAAGACCCTACTGAATTAAGAGAAAAAACTATTTGTGACATACATACATATTTAAATGATTGAAAAAGCAATAATAACTTTTCAAACTCATTGAAAATTAACTTTCTTTTGTGATTAGAACTTTTGTAATTACAACTTATTATTGTAATTACATTTCTACGATTCACAAGCGGCAATTTTTTTTTTAAATTGATGTAAAAAAAATTAAAATTAAACATTATTTTGTTTTATCCCAGCCGACAGACGTGTGTGCTTTCATTAGTGTTACAAATTTTAATGACATTTTCTAATGTTTTACCGCTCGTATATAGGCTAGACTTTTCAGAGAGAATTTTCAGATGCAATTTTCAATGTAATATTACATGCATTTCGGTTAAACTTACTTACGGTCATACTTGTAAATTGAGCAATAAAAGTAATTTAACATCAAGAGTAATTTAACATCGAGAGAAACAATATCAACACAATAGAAAAAATAAAAAGTTGTGGCTTGATATAATAAAACAATGTTGGTGTAGTTATTACAGTATTATCAATCACGAATGAACAAAATATTACAGTACTTTGGATATTTTAATTTATTTTTAGGTCTTATTTTTTTCTACCTGGGTTTGCATATCCTTCCTTTAATTGTGGTATACATAGGCCCTATATTCCAAAAAAAAACACAATTATTATGTAAATAAAAACTTTGTTTTTATTAAAAACTAGGTATAACCGTCTAAAGTTTCATAAAATAAACTTAATTGCAAAAATCAAAAATTATATCAATGATAAACTGTTTTGTGAGATTTAACAAAAAAACAGTTAAATATAATACAGGTGTGAAATCAATCATTTTTTACACTTTTGTAACCGTTTTTAATTATTTTTTTTCAATTCCACTTTTACAAAAGATTCTCTACAATTGTAAAATATAAATAGCATGTTCTGAGAAGCAATTTAACTTCATATATTTTCAAACTTATGGCCATCTTGATTGACGACGTTAATAAATATCACTAACTAGGTATTCCAACGGTTAGATTATCAAAATCAAAGAAATATTGTTTTCAACAAATCATAGTTTACCAAATAAATTTAAAAACTTTATGTTATCATCTCTGGTTACCTAATTAAACAAAATAATATTAATTAGCATTCATCGACAACTCTTTACTCGCAAATTACCTTTAATAATTCGCTTTAAAGTAATCATGGCTGGTGTCAGCAAAATCAAAAATAACAAATTATAAACTCAGATAAATAACCTCTTTTCGCTATTTTTGGGCATTAATCACCATTAAAGAGTCATCACCCTTAAAGCGTCTACGACTCAAAGAGATAAAAGGCGACTTTTCCAGGAAACAAACATGGATGACATTATTATCCTTTCCCTCCGGCAACAATAACTTATTATTGATTTTCTTTGGTATTGGCATGCCCTCCTCGTACACCGGATATTTACCGGGATTCTACCATACGTTCTGTCTAAAATATTTTACTATCACAATAAAGAGAATAATGGGTTCAGAAATCCGGTGAATACATATTACAAATATATTATTGTACAAATGGAAACTGCAGAAGATATTGGATGAAAGCCAACTTTCAACCTCAATCTTTATTTCATGAATCTTTCCATTTGTATTCATTCGTCAATAACTGTAAATTACAGGTTCAGATATTTCTAGAACTCATTTGTACTTTCTTGAGAGACTAATTTTCTGATAGTAAAACACACGATCATTCTTTAAAATTCAATCGCGAAATGTTACTTGTTTAAAATATTGGTTTAAATATATAAATAAACTTCAACTCTAACAATTTCTCATAAAACGTAGATACTTTAGTCTCTTTTTGAAACATCCTTTTTCACTGAAATACTTTAAATGCTACAGACATTATACATGTGAAAAATTAGCTATACTACTTTCAAGGAAATATTATCATTATTTTAAACACCTCATGTCTTACCTCATGCATTTGTGTGATTATTGCTTTGACGACGCTAAGAGGCTCACTTTATTAAATACGGGCTTGCCAATACTGTACCGAGAAAACCTAGTTGAATCTATACCTTTCTTTATATCTTTATACAGCCTAGACGTAACTCTCTTTCATCTTTCTCACGATGTCTTCCTTTACCAACTCTTGTTTTTCTGGCCCTGGTACTATAAGAGCATTATAGGGCTAGTGGTCTTTATTTTCTTCTCTTTTTTTCTATTTTATAAGGTAATGGTGACCGAGAGGTTATATGCCTTTAAACAATAAACAAACAAAACATTGCTTACATTATATCCAAAAAGATGGACTAGCCATGGGATCTCCACTCTCTGGTCTGTTAGCAGACTTATTTTTAAACAACTATGAAAACGAATTCTTATTGTCTAATACAAACAAGTTTTATAACTAAATTATACACTACACCAGATATTTTGACGACAACTTCATAACTTTAAATGGAATCATTAGACAAATAGAACAATTAAAAAAACTGTATGAATTCAATAGACCCGAAGATACAATTCATACTAGAAATTGAACAAAAAAAAATTTTTTTTTTTTTAATTCTGGATGTAACTGTCAAATAACATGTCAAATTCGAATATAAAAGATATACAGAAAGCAGACCACAACCTATATAACAATACATCCAGATTCCCATCACATCTCAGAAAATGACAGCCTATAATAGTATGATCCATCACAATACCACTAGCGTTCCAAACTTGCAGAAAGAATTAAATATATTGCCATTAAAAATTTTACGGTGGTTTCATAATTGACAAGCTAATCAAAAATCATAACAACAAATCCAAAAAACCTCTCAAAGAAAAAGTCAAATCCATCTTCAAATCAATTGAATGTGGAAAAATTATTTCTTAAATAATCACTTCAACTTTCCATAGATTAAATAGAACAATAGATTTTCGTAGAAACAAAACCATAAAAAACTTTTCAAAAAAAAAAAACCTTGACGTATAGAAGACCAAACAGGTCTATATATAACATATATAAGTTGACATGTTACTATTGCGATAAAATATATATGGACTAAACTGAGAGAGCATTTGAAGTGAAAATTAAAGAATTTTAACTGAAAAAGAACATTTCAAGTAATAAATCAAATTATGCGCGTCACTTGATAGATATGAACCACAATTACAGGAGCTTCTACAAATATTTGGAAAAAATTTAATTATGTAAAATATGTGGATCTATGAACGCTATAGAAGAATATGAAATCATTCATATTAAAAATAAAAAACAATGAACATCGGTTATTAAATGATCAACTAAAATATTACTCTAATACATTGTATGACATGGCGATAGCCAAATGGTGCACATCTTTAAACTGCCCATAAATGTATTTGTGTTGTATTATGATTAATTTATTTTAATGTAGTGACGACCTCAGATAAGAAGTAAGATTTCTGATGATGGTATAAAAGTCACGAAACGGGTTAAAACGAAAATAAAAAGAGCTCACGTCGGAGTGAAACAAAATATGGTAGGAAACTTTGTCTTATTTAATAGTGACCTGGATATTGAAAATGAATTCATTAGAAGTATAAGGAGAAAATTTGATGGCTGAAATGATTTTCAGACAACATATTTCGATAGTAATAAGATAATTGTATAAAACTTAAAATGCTCGTAATAAGTTTAACTCAGCAACGTTATTCCAAATGCTGCAAATACATGACGTAATCAAAATATCGTGAAACGTTTAAAAATCTGGAAACTATTTCTTGTCGCAGTTTAATTTACCACCATTTGTTTCTTTATGCTAAAATAAGATAAATTTATTATTCATAGGTCGTAATAATAAATAGACTATTAAAATAAAAAAATTAAAAAATCGTGATTTCTCTTTATCGAATGTTCTATTGTACGACCGATGTATTCACATTTCAGTTCTATTTATCAATTTTCTCAGCACTGGGTGTGATTGTTTGGTGGCCCACTTGTGTAAGACTTCTGGCCTCAGACCACTGTTTTGTATGACCGTCAGAATCAACCCATGAATAACGAACATTTTGTAATATGGAGCATCCTATCCCATGTAGGTGTGTAACGGGCGCCGCCTTCGGTAGGTGATGTGGGGGGAGGGAGAGTATCTCGTAAGCGACCCGACGGTGACTCAGCAAACGTGGTTTGGGGAACTTTCCGACAAAAGTACCATGGGAGCATTATCAGCCTGTTCAGATGTTTCAGCGTCTGGGAGATTGTGCTGAGGAAGGTTTTCTAGTGGTAGATTTGTGGTAATGGTAGATTGCTCTAATCACCTATCTTCATAAGTGGAGGTCTGGTGTTGTGCCGAAAGTCTCCAGGTGGTCGGCCTTCCTAGTTCCTAGAAGTTAATTAAATTGCAAACTTAAACTCACAAGTACAATAAGTAGCATCAGTGTCCGGTGCCCAACACTGAACAACAAATATTGGAAAGATTCTCTAAACTTTATGGGGGAACCAGAAGAATAATGGGTTGATTCCCACATAGTCTACTATAAGAAAACTATAATATTAAAATTGGTTATCATAATTACAGTAAATACATTCTGAGTGCTTTAGCAATTTTTTGACATTTACTTCGTTATTTTTAAGGGTAAAGAAAAATCCGTATGTAGTTGTTATTAATGAAGTATCTCTTAAAAGCATCTTAAAACTCCAAAAAATAGAAAGTAAAAGACCGTTCATGATAATTATTGTTCCTAATATTTCTCCATCTTCACAAACCTAATAAAAAAACTTGACTTCTTGACTCGAACATTTTAAAGGGATTTACAAAGGAATTTTTTAATGCATATATATTTTCAAAAATATTACCCTTAGGTATAATTAAACCAAACTAATATATAGATGTATGACTACTCAGTGGATGCGTTGAGTGATGCTATATCGTGATCCAAAAATATAGGTAGTAGTGGTTTTAATATTGTTTAGATAAAAACTTGTAAATTTATAAAAAACAAAAATGTATAAATTTGTCATGGGTTATGTATAAAGTGTGCTAAGTCTGGAATTCGGAGTTTAAAGAAAGATTAATAAACATAAAATGAAATTATTTTCGAAACATTTCCTTACACATTTTGTGATATTATACTTTTTAGAAAAATAATGATGTATATTTCTTATCGCAGCAGTCTTTGTTGTGAAGTAGTGTTGTTTTGTATTTTAGATAAAAATTTTAAAATTAGCAAACTAATACTTGTTTGACTTTAAGTGTTGTGAAAGTAAATCATGATTTTAATTTTGGTTTATATATTAAACATTGTACATTTACAGTTTTATTTGTAAAATAAATATTATTTCACTAAAACAAATATATTAAAATTCAAGAAATATCCTTGAGTAAAATATTTTAGTATTTTGGATATCTAAACTTAAAAAAAGGCAGTCACCTTTCGAACTTTTATGTTATTGATATGATCTTAATTTTCTTAAATTTTGCAATTCTAGTTCTATCAAAATTTACAATAATATTTCAAGTGAAAAATATACGACCTAGACTGGGAATCGAACCCAGGACCTTTGGCTTTACGCGCCAATGCTCTACCATTGAGCTATCCTAGTCGCTTCCCAGTACAGGGCGCAGACTTCTCACTTGACTTTAGTTGCTGCAATTTTGAGTTTCCAATTAATTACCTCGCAACATAGCGACATTGAAATTAATTTTCACTCATTTTTCAGCCCTTACGCATGTATTTATAGTTATTTTAATTATTTGATTTTTCGCTTATGCGTTTTTATTAGCAAATATTGAATTTACAATAATATTTCAAGTGAAAAATATACGACCTAGACTGGGAATCGAACCCAGGACCTTTGGCTTTACGCGCCAATGCTCTACCATTGAGCTATCCTAGTCGCTTCCCAGTACAGGGCGCAGACTTCTCACTTGACTTTAGTTGCTGCAATTTTGAGTTTCCAATTAATTACCTCGCAACATAGCGACATTGAAATTAATTTTCACTCATTTTTCAGCCCTTACGCATGTATTTATAGTTATTTTAATTATTTGATTTTTCGCTTATGCGTTTTTATTAGCAAATATTGAATTTACAATAATATTTCAAGTGAAAAATATACGACCTAGACTGGGAATCGAACCCAGGACCTTTGGCTTTACGCGCCAATGCTCTACCATTGAGCTATCCTAGTCGCTTCCCAGTACAGGGCGCAGACTTCTCACTTGACTTTAGTTGCTGCAATTTTGAGTTTCCAATTAATTACCTCGCAACATAGCGACATTGAAATTAATTTTCACTCATTTTTCAGCCCTTACGCATGTATTTATAGTTATTTTAATTATTTGATTTTTCGCTTATGCGTTTTTATTAGCAAATATTGAATTTACAATAATATTTCAAGTGAAAAATATACGACCTAGACTGGGAATCGAACCCAGGACCTTTGGCTTTACGCGCCAATGCTCTACCATTGAGCTATCCTAGTCGCTTCCCAGTACAGGGCGCAGACTTCTCACTTGACTTTAGTTGCTGCAATTTTGAGTTTCCAATTAATTACCTCGCAACATAGCGACATTGAAATTAATTTTCACTCATTTTTCAGCCCTTACGCATGTATTTATAGTTATTTTAATTATTTGATTTTTCGCTTATGCGTTTTTATTAGCAAATATTGAATTTACAATAATATTTCAAGTGAAAAATATACGACCTAGACTGGGAATCGAACCCAGGACCTTTGGCTTTACGCGCCAATGCTCTACCATTGAGCTATCCTAGTCGCTTCCCAGTACAGGGCGCAGACTTCTCACTTGACTTTAGTTGCTGCAATTTTGAGTTTCCAATTAATTACCTCGCAACATAGCGACATTGAAATTAATTTTCACTCATTTTTCAGCCCTTACGCATGTATTTATAGTTATTTTAATTATTTGATTTTTCGCTTATGCGTTTTTATTAGCAAATATTGAATTTACAATATTTGCTAATATAGCTCAATGGTAGAGCATTGGCGCGTAAAGCCAAAGGTCCTGGGTTCGATTCCCAGTCTAGGTCGTATATTTTTCACTTGAAATATTATTGTAAATTCAATATTTGCTAATAAAAACGCATAAGCGAAAAATCAAATAATTAAAATAACTATAAATACATGCGTAAGGGCTGAAAAATGAGTGAAAATTAATTTCAATGTCGCTATGTTGCGAGGTAATTAATTGGAAACTCAAAATTGCAGCAACTAAAGTCAAGTGAGAAGTCTGCGCCCTGTACTGGGAAGCGACTAGGATAGCTCAATGGTAGAGCATTGGCGCGTAAAGCCAAAGGTCCTGGGTTCGATTCCCAGTCTAGGTCGTATATTTTTCACTTGAAATATTATTGTAAATTCAATATTTGCTAATAAAAACGCATAAGCGAAAAATCAAATAATTAAAATAACTATAAATACATGCGTAAGGGCTGAAAAATGAGTGAAAATTAATTTCAATGTCGCTATGTTGCGAGGTAATTAATTGGAAACTCAAAATTGCAGCAACTAAAGTCAAGTGAGAAGTCTGCGCCCTGTACTGGGAAGCGACTAGGATAGCTCAATGGTAGAGCATTGGCGCGTAAAGCCAAAGGTCCTGGGTTCGATTCCCAGTCTAGGTCGTATATTTTTCACTTGAAATATTATTGTAAATTCAATATTTGCTAATAAAAACGCATAAGCGAAAAATCAAATAATTAAAATTTCTATCAAAAGTGTAGCTCAATACATAGATTGTACAATGGATGTCTATTGACACTTGTAGAAACGTCAATCACCAAATGAATGGAAACCCAATTTTCCACGAAAACAAATTTGTTTTGTGCAATACAAATACAACTACGTTTTAATGTTCAAGGCATAACCATCACCTAACCTAACCTATTGACATTGGATTGGGAGTAGTAGTAGTGTCCAGCGTTAGAGTGTATGTAGCAACTGAGGATGATGACTTATTCATTGAAACGTTGTCTTGTATTGCACAAATATAGTTTTTTTTGTGAAAAAATGTGTTGCCATTCCTTTGGAGATTTTATATATTGGACAATAAATGCCAATATATTTACCACAGCTGTCTGATATAAAAAAGTATATATAAACATCTCTATACTTTTTAAAGCACAGAATGATGTGTATCCTTCTTAGCTTTTGCGTATTTTAAAATAAAGTCAAATTTTGAACCGTGAAAATAAAATAATAAATATCTTCCTTCAGGATAAAGTCTTCTTTCCTCCAGAATTCAATTTTACAATTATAATGATAAAAGCAAGAAACAATTTAAATTTACAATTAATTGATCTATTGATATTCAACCAGTTTCTTTTTTCTCTAATAACTAAACTGTACGGATAGTAGTGTATCATCCCAACCAATACAATCACTGTAGTATATAGATCAACAGGACTTTCAAGCGCATTGGGTTAAAGATTCGAGCAATAAAAGAGAGAATTGATCTTTTAGAAGGTGTAAAATTTTGATCGGAAACATCATAGGTAAAAATATTGTTTGTTGGTTGCCATTCCAAACGGAAATTTAATTACCACACGTTCAACTTTATCAAACTTTAAAGAAGTTTCAAAATGAACAATAAGTAAAAATTTAAGAAGATCGGGTACTAAACATTTTTCTATTCAGCCCCACCACGTTGGAGTCATTGAAATATTCTTCTTTGTAATTTATAAGTGATTCCTAATGCATCAATGTCCTCAACTAAGCAACATTTAGTAATACCCATGTAGCTAGAGAAAACACGAATCTCCGTCATATTCTAACTGGTAAAGTTCGAATCGCCAAGTAAGGGGATCATTTGATTCGATAAGTAGTGGTGTTTTATTGTGTACAATTTTAAATGTTGTAAGAGTATATCACGCCAGAAGATTATCTGATACAGTTGATGTATCAGGAAGAACTGAAATAATTTATCGAAACATCTTGTATACATCTGCAATAAGAACGTTTAAAAATATTTTGCCGATATTAAAATAGATTTTCATTTTTATTACGAGTGATCCTATGAAGTAGATCATTTAAATAATAGCCAGAGGACGTTTTCGAGGACAACTCACAACTCAGTTGTTGAACTTGAATTCTTTAACATGGCGTGATGATGAATAATATATTTAGCTGTAATACCCATCAGTGTTTGTGGTCTTGCATACTGTATATCAACATATACACCAACAAATTCTCAGTCATGGATATTGAGTGCTGTAAATAAGGATTTTCAATTAACTTGCGTTCTAATGATTCAAATTGTAAAATGACGACTTGATGAATCGCAAAGATTCGTAGCTAGATTTGCTAGATTTTATGTATGAACTGTAAATTTACAATGTAACTTCCAAGCCTGCACGACAGTGAGTGGTCTTAAAATTATTTTCGTAGAATACATCTACAGGATGGGGAGCAGTGGTTATGGTGATGTTCTTCACATTCCCAAAATTTTCTCAAAGTGTGCTCTACTTTACACGGGTGAAACAAAGGGTTTTCTTTAGTACAATACTGCGCTTGCCATCGAAAATCCGACATTATAAGAATGATCCTAATAACAAGTGAATCGAATTTGGAGTAAAAATTGAGGATCTGATAATTCCATATGAGCATAATAATTACTTAGTTAATTGAACATAAAGCAACGGTAGGATATTTTAATTTAAAATCAAAGCATTTATACTAAGAGAACTTTTACGTGTATAACAAGAGCATACACTAGTTTGAGCACACCCTGTGGACTGTTTTCTGTATAAAGACGAGTAATGTAATGAATTTTTTGTATGGTGTTTACTTGTAAGTTAGCTTAAAAGTGATGGCCATCAATATTTACCACAGATAAAAGAAACTACTATGTGAATAGCTTGTTAATTATCGTATACCTATTGATGATGCATTGAATGTCTTTTGAAATATTTACATTTATTAGACAAAATAAAAATATAACAAATTTAACTTAAAGTTCTAAAAATTCTTGCTATTTAACAGCTGATTAACAATATTGGGCAGGATTTTTTAAAGTTTACTTTACAGCCACTATGAGAAATATAAGTATATATACTGTTTTGTATATGTATTTTTAAACATATTACTCCATATTGATCTATATATAAAACAAATTATTATTGACTGAATATTTGTAATACTGTACCTGTAAACTAACATTTTATTGATATCTTGTTTGTTTGAATTCATTATGATTTATACTTGGTTCATAAATAAATATTACTTTTGCATAACTAATTTTTAATATTTCTGTATTTATATATTATGTTTTAGGTATTACTATCGTAATATGTTTTTTTACTTGACACATATATTTTGCTGTGTTACTTCTACGACATATTCAGAAAATTTAAGTGTGTTTATAAACATCGTTTCCTTATAGTTTATAATTGAAACATCAAATCCAACAAAAACAATAATACATTTTCATAGAATAGACAAAATACTTTTCATACAGTCTCGCCAACTCCAATATTAAATTTAGTAGTGTGCATATTAAAGACGGGGCTGTAAAATATCACATTAAGTTCGATTGTTCAAGTATTTTAAAATTGTTTATATGTGGTGTGTTTTATTTTGACTACAATTAAAGTCAATATGTAGAAATGTCAATTGTCGGTCTCATTGTTCACCTATGTAATATTAATATGACGTAATATATTTTGAGTATAACTACAAAATAGTATGTTATGTAATAAAAAAGTTAATATTTCAAATCGAAAAATGTATAATAAACCCCCCAACAAAAATAATCCCGTATAATTTTTCATCGAAAAGAAAGGATAGATACTAACAAATATAAAAAATAAGATATTCATTTTTGTGTTAATAAAAGCTGTAAAGGTTCCTACTTAATTCATTATGCTTAAAATCGACAAGTAAGCTCAAAATTATATACCTTTGGAAAAATCGGCTAACCAAAAATACCAATTAAAAATTTCAAAATGACGAACAAAATTTTAATTTGACAAATGTTTTTTTCGAAGATAACTTTTCAGTTAAAATACCAGAATGGTTCATTAAATGCATATTAAATGAGAATAAAACGTGTTTTCTACAATAAAAAATAACCGTTAATACAAAAAAATTAACATTAAAAAGTAGAATAGAAAAAATTAGCAATTACTTTATTTACAGATGGAAATTTAGTTGACTTTAATCATGTTGTTATAAAAAAGGTTTCATTAATCGTTGAACCAAAAAAAAAAAAAAAAAAAAAAAGTACAAACAATTTCCAAATTTTCACTAGTTTCCTTTCATATAAGTTCTGCCTGAGCTTGTAAGATCTTCTGTGCAGCTTGCTCATCGACTGTATAAACAAGAAGGACGAAATTTGAATCTGAAAAGAATGATCGTAACATTAAAAGTAATTCTCGTCATATAATGCCAGCCTGAAACTGCAAAATGTGCATTCATATTTTCGATGATTTAATTTGTAAAAGAATTTCATGTTACAACAAATTTGTTCTCATAACTTTTACTTAACAATAAATACAATTAAACAGACACATAAGCACATTAAAAACTGAATGTCAGCCAGTGTCAAACTTTCAAACTGGAAATTTGCCAGTATTTTAGTTGTTATTGTTGAAGGAAACTAGAAAAAGAGGTTTTGTAACTTTATTCAGAAAATTGTATTTACAGTAACAATCAATGTATGAACTAAGATGTAACTTGAATGTCTAAAGATCCAATACAACACTTCGTCACAATGTCTATTTTTAAATAAAATATTTTAAGTTAGATAATTTTTATGTAATTTAAGGGTAGTTGGTGCCTGTCTCTTGTATAAGGGGTAATTTTGTGTATCAGTGAGTTGGAAGTTTTTAAATTTATTTTCGTTATCTTTAATAACAATAATAATAGTATTAAAACTATTTCAATTTAATTGTTCTAAATGTACTAACATTTGTTCACTATTTTCTACAAATTAATAAATTTATTCAAAATATGTAATCTTTATTATTATAACAGAGAATTACATTTATATTAGTATTAAGAAATATTTAGAGAGATTTTAAGACAAGGAAATATATCTAAAAACATTTAAACTACTTTTTTGTTTCTCGTTCTATTCTATTTACAGAAATATTAGGGCAATTTCAAGTTGTTAAATTTTACACTACCGCTGAAGGAATAAATATAAATATTGTTTGGAAGTTAAAACAAATAGCGAAAAATCCTTGAGAGGGGGTCAATATGAAACGAAGATAATTTAATTTTACAGCCTAACATAACGCAGTTCGTGTTAAGAGACGAGTTGTGAAGAAATAGTCCCACTTTATTGCAGACGCTGGAGTTTTGGGACAATTGTGGGAAATTACATCTATATTTAACGAATAAAATTTAGAAGGCTGCAAAACAACCACATGACTTTAATTTATCTTTATTGTGTAACAAATATTTCTTAACTTTAATTACTATAATATAAAATATTTCATATCAATTCAATAATAAACTATAATTGAATTATTTGTTTGTTTGTACTGTTCGTAGTGAAATATCGTAGTTTTTTACGTATGTTTCTCTAAAATTATGTTGAACAAATAAATTGATCAAATACAATTTGCTACTAGCACTCAATAAACCTTTCACTATATTTCAGTGAAATTATTTTATACATGACTATGAGGGTTAATATGGGGTGAAAGATATTTTTAAATCTCGCATGAGAAGGTTATAATTTGTTCCCTTTAGAAAGAATTAATAGAGGATATGCTTAGGCCTACATACCAAAATTTTGAGAAATGTATTACATAGAAAGACGATACTTTTTTTTTTTTTTTTTCATTTTTCTTGTTTAATACCACAAAATCTCTTGGCCATTATCGTCATATAACAAAAACAAAAACAAAAACAAAAAAATAAGAAAAGAGTATAAAATAAAGAACGCTTTACCTCAAATACTCTATAGCATCAGGGTCTCGGAAAAGAACAGGATTTGGTTTACATATCTGATAGGAAAAATGAAAATAAAGATCTAATCTCAGACTACAAGCAGAAAGATGTGTCCAACTAGAATACCGCGGAATTTCCTCTCCCTTTTACATTATAAGTATCCCTGAGGGATAAGGACACCTTTTTCCAATTATCTGTTAAAACAATTGGAATAAAAAACTACATTCTTGGTGTGACAGGAGTAATTCAAATTTTATTTGTTTTAGATTATTATTCAATATAAATAATTTATTTTTATTATTTAACGGCATCTTTGGACCTGCAATAAAACTGAATTAACTAATATCTATTTTATTATTTTTAATAATACACTCAAAACAATTTCTTTTAAGTTTACGTTTGTAACTCAATTTTCTGTCAATTTGAAATATTCATTAACACTTTCATAAAATGTGGTGTTTTCTAAAATCATAAATAGGTTGACATTATAAACTTCCACAATCATCAAGTAAAACATATCCCTATTAATTACTACAAAATATACATAGATTTTCTGACATTTACCAACGGTTTTAAAATGTTTGGATTTTAATTTCGAATCACTAACAATAACGAACTTCATGTCTCCTTATTGTACCCGTAGAGTTTACTCAGAATTGCAGAATAAAACTTCATACATATATATATATATATATATATATATATATATATATATATATATATTGCAACGAAATACGCAATACGCTTCACCTCACCATGTAACCTAATGTACTCCGCTTAAGGTACACTGTTTCTATTGGTGCGACTAAAACATTTGGAAAATATTACGTAGCCCAGGAGTCCCAAGCCTACTGTGTGGAACTTCCAATCGCACCAGCAATGGAAATAGAGCAAGATAATCCACCGAAAGGATTTGGCTTGAAAGGGGTGTAATGTTGAGTCAAGATTCGTGAACCGTGACGTAGCCTAGCCTTGAGTCACCTAGGTTCCATACGGTAGGCTGACTGACAAAAAATCGACATTATATCCGCGCAACTCTCGATATTTATAAAAATTTATAACAATCCTAAGCACGGTATTACGACGATATTCCTTATCGTTGTAACCCCCCCCCCTCTCCTAATTTATTCAAGTAAACTATCAATCCAGAAATTTACACAGAATGAATTATCAATCTCTACCTAAAAAAGAAATTGAAATCCCTTCCCTGAAAATTCCAACTGCCTTCTCTTCAGTCAACTCTGCTCGACTTATGTTATTTCTTATATAATATTTCTAAACATACAAACTTTTCCTTAATTTTATATACAATTTACTCTACATTATTTATTATTTATTCATTGTACTTTTTTTCTCTCTTTTATTTATAATTGTTCAATTTTTCATTTCTTACTTTCATACTTTGGGACTTACTGTCTTTCATTTTTTCCACTAAGAGCATTTTAGAGTATCACTGCACATTGTCTACAAATTGCCATTTATAGTCAATAGGGACATACTCTTTTCTGGTAAACTAAAGTACCTCTATGCATAGCTAGTTTACTGTGGTAATCTTTCCCTGTACCGATTTTAAATTCTTAAACATTCCTCTTATATATATATATATATATATATATATATAATTGAAAATCTTTTTACTTTTTACGTACGAACATACTACACTTTTCATTTTAAAAACCTCATCTCTCTTATTATTATTTTTTTTTTTTTACTAAATACAACTTCTTTGGGTTGTTGTAAACATAACTAGTTAGCTGACATTGACCTTCAATACCAAAACAAATTGTATAGACCTTATCTCTTTCGGCAGGTAGCTTCCGCTTCCCCCCCCCCTTCTCCTAACTAGAACATCTGGTTTGTCAACACGTTATCTTCACTTCGTTCGTCATTGTTGTCTTTACTTGAAATATATATATTTTTTAAATATTCAATTTTTATTAAATTTTGAAAACTTGCTTTATTTACAGTTTTTTTTTATTTTATTTTTTTTTATCTTTCGTATAAGCTTTTTATTGTATTCCCGTAGATTGTCTAACTATACTTCACCAAAACCTATACACATATCCTGATACTTTTGCAGTTACTCCTTTGTAGATATTTTTGAATAGCAAAGTTACATATTTTCGTAATCAAGAGGTTCTTTTACACTTTTTATTCATTACACTATTGATTGTATACTTTTAGAACACGGATGTCGTATTTGCCTTTGATCCGCTCGCTAGCAATATGTTTAGTTAGATATGTTTTAGAACTTAATACTTCAGCTACTCTATATGGTCTTGTGTAAAATAAAAATAACTTCTGAGTTTCATTTCTAGATAAGTTAGCCATAATTTTAGTGTTTTGCTTTACTAACACAGCATCTAACACAGCACCGTCGGTTTGCGTTTACTTTTCTAGCCCTTTCTCGACCTGCACGTTGTATCCCTGCAAAGGAATTTTAGTTTTTCTGTCGTAAGGTTTATTGATTGCCGTTGTTATTGTCCATTATTAGAAAATCATCCCAAACATATGTTACTTTTTGTCCAAAATTCCCTTCCTTAGGCGTATATCTAGTTACGTCATGAGGCGTGTTATTTAGTAAGTGTTCAATGAATTTTACATAATTCCTCCAATTGTTTTGTTGGTTATAACAATAAGTACGTAAACTTCTTACTATTTCTCGGGTTACCCTTTCCGCTAGGTTAACTTGTGGGTGTCTTATAGGTATTAGAATATGTCTTACATTTTGATATTGAATCCTTATCAGACTTGAGGCTGCTATACAATGATTACCTACAGACCGACAGAACACCACACGGTGTTTAATTAGTGACAAAGCCCGTTCTAGTTTTTGTAAATAAACCTTTCACTAACCCCACATTTAAATCCGATCATATTACAGGTAAGAATATTTAGAATAAATTAACGAAAAACAATGCTTTAGTCACAAAGGCGGACAAAGGAAACGCCCGTATAGTCATGTACAACGACGTTACGTCAACAAGACATCACATTTTATGATTGACAATAATATTGACGAAACAAATAATGACCCCACAAAGTCAATTAACGAGAATATTAAATCAGCAATCAACAAAAGCAACCACATACTGTCAGAACCGCAGAAGAGGTTTAACAAAATGATTAAACCCGCCATACCACATCTTAAAGGTTTAACAAAATTACACAAAGTAGATCACCCCATAAGGCCCCTCAACTTCATGAATACATCATCTTAAAAAGTATCATGAACTTTCGTTCGACATTGTGAACCTCTACACTAACATCCCAATCAGCGAAACAGTGTCAATAATGGAGAACAGCCTACGTCTAAATAAGAAGTTAAAAAAATGAGTCGATCGGTAAATTAATTAACTTACTGAACGTTTGAATAGCATAAAACTACTTCACATTCAACAACAAATATTACATCCATAGACAAGGTCTAGCTATGGGATCACCGTTGTCCAACATTATGGCTGAAATATTTTAAAATCATATTGAAACCACACACATCATGACTAAAAACAACAAGCACTACAACAAAATAATTTATTATTATAGATACGTAGATGATGTTATTTGCTTATACAACGGCAATCCACGACAGACCGTTCTTTAATTGAACTTCCTCAATAAAGTTCACCCTAACCTTAAATTCACCAGCGAAGTAGAATGCGAACAAAGACTCAACTTCTTAGATCTCTCCATCACAAAGTCAGAACAGAAACACACGTTTCAAATATATAGAAAACCTTCACACACCAATCACACCATTCACGCTTCTTCTAACCACCCCAGGTCACATACATTTGCCGCCTACAATAGCTTTGTACATAGATCATTGAACATTCCCATGATTTCAGAAGATTTCAAACAAGAAATTAACACCATAAAATCCATAGCTGCTTCTAACGGATACAACACTTCAATAATTGACAATATAATTAAAAAACTAACGAAAAGAAGAAACGTCAACGAAGCCCCTCACCCTAAATACATATTGCCATAAACTTCAACAAAAACTTAGAACATACAGTACACAACATATTTCGCAAATAAGGTTCCCAACTAGCTTATAGAACTTCCTACAGTCTGGATAGTATTCTAAAATCAACCAGAGTAAGAGACCTCGACCAATTCAACAGCAGCTGCGTATGTAAGTTATTATGCGATGATTCTCCAAAAATGTACATAGGCCAGACCGGACACGCGTTCAAAACCCGCTTCAAGGAGCAAACTCCATCTTCTAAAATATTCGGAACCAAGAAAATAGATTCCAAATTTGCAGAACATCTAATTAACACCAACCATAATTATACAAACATTAGCAAGAATTTAAAAATCCTACATCACTGTAATAAAGGACCGTTCATGAACGCCGTAGAGGAGTTCCACATATACAAATTGCAAAAACGCAACCATGACCATCTACTCAACAATAAGTTACAATTTCATTCACACACTATCTTTAACTTGATTGAACATATGGAGACCTTCCCAGCGAATCATGATGCATGGACTACGAATGCAAACCCCCTCTCAAATACCGTGGACTCTTATCTAACTTGATTGAACATATGGAGACCTTCCCAGCAAACCACGATGCAAGGACTACGAATGCAAACCCCCTCTCAAATACCGTGGACTCTTATCTTGTGACAGATAACTAATCAGTTGACGATCGAGCCACATCGAGAATGGTCGCTGACAACGTAGGTCGCCAGTTTATAAATGTTAATAATTTGTGTTGTTTAAGTGTTTGTGTAGTGTATTTTACGACTACTTTTAATAATGACTGATAAATAGTCGAAACGCGCAATGTGAGAAAATACAAAAAGGACATCAAAACAAGGATTGTTCGACAGCTTCACAGTAAGGTAACTGACATTAGTTAACTAATTATTAATAATCCATTAAGGCTACAAGCGTAAATGAAAGATTTGCTTCTAAGTTACTTATCACACACTTCTCTGAAAGTAACGAATAGACTCCGAACACAACGTGTTCTAGCATTTTTCTCTCTGGGGTAACCTGTTCGTGGTGAACCAAACACGCCTGAATATTTAGAGCTTTCGTGAGTGTAGTGGTCAATAAAAGTAAAAAAGCCGATGTAAATTATAAGTGAATGGTGTCTCTGATTTCAGTTGTAAATGGTATCAGCACTTATGTACGAATCTTCTTTATATCAATGACAACCGGTTTATAAATATTGGGAAGTTTGTTAATCGTAATTGTAATTACAGTACCTTACAATGTTCAACCAATATGTGCACATGCTTTTTGTACTGCGTAACTCAGTCGACAGTCAGGCGGTGATTAATAATGGTGGCTAATAATAACAGAAAGCTCAATGTGTTTTATGTTTGCTGAATTTACATTAGTGATTTAAACATGTCATTTTCGGCGTACATACTTCTTCTTTCTAAACATTTAAACCAACACCAGTGATACCATTTTCTAAAGTATCGTGTTAATATTTAAATATTTACAAACAAATAATTGTTAGTATGATGAGAAAAGTATACAATTAATTAAATCTTTTGTGTTGCATAAAATCAACACTACTTCAGAATTAAAATAAAAACGTTCTAAAAATCATATTATATTGTTACATGTATTATTTCATTTATTAGGATAGCATTATAAAACTAAAGTCCCACTATAAAAATGTTATGAAAACTGACTATTTCACAGTGCCCTAATCTATCCTATATGGGCTATTCGCTAAACAAGTCTATAGAAAAATATTTCCAACTTTCCGATTGGACATGAGCCAACCCGCGTTGCCTCAAAGAAAACTGAAGTGTCTTTTAATAGTCTTTAACGAATGTCTCAAAAATTTATTTTGAGAAAACTGCGGGTGGTAAATTTGTTTTCCGAGACGAAACAAAGATATTTTATATATTTAAATCAAAAATACAAATTTATTTTGAAAATTGTAAGGATTAATTGTTCATTATTTCTTAATGTGTGTAGTGGTAACTCTCTCTCTCTCTCTCTCCTCTCTCTCCTCTCTCTCTCTCTCTCTCTCTCTCTCTCTCTCTCTCTCTCTCTCTCTCTCTCTCTCTCTCTCTCTCTCTCTCTCTCTCTCTCTCTCTCTCTCTCTCTCTCTCTCTCTCTCTCTCTCTCTCTCTCTCTCTCTCTCTCTCTCTCTCTCTCTCTCTCTCTCTCTCTTAAAATATTATATAATCGTTTTCAATAGATATTATTATAACAACCCCAAATGATAAGAGAAAAAAGAAAACTGTAAATAACTAAATTAGATAAGCATATTATTGGTTCCAAGTCACAATTTAAATAAAATCATATGATGTGTTTTTATTGTTTTTATTTTTGTGTCAGTGTATGTTCTTGTGTTAAATGTGTTTTTTAATATAATCAATGACGAGTTCTTCAAAGTGAACAAAGTAATTTTCTGATGATGGGTTTACGGCCTAGAAACATGTAAGAAGCAGTCAACAACGAAGTCACAAGACGGGCATAATTTTTTTTTTTTTTTTTTTTTTAACTAAATTAGGTTTATAGTTAAGTCAAAACAAATTGAAAGGATGGAAATCATATCACTGACATTAGTCTATAGTTTTAACTTCTATGAAAACACTTTTTGTAATAAAAAATAATTATGCACCAAAATGTCACTTTTATTATTGTAAAATTTAAAATCGTGTAGCCAACAGTTTATTCGAAATAGATTATGGAATGAAATTTTCATCCAATCTTTACTATGATTGTTGGTTTGAAAAATCTAATTATTCTTGATTTAAAGGTACTACAAATCTTAAATTTATACTTCGCTACAAAAGTCAATTTTCTAAATGTTTAGTGTTACAGAATGTGATTAGTACTCAAATTAAATAGTTTCATACATGTGTGACTTTCATGACGGTATAAGCAAAATGCAATTACTAAAGAAGTGAAGTTGGTATTGTTAAAAAGGATGATAAATATGATACAAGAGCTCCAGTTATTTTTTTTTTATTTGTGATTAATTTTGCAGCTAATTTAATTGTTTATATTTTCAAATTTAAACAAAAAATATTAAAATACTGAACGATGTGCAAATTGCCCAACCTAAATTATATATTCTAATTTAAAAAATTATAATGTATCAATCAATATATGTTGCACCACCTTTGTGTTAGGCAACTTTCCTAATATATCTTGAATTAACTCATATGCATACATGTATACATATACAGAGTGAGTCTGATATGGTGTCCACATTGTATAAAGAGAGAACGGTTTGAGCTGCAACAAGTAATAAACAAAATGCACCCCCCCCCCCCTAAATCGTATGCAAAGAATCCGTTAAAAATAGTTCCATTTATTTTATGTAGGCCTACAAAGTGTGAAAAAACTGGAGTTCCCGGGATCAAATCTCAAAATTTTCAAACGAATTGTTTGATTTCTCATTTTAAAGGGCTCTAAACCCTCATCCGTATGTACAAGCTTCCCCAAAATGTTTCAAATTTTGTTTTTTACATTTTATTTTTTTGTAGCTACACTGTACATACAAGAAAAATAAGATTTGTATCAAGGGCTAGGTAACGTACCCTTGCAGACAATATGAGCTAATGGGCACTTTCCATCCCATTTATTAAATTTAAAAAATCATAAAATATTAAAGAAATATAAACATCTCTAAGTCAGAACTCTTAAATAGCAATCGATTCCATTGTTGCACAGATCTTTTAAAAACTAAACATTTTTTGCATGTCAAGTTTTTTAATATTTCTGACTGTTTTAAAATGGCGGGGAAAACAACTTTTTTAAAGCTATTTTTTTTTACAATAACTTTAGAATTTCAGAATACGATGTATGATACCTCTATTTTAAAGGTCTTGTAAAAAGAAACTTTTCGATGATAATTTTGTTTAAAAATATTTAACCGTTTCAAAATGGCGCACAAAAGAGTTATAAATATACATATGGTTTTAATGTATTTTTTTTTTTCAAAGGCGTTTTAAATAAGGTACAACATAACACACCTCTCTATTACACATTTTTGAGGTAAGACCATTTCACGTTTTTCAAAATATTGATTCTTTTTGGGGCAGGAAATTTTTTATAAATTATAATCATCTGGCATATCATTTTAAGCAATTCCACAGCAGATTAAGAATTGGTCAGTCATTATTTTATATTAAAATTTTAGAATATACTGGGTGTTTTGTAAAAACGTTTTTAGTCCGCCTTTTTGAAATGGTTAAATATTTTTAAACAAAATTTTCATCGAAAAGTTTCTTTTTACAAGATCTTTAAAATGAAGTATCACACATCATAAGCTCACATTCAAAAGTTATTGTAAAAAAAAAAAAAAAAAAAAAAAAATTAAAGAACAGTTTTTCTCCCTCCATTTTCAAACCGTCAGAGATATTTAAAAACTTTAAATACAAAAAATATGTGTTAATTATTTCCTTATTGCCTTTCGAACTACTAATTTAAATTGGTTTACATACCTT
Source organism: Aphrophora alni (assembly GCA_963513935.1). Lineage (NCBI taxonomy): Eukaryota > Metazoa > Arthropoda > Insecta > Hemiptera > Aphrophoridae > Aphrophora > Aphrophora alni. Next base: position 73,090,492 of record OY740770.1, on the reverse strand, counting down.
GTCAAAAGTATTTCAATTTCTTATATATATTCCTGTTTTGCTTTAACAGAAGACATCCTCAGGCGTGGTACACGTAACACAAAAACACATTCATTACACAGATATATACACATATGAAATTGCATACCAGGTTGGTATTGGTTAAAATTAAATAAAAATTAGTTCCTTGATGTGGCCATATCCTTCCACTTCTAGTATGATTGGGCAACGGTCCTTCAGTTTACAAACGTAATGGATGTAATAATTAACTTAAAACATTGTTAACGATTTTTTTCTACGTATCAGCAATTTCTATAAATTAACTCTTAGTTCTTAGGTGGAGGAAGGAATGAACTTATTCAATTTCTTAGCTGTATCCCAACTTATCTGTTGTTCCTTACAAAAGCTTGAGATCTGGCCCATCATCTTTTTGTCTTAGATTCTTTTCTTTCCTTAGGTCGACGTCAAGTTTCCTGTCCACTGTATTTTCACGGCAGATTAGTCATTCTTCTGAGGTGGTGATATTTTCACGGCAGATTAGTCATTCTTCTGAGGTGGTGATATTTTCACGGCAGATTAGTCATTCTTCTGAGGTGGTGATATTTTCACGGCAGATTAGTCATTCTTCTGAGGTGGTGATATTTTCACGGCAGATTAGTCATTCTTCTGAGGTGGTGATATTTTCACGGCAGATTAGTCATTCTTCTGAGGTGGTGATATTTTCACGGCAGATTAGTCATTCTTCTGAGGTGGTGATATTTTCACGGCAGATTAGTCATTCTTCTGAGGTGGTGATATTTTCACGGCAGATTAGTCATTTTCTGAGGTGGTGATATTTTCACGGCAGATTAGTCATTCTTCTGAGGTGGTGATATTTTCACGGCAGATTAGTCATTCTTCTGAGGTGGTGATATTTTCACGGCAGATTAGTCATTCTTCTGAGGTGGTGATATTTTCACGGCAGATTAGTCATTCTTCTGAGGTGGTGATATTTTCACGGCAGATTAGTCATTCTTCTGAGGTGGTGATATTTTCACGGCAGATTAGTCATTCTTCTGAGGTGGTGATATTTTCAAGGCAGATTAGTCATTCTTCTGAGGTGGTGATATTTTCACGGCAGATTAGTCATTCTTCTGAGGTGGTGATATTTTCAAGGCAGATTAGTCATTCTTCTGAGGTGGTGATATTTTCACGGCAGATTAGTCATTCTTCTGAGGTGGTGATATTTTCACGGCAGATTAGTCATTCTTCTGAGGTGGTGATATTTTCACGGCAGATTAGTCATTCTTCTGAGGTGGTGATATTTTCACGGCAGATTAGTCATTCTTCTGAGGTGGTGATATTTTCACGGCAGATTAGTCATTCTTCTGAGGTGGTGATATTTATTCGTTTGCCGAAAGGCAATCATATCCGGTGCTTATCTCAGAAACTTGTTCATTTCCAATCTGTATCTACATTTATTCAAGGTCTTTCTGCATTTCTTTTCTTGTCTGTTGGTTCGAGTTTCTTATTTAAGGATGGTTTTAGCTGTTTTAACAACGGGTGTATGCATGGTTTGATTGAGCGTTGTACATTTCAATGCTAAGTTTCGTTTTCAGGAATTCCAATGTGTTATCTAATTATAACAAATGTTATTAAATACCACTCCAGGATGTAGCTTAATAAACAATTTATCGTTATTAATTCGCTTTAAAGTAACCAAAGTGGTTTACAACAAAGTCTCCATAAACAAATTATACTTTCAAACAAATAATACCATTTTACTGTTTATGAACGTAAATTAGACATTAAAAAATCATCACTCTACGACTCAAAAAAATAAAAGGCGACTTTTTGAGGAAACAAACTTAGATTAATTTATTATACTTGCTCTCCGACAACAATAAATCTTTATTGACTTTCATTGCTATGTGTATGCACTCCTGGTACGCCTGATATTTTACCCTGGGTTTCACCATACGTTCTATCTAAAAATTTCACCATCACAATAGGAAAAATAAATTGGTTCAGAAATCCAGTAAATACATATTAAAAATATACTATGGTACGAAATGGAAACTACAAAAGATATTGGATGAATGCCCACTTTCTATCTGAATCTTATTTTATGGTGTTATTTCATTTGTATTTAATTATATACGTTTATCATTTTATTGAATTTTTCAAAATAAAAGTCAAATATTCCCGGATCCCGTTTACACTTAAGTGGCTTAATTTGACTTTATTGAAACATTTGTTACATACCTTATGTGTTAGGAGTCAGGATCAATGTTATTAATTTGCCTTTATTGAAACATTTGTTATATACTTTATGTGTTAGGAGTCAGGATCAATGTTATTAATTTGACTTTATTGAAACATTTGTTATATACCTTATGTGTTAGGAGTCAGGATCAATGTTATTAATTTGACTTTATTGAAACATTTGTTATATACCGTATGTGTTAGGAGTCAGGATCAATGTTATTAATTTGACTTTATTGAAACATTTGTTATATACCGTATGTGTTAGGAGTCAGGATCAATGTTATTAATTTGACTTTATTGAAACATTTGTTATATACCGTATGTGTTAGGAGTCAGGATCAATGTTATTAATTTGACTTTATTGAAACATTTGTTATATACCGTATGTGTTAGGAGTCAGGATCAATGTTATTAATTTGACTTTATTGAAACATTTTTTATATACCCTATGCGTTAGGAAGTCATGATCAATGTTATTAATTTGACTTTATTGAAACATTTGTTATATACCTTATGTGTTATAAGTCAGGATCATGTGTCATGTTACACATGGGACATTTACAGTAAGAAAGCGAAAACTCTTTAAAATTTGCATAAAGGAAAATTAAGTCTGTTTAAAATGTAAGTTAGTTATACCTTACAAATAAAGACAGGGTATATCACAAAAACATACACTTTCAAAACTTTTTGAATTCTAACAAAATTTCCCATTCACAAAATATTGTAGTTTCTATCTAAATCCTTATTTTTTAACAGATGTTAAAAACTATGGTAACTATAAAAACTATAAAAAAAACAACGGGTACTTCATATCATGCACGTGTCACAATCTAAAATTGTAAACAAATTTATCAAAATCATTATATTTAAAATACTAAACATCGCCTGTCATATAGTAGGCTTTTATACTATGTATTTTCGTTTTGAATAATAATAAAAATTTTAAAAAATTAAGAAGTAGTAGAATTTTGAACACATTCTCGTAGTGGTTGGTCCACCTGGAGTATGGAGAGATACGTAAGTACTGTATATTGTATAGTTTTGGAACTAAGTCTACGAGGCTGTTGATGGTTGCTATGGAGAATGTCCTGACTCTCGTCTCTCTCTACCCCTTACTAACAGTTGGATATCTGATTCTGATGCAAGTGCGAGTTCCACCACTTTTATCAGTCAATAACTAAATATTTACTCCTCTAGTCTATTCATTATATAATTGTAAATAATGAATACTATACGTTTAATCTTAGGCAGTCTCAAAGAGAATATGCTAAGTATTTTTATAGACTTTTAACTTTAATGTCAGTTTGAATGTGAATATCTTACACGAATTCAAATGAAAAATATGGCGACAAGGCAACCTCAATGTATCGAGTGCAAAAGTGGGCACACGAACGCTGGAATCGTGGAGATAAATTATTTTTGATAGTACAAACTGGAATAATTATGATGACGATCATATGTAGGCTATCTTTTTTTGTAATGTTATTTGTTGTATGTATAAATCTTAGATTTATAACTGCCATGTGCTTTATGAATCTTTCAGATTGCACCAACATCGCATAGTGTTCCAAATATGCCTCACAAATGGGGCAATTGTTTTGTTTTGGAATATTATTGTTATTTACACAATATTACTTTAACTAATGATACTCTTTTATAGATAAAGTGTATTTATTACAGTGATGATTTGAAAACTTTGAATTCTATCATTTAGGGATAAATACAAAATTCAAATGACAAAAGTGTACCCAACGTGCCCCGCTCTACCGTACTGTTGACGACTTTGCTAGGAGTTTAGCAACAAGCACCAACTCTGATACTTTTCTTAGTGTATCCAAAAACAACTTCAAATTTGAAATTTCTGAAAAATTCTAACTTTTCACATTAATAGTATCATAAATTACATGAAATTGTTAAATAATCAAATAATGAGTTTCATTCTTTATAAAAAAATTAAACCAGAATAAATTTATCTTTTTAATTTAATTTTTCTTTGTTTATTTTCTTTTGTAAATCAAAATTACAATATTATGCATTTTGTCAGCCACGGTGTTCCAGTCATTATGGTGTCTTTGAATCAGGCTAATTGTTCTGGCTCCTGTAACTATCGACCGTCAGTTTCAGTAGAGGGTCTCCAAATAAATTAAAGGGTTAGTTTGAGTTCAATAGTATCGAAAATTACAATATGTATTATATTACACTACAGACATATATGTTTGTATTGCACAAAAGATCAAATTTAATTTTGATAACTACACGGCCTGTCTGAAAGCGAATTTTGAATACTGCTCTAAAAATGTATAAGTATAAATTAAACATAGCGCAATATTTTGATGCTCTTTTCTTTATCCACTTTAATTAAAATTGTAAAAATAGGTAGTTTGCCATTTATTTATTTATTTCTTTAAGTTGAAGGTTGCAATGGGGTGAGTTGATAGTTGCTTAGATTCCACAAACTAGTTCCCTTTGGATGTATTAACTTTTCCCACAAACTTCACATTTATGTCTCTTTTATTATTTTAATAAATTAATTGTATTTTTTTTTTAATACGTATTATATTAACGAAATTCTTGATGTTAATTATTTATCACCTCTTTCGATATTTAAAGCCGTTTTACGATGCAATAAATTTAGACTGACAAACTGAGGAACACATGTCAATATTGGCTTTACTATTGATTAATCTTTAAAATCCGTGATCAATACACACAAAATACAACGTTCATCAATTGAACTTTAGTCAAACTATTAACATGTTATAACAATGTTATAATAACATGGCAGTTGACCGTCTGGTCTGTGCCACAAACAGTATAATAATTATTGATGATATACAAATTTAACTCGGATAACTTATATCTCAATTTGGTAATTGTCTACCAATTGGCAATTTCTTGATAATTGTTTAAAATATTAACCTAAACAAATATATTATGGAATTATGATCATTATTAATATTAATATGATTTCTCAGAAATGTACCAAAATATAAAATGTAATGTTTAACAATTTCAAAATGACGACTGGTGTTACTACTTTAAATATATTATAATTTTCCCCCACAAGTTGGTAAAATTAAATATTAACAAAAAAATAAATAAATAAAACTAAATTTATAGAAAATTAAATTCCAATAAAAATTTAAACACAATACATAGCGTGTATCAAATTTTCACTCATTTCAAAGATGTGTTTATGTAAAAACACAAAATATCCGTCAGATGGAAGACCTACGTTTCTGGCCTATGTTTATATAAACTTTTTTTTCTTATTTTTAGCTCTAGAAACATTTCCCGGAATATTGGCGTTGTAATTTTGAATCACCCTGTATTAAGGTAAGTCTAGCTAATGAAAGTAAAATTGTTCACAGATGTGAGAGAAAAAAATATATAATAGAAAGTTCGTGCAAATTTAGTGAGATATATTGCAACAAAAACCTGATACAACTGAAAATATATAAATATGTGAAGAAGCGACTGCACAGGAAGAGGAGTGGGTCAGTTGATGGGGTGGGAGGGGTACAGCTGTCAGTTCGCTACTAGCCTGCTTGCGTACAATCGGCCGGTTAGACATTCACTTCAAATTACGTTTTATTAGCCATAGAACAACTAGGCTGCTCTTCCATAATATTAACAACAACAATAAACTTTAAAAACAACAATGGATACTACTTCAAACAGATAATCAAATAAAATGTTTTTGGAAAGATTGATACCAACCGCACACACTGAATTCCAAACACAGTTCCTAGAAATTACCCTGTCCTCTGTGAGGCGATTCGAATTAAATAGTGTGGGAATTGTTGTAAATTCGCTTACCCATGACATTCAGTAATTTTCTGTACAAATTATTTTTATAAAATTATAATAAATTTTATAAACTTTACTAGCAAAGATTCTGACAAGAAACAATTGGTGTTTTGTTCTTAATATATTGATATTATAGCATCGGACATATACCATCATTTATATATATACAAATTAAAACACGACGTTTCAAGAGTATGAATCAACCACTGTTATCAAGTGATAAACCTAGAAAATGAGATAGGTGAAAAACTCCAAAATAAAAAATATCACGATTCAGAAGTACATAATTGGCAAGAATTGAAATAAACCTTAACTGCCGTCTGGAGCTTGTAACGGCGGTCAAGGTTCATTTCAGTTTTTTTTTTTTTTCCAATTATTTCTGAACCATAATATTTTGTTACTTGATATTTTTCTTACGGGCGTGTTTTATTCTTCACATTTTCCTTAAAACTTGAACGAAATTGGTATAACTCCCTATAACTATAACAACCCCCTGTCCGAATCCTCCCCCCTGATAAGTCAGGTTATTTTGGAGATATGGTTTCCCTGCAAGTGAATATATATTCATTTAGTCACTAAATTTAAAATTGTCGAGTAATTCGGACTACCCGTTTTTTGAGATAATGCGTGACAACTTTTCAACTTCCTTTTTGATCCTCAGCCCAATTATGTGTAGATATAATATACAGGATGTTTCACGAAGAAACAGAAAGAATTTCAAGACTATATCTGCGTTTTCCGTCTGTAGACAATTTTGTGTTAAAAAAAAAAGAAGAAAGAAAGATAACTTTTGAAATTAGTAAAATTATGAGTTTTGTTATGTGCAAATATAATAAAGTTATTATTCAATGTCAATAACTTGTGCTAAAAACCAATATTTTTTTATTATAACATATTCAAAAAGTATACTTTAACTTGCTTAAAAGTTTTAAAACTTCCATTTAAAGTTAAACTTATTTTTGTTTTGTAGTTGATTTTATTTAAATCAATTTTCTCAGAATGTAATTCTCTAGATGTTTTGTAAGTTTTATCTATTCATAACCAATTTAACAAAGTTTTTGTATGTTAAAGATAAAAAAATGGGTTTAAACACCAATTTTTTGCGCTCTACCCCAGATTTCCCTAAATCTATGCAGGTACGATTTTTCAATAATTTATTATTTCTTGTGTAGTATAAAACAATGTAAAATAATTTTGAGCATGTTATGATAAAAAAATTACTTTTTAGCACGTATTATTGATTCTGTATAATAAGAAATAGTACTATCATAATGTTTTGTGTGTTCTTGACAATTACCTTATTTTTCGTTTAAGGTTTTTTGACGATAACTTAAATTATTTTTCAAGGTACAGAAAATAAAAACCCGTTTTGTTTGTCATCAAAAAATATAAATATTTTGGTCTCTTAAAAAATTTCAACGGTTGCCAATTTGAATATTTAAATACTAAAGTTTTTGATCATGGTATACTGATAAAAAAAAGTATAAACAACGAGCATACAAAACTCATAATCTAATTAATTTCAAAAGTTTTCATTAATTAGTTTTAATACAAAGAGGCCCACAGACAGAAAACGAAGCGTTTCCAGATCTATGTTCATATGAACTTTTTACATTATTTTCACCATGAAATTCTTTCCCTTTCTTCATGAAATACTTTGTATAAATAAATATTTATTAACAACTTTTAAAGCTAGAAGTACAATAAAGTCTGTCTATAAAATAATTTTTAAAACAACGACCCTCTGTGGCTCACTCGAGTAACAGGCTTGGCAATTCCGAGAAAGCAAACTGGATTTACACCTTTTCTATAAATTATGCTCATGAGGTCTCGCTTGACCAATTCTTGTTTATTACCAACGCTGTTAGAGTATAGGTCAACGAGGTGTAGGGATCTTTATTTTATGTTCTTTTTCCTCTTTATTATAATTTTTTTTTTATTACCCAGTATGTAAAGTGTAGTATAAGACTGGTAATCGCAAAAAATTTCAACCTTTGGTTTTTTGATTGATCATCACATTTCGACATGCCGACCGTCCGTCGTTGTCGCCGCCACGTAGGCATGATAGAAGACACGAATCTAAGATAAAAATATGAAATGTTTTACAGAGGACTATAGAATCCCACTGTAATTTAGAAAAAACTAATTGAAACTGTAAAAACAGTGATTAATATATCGTGTGCATGTGTTATTCAACTTATAACACACTGAATTAAATAAAAAAAGGGAATGGCGGTTCCTTCTCATGTGTACAGCTTCGAGACACATGTGTACAGAATGGAGGCTCCTTCACATATGTACAGCTTCGAGACCCGTCAAGGCCGAGACACTGACACGAGTACAGGGAATGGAGGCTCCTTCACATATGTAGAGCTTCGAGACCCGTCAAGGCCGAGACACTGACACGAGTACAGGGAATGGAGGCTCCTTCACATATGTAGAGCTTCGAGACACGTCAAGGCCGAGACACTGAAACGAGTACAGGGAATGGAGGCTCCTTCACATATGTAGAGCTTCGAGACCCGTCAAGGCCGAGACACTGACACGAGTACAGGGAATGGAGGCTCCTTCACATATGTAGAGCTTCGAGACCCGTCAAGGCCGAGACACTGACACGAGTACAGGGAATGGAGGCTCCTTCACATATGTAGAGCTTCGAGACCCGTCAAGGCCGAGACACTGACACGAGTACAGGGAATGGAGGCTCCTTCACATGTGTGCAGAATGGAGGCTCCTTCACATATGTACAGCTTCGAGACCCGTCAAGGCCGAGACACTGACACGAGTACAGACAATGGAGGCTCCTTCACATATGTAGAGCTTCGAGACCCGTCAAGGCCGAGACACTGACACGAGTACAGGGAATGGAGGCTCCTTCACATATGTAGAGCTTCGAGACCCGTCAAGGCCGAGACACTGACACGAGTACAGGGAATGGAGGCTCCTTCACATATGTAGAGCTTCGAGACCCGTCAAGGCCGAGACACTGACACGAGTACAGGGAATGGAGGCTCCTTCATATGTGTGCAGAATGGAGGCTCCTTCACATATGTAGAGCTTCGAGACACGTCAAGGCCGAGACACTGACACGAGTACAGGGAATGGAGGCTCCTTCACATGTGTGCAGAATGGAGGCTCCTTCACATATGTAGAGCTTTGAGACCAGTCAAGGCCGATACACTGACACGAGTATAGGGAATGGATAATAGATTCTGCAAAATAACTTTTTCAAATGACACTCCCTGAGAGTGAGTTTTTAAATTAAAGCAATAAAAGAAAAAAAAGCTAGTTTTGAATAAACAATACAAGTAATAAAAGAATTTTAAAGTAATTCCTAACATCTAAGAAAAAATACTAAAGACAGTATTTTATTCTTGAGGCATTGTGGTGTTTGGCAGAATAATGACGTTAATAAATAATTTATCAAGCAGTTCCCCAAAGGTGGGACTTGAATAAAATTAAGGGTTTATTGGAATTGTGTAGCATTAAGTTCAATTTCCCATTTACAACCTTCTGTTGTGAATAATGTCAAAAAGAAGAAAAGGGTTAAAGCAAACATCACACTGTTTCAACATGTGTACAGCTTCGAAACCCGCTAAGGCCGAGACACTGACACGAGTATAGGGAATGGAGGCTCCTTCACATGTGTACAGAATGGAGGCTCCTTCACATAATATGTACAGCTTCGAGACCCGTCAAGGCCGAGACACTGACACGAGTGAATTTTTTATACAAATTATAATAAATAAATAAACGTACGTAACAAAATAAGTTCACAATAACAGAAATAAATCAAGCCACGCACAACACTAGACTATGCACAAATTTTGCAACGGCAACTTCTAGTTCCGATAGATTCATCTAAAATAACTCTATGTCGTAAAAGGTGGTACCATAATATGAAAGATCTAAATTGCATCTTCCTAAATTGTGTAAAGATCGATTACAATATATCAATGTATATAATCGTTATTTCCTATTTAGTAAACTGACCGAAAAAAAAAATGAATCTGGTTCGGTTATGTTACTATTTCGTAGAATGGATATATCTCGTAGACTATATAACTTACGATAATTTCGAATTCGTAGTTCGAAAGAGAAAGAAAAATACTATGTAATATTGTCAATTTGTAGCATTTGGACAAGAATGACCATTTTGTAAAATTGTATGATCATTGAGTACACATTTTTCTACATAAACGCCGTTGCGTCAGGTGAGGCGCTCTAGCGGAATATTAGTCAACTTTATCGAATTCTTGAATTTTTACTTTTTGTGAGAAGGATTTTGGTATACATGATTATAAAGATTGAAACATCATCTTTACAATGAAATATTATACATTTTGATAAAATAAAATCTACTAGTATAAAAGTTGAATTGGAAAAAAAATGTAATTTTTAGCATGTAAAAAAATGTGTTAAAATTTTTGATTTTGTTTAACTTTTATATAATAAACATTATAACAGATAGAAAGATTTGGAAAGCACTGATCGAAAGACGAAGATGTGATCCATATAACAGTTTTACGGTAGATTTGTTTGACAGAAATATCGATTTGGGAATATCAGAGAAAAACGGCGTCATTTTTGTTTACAACCGCTCAGCGCAAATCTTTGATGTTACGTAACAAAAAATATGCAAACTTTACCAATTTTTGAAATATTATTTATAACGTTTTGTGGTATTTATTAATTTTTTTCATAATTATGCATCTATGAAACATTAGCTTTCCAACGGTATTTTATTTATTGCGATAGGACCATTGTAAGTGGGAGAAATATGTTGAATTGCAAAATACGTGTTTTAGGGTCGATGAACTAAACCATGCGGTGTCGATAGGATCGATATGCAGTTCTAGGGTTTTAAAAAATCGATATTTGTTTACCACAGAGATTAAGAAAACTTTATAGCTATGGTTTGAATTTTAAATTTAACATTTAAATTTTAAAACACTCTTAAAATAATATTATGTCCTTTCTTTTCAAAATATAATTTTTGTTATAACTTTTCAAACTGGAATTGCTGCTTACCTCTAATTTTTGCTTTTTTATTATTATTATTATTATTAAATTTATTTCAGAAACCATGTTAAATTCACATTTATTTTCAAGTGATTTTTTATCTTTAATTTAATATTCAGTTATTAGTTTAAATTTTTTTTTTGTTTAAAATTTTTTTCTTCATCTGTTATATAGACTGAATGAAAGCCTTATTGAAAATATACATACGTCCATAAATTTAACCTTTATGATAAAATAGTTTAATGTTTTATTAAATTATATGTATTATAATAGAAAACAATGGCACACTCTGGAAGAGCGGAAGAGAAAGAGCACTCTTTTCTTACTTCCTCTTTGGTAAAAGATACAACTTCCAACGTGTTTCCGGTGTTGTAGTTCCTGTCCTTGCTACTTCTCCGGCTCTCCGCGTTACTCCAGTACTCCAGTCCATACACTTGCTTCCTTGTTCCTTGCAACTTGCAGTCAACGAGTCTCATTAGCAACGATTTGGAACGTTTCTTGAAGTACTGTGTGAAATAGTTCAGTACTTGTAGGATAGAAAAAAGGCTTACAACAGCAATTACAATCAAGGTAACGTGTACAACACGTAGATTATATTATAATTTTAATTAATGAGGGGTGTTTGTCAGTAGGGCCTACAGTAACTCTCAAAGCATGGCATCTAATTAGCATGGCGTATTGCAGAATAATACCCTACTCTGTAAATTAATTTCATTTGTATATACAGTAGTGCTAACTGAAATTCAAATTGTGGCATTTTATATCATACTAAATTTTACAATTGTAATTGTTTAATTTCCTAACTTCTAGATAGACGGTAATATTCAATATGCATGACAAAATATAACGTGGTATATTCAAGGTCACGCCTTCCTTCTTTGATTACACATTTCTTAATTAATCTTATTCCATAATTTCATTGTTTATAGGAAAATAAAATTATTACAAATATATTGATTTCAGATTTTATTGTAAATTCATTTTGGTATTCTTGTAAAAATAATCAGTAGGTAGGAGAAGTGATGTTCTGATGTTGATCAAATTTAATTGAGATGATTTTTTTAAACTCTGGAACTCTAGGTTATTCCTTGGATTTTTCTCTAATTCAAGACTTTTTAACATTATTCTAAATATGTAGATTAAATTTTCTTTTATTAGGCTATAGTCTATACGTTTTTATCACATAAAAAAAGTTGAATTGCAGAATTAATATTAATATAATTAATATAGCCACCTTACTTGACCTATGTGTAATTTGTAAAAAAAAGAAATAGTGCATTTCTTCCCAAGCTGTCACCCATCCAAGTATTAACCACGCTCGATGTTGCTTGACTTAGGTGACGTTTAAATGCATTAAATTCTGTAGTTTTGAAATTGTGAGAATTTCACCAAGCAATCTTTCTATGAAGTGTTTAACATTTTCAATATTACACAGCAATAAAGAAATATGTCCTTAGAGGCTTTCAGTGAATATGACTGTGGCAATCCTGAGGTTCCTAGCTGGATCTACACCATTCTTCATTATCTTGAGTTAAACCATTATTCCATTTTTCCTATCAGTTGTTCTTGTTCTTTTCTGATCCTGGCGCTATTGGAGTATTTGGGAATTGAGGATTTCTTTTCTTGTACTGGGTATTATACCTTATCTTTTCAGAATCCGATAGTGAAAGGAAGGTTAAAACTGACTGTGGCCCACAGAGTGTCGGAACTCCAGTATCTGTCCTTTGAAGTTAAAATTTGTATTTTTCGAAGTTAAGCACTACATCCTCCCTCTCTTTTTTAAAGTTGAAAAACCTCTTAGTCAATAATAAAATAATGAAAAAAAAAACAAACATAAAATAAAGACCCTGAGCCCTTGAATATCCTAATACTGTCAAAATAGAGCAAGAGTTGGTCAGGAGAAACCTGTTAGGAAATATGAAAGAGAGGAATTTAACCCAAGACTTCAAAAAATTTAAAAATTTTCAAGCCTGTACTTCATTAAAAATTAGACCCCAATAACCAATAAAATACTTCATATAAACAATATTTCCCAGTTTAAAATTTAGTTTGCCATGTATAGAGTAAATTATATGCTCTTTCTATCAATAAATTTCTAAAACACTCAGTTACTGCCTTTATGAACGTCTTTAATAATTCTCCTTCTATTAAAAAATGATGTTTTAATGGATAAGTCATCCTCTTTCATTTACATCACCTTCTTAGCAATGAATTACAACAACCATACAAGGAATTAATCCTGGTTCATATGTAATAACAGTTATTATGACTGCATTGAAATTTAATATAGGAAACTATATCATTAAAATTCAGAAAAATTGTAATGAACAAATTTTAAGTTGGACTTTTAACTATTAAGAGTAAGTTACGATTAATTTTAAATTTCTGTTATTTATTTGGAGTATAATTAGTGATCTTAATGTTCACAAATGCAGAATAGCAGAGGCAAGATTACGATGAAAATCAAGAGCAACCCGTTAACACTATTGTTGATTCTGAATTTCAAAATCAAGATCAGACTTTAATTCAACGTCTACCCTATGGAGATCATACATGTCAAGGTAGGGAAACAAATCAATCTTCAAATTTATGTTCAACACTGTGAGCACAGCTGAAAAACCTATAACATTTAGGATTACACATATTTTTGTTTTAAAATTTCCTTCTTTCCTCATAAAACCTAACTCTTTTTTCTAGTTTATTATGCTACTACAAAGTTGTTTTAAAAAATAAGAAAATCTGTTTTTGCCTATTTTTGTACAAAAATTTAAAGATATTATTTATGTTTGTATATGTGTTTGCAAAAACATGTCTTATCTCTTTTGATATGTGAATTTACAAAATGACAATTTACTTAGTCATAAAAAGCTGATAAAATTATGAAGCCTATGTGTAATTATAAAAACTTCACTTTCAAAAACTATTATTTCGTTTACTTTTTTTAAAAAAGGAGGGGAATAATTCAGAATTTTACATAACAGTACCTAAATGGATCAAACAAATTTTATTTGTTTTATTTTTTCAAAATCGTTATGGATAAAGAAAAACCATATATTGCTTTGTTGTAAAAGGTTTACTTTATTTTATCGAAATAGGAAATAGACTCTTCTGATTTTGACAAAATACTGGTGAGATATGAAGATTAATATCTCAAACCAATCTAACCATAATATAAAAATAAAATTTAAGGTTTAGGATTTTAAAAAGTGGATTATAAAAAAATTGTTAAAATGAAAATGGAAAGCCTGTTTTTCAAGCATGTGTGAAATCTTTGCTTTTCTTAGAAAACTATTGTATATGATTTATATTTTTGCAATAGAAATATTTGATAATGTAAGCGATGATAAATTAATACTTGGAATTATAGTTGTTTTGGGTGCATTCGCCCACAATCAAACATCACATTAGGTAAGTTTTCTATCAAATAAAAAGTTGTTGAAATACAGTAAAACATAAAAAATATATAAAGCATGACAATATGCAGTGACGAATTTAAATTGATTTCTTGCGTTTGTTTTAAATGGAGCCATCATACATGGAATTGAGCCATACATATGTACATATGGATGTAGGCCAGCAAAAGAAAAGTTGACCAATTTTTTTAAATGTAACAGCACATGTAAAAGTTGCAAAAATTGGCTTTCCTTCTTTTAGAATCTATGTGTCCAAATCTTAGTATTTGTTAATTTTTTTGATGTTACGTTTTCACAAATTCCAATATTATTATTATTATTATTATTATTTTAAATCACTTATAATATGCATTCAGCGATTATATTAAGAATTTATATATTGTATAACTTACATAGTGAGGGGGGAAGCAGCATGACTAACTTGGTTTAAATTATTACATCGCAGACATCAGCAATACATAGTATTATATAACCTTCGTTGGTGTACATGGACTTATGTACTTTATTGATCATCCTCAGTTGTTAATATGTTCACAAACTCAGAGACAGAGTGTAATTGTTGAAAGAGAAAGTTGGTAGCCAAGTTTTAGCATCTCAACTCTAATCTGTCCACAAAAGAAAATAGGAAATCTCCTATACAGTTTCAAATAAAAAATGTTGCATTAAAGTTTTGTTGAACATTTAATTATAATAGAATTTGTAATGTGTTGTGTAGTGTATTATCATGGCTAAAATAAAATAAAATTGTGTTTAAATAAAATCTTCTATCAATTTTAGAGTCAATGTTTCACATGGAGGTCGACGGGACATAGTGAAACATACTGATACGAAAAAACACAAGTCTTGTAAAAATTCTTTCGAGAAAAGTATGAAACTTATATAATTTCAATGTTTGAAAAGAAAAGAACAATGTTATAAATGCAGAATGCTACTTTACAAATTTTCTTTTAGAACATAATATTCTTTTTGGTTGTTAACACGCAAAATGTTTTCTGATCACGAAATTGCTAAAAAATATGCTTGTGGTGAAACAAAAACAACTGCTATAGATCGAGAAATGTCATTTAACAATCTTGATACAATTTTAAGTGTGATTAAAAATCGCCATTTTTGTATTTCTACTGACTATAGCAACCAGAAGGATGCAAAACTTTACACCATTGTAGTTACTTTTTGCACAGAGTACTTGTAAATTAAATATGTTTAATTGTCTGTCCCTAGTCTTAATGGTGATGCTACAGGACTTAGTTTCTGAATGTCTTCTAAATAAATTACAAATTTAAAATGTGCTGTTGGACAACTGCATTGCGTTTAGCTCCAATAATGTTACAACATGTGTAATGAATGATGGGGGGCAAAAAGTAATTCTAAGGTCTTGTTAAAAGATGAAATTGAAAATTTAATTGCAATAGGTTGTTAATGCCATTTAATAAATTTAAAGAGTGAAAAGGGAGCAGGTTAATGCTGCTGATTTACCGGTTAATTTATTTTCCAGAAGATTTTATTATAGACATTAATTAGAGTATTACTATCTTTAAAAAATTTCTAGAAGGAAGGAGAGTTTAATTCTTTTTCAAAAACTGTAAGATAGTGATGTTAAAAAAACTTACTAAACAAGTGTAAAATAAGCAAAATTTGTGTCATTAGTGGTGCAACCTTGGTGAATTTCATAGTTAGTTACAGTATGTGAAAATAAATAAATAAATAAATATATTATATATATTTATTTATTATTTTGTAAGTACTCATTTGTTAAAAACTGTGTCCTTTTAAACTTTGTGAATAGACTTTTTTTTTTAACTCCTTCCTTTAAAACCTGTATATCTATAGACAATTTGTGGTTCAAAAATTCTGTAGTTCAAGCAGCACATACGTCTTCTACACAGTATTTTAAAACAAAGTTATATAGACTATATTATTTACTTTCACATTTTTGTTAACTGTATTATTATTATTTTATTAGTATTCAAAACAACTAAATGTAAATTGCAACACTAAAAATCTTAATATTAAAAAAAAAAAAAAAAAACTTAGCAAGTTTGGTATATGTATATTATTTGTTTGTTTTGGCTTTGATTATGTGAGAGTGTTTGATTATTATTTTACTGTTTTGATCTAGTGTTCTGTAATTCATTAATTTTTATTATTCTTTTTAAATTCTAGATTAGTTTAGGCTGTCTAGGTTTCAGTCAGAAATTACAGCCCGACGTTGGTATTGACGTCCGAGAAAACTTGAGACTAGGCTATTTGTATTTAGGTTAGAATTTAATAGGGCACATAGCCTATTAGATTGGTTAGATTTTGTATGGACAGGAGGCAGGCTTATCTTGGAAAGTGGTCCTTGGTATTACCAAATAGTACACAAGTAAGAAAACACACAAAAACACTAAAGTTCTGAAATATTTCGTAAACACTGTTCACTTTCTCAATCAGTAGCTAGTTAAGAAGAAGACTGGATTGTTTAACTCTACTGATTGAGAAAGTGTTTACGAAATATTTCAGAACTTTAGTGTTTTTGTGTGTGTTTTCGTACTTGTGTACTATTAGGTAATACCAAGGACCACTTTCCAAGGTAAGCCTGTCTCCTGTCCATACAAAATCTAATGAATCTGATATTTGTATTTATATATTTATACAGACATTTAGTTAGACAGCTTTCAAAGCCCTGGATTCTGATGAATTTAGGTCAAAGTTTGATTGTTTGATTGTTTGAATGAAAGATGATTGTTTCAAAAACTACATTATGTCAGGGTTGGAGGCTCAGTAATGCAACACTTTTTAGGTCTCTGGGTAAGCTGGGTTTAGGAGAAATGATGGTATAGATATAATGGCTAACAAAACATCACAGAATAGGAGCCGTTACGTAGCATATCCAAAAGCTAAGCTATGTAGACCATCTGTACTTTGGCTCAGAAAGAGCACAAGATGAGGAATATTTTGGTATGCAGGATGAGTAAACCTTTACCTCTTGTCTCCTCTAAGTGAGTTAAATGTGATTTTATTTTTAAGGAAGGGAGTATCTGAGAAAACATGCACAAGATGAACATATTCATTGAGGAACCACTTTGAAGAAAATGTGGCATTGCAAAAGGAATTTTCAGAGCACCTGATCTTTGAATGAATGTCTTGTTCAGGAAGGGACTAAAACTTTTGTGTCGTTAACAAAAGGAGAAGAATCAGGAAGACTTTATGGTTCATAGAGCTCATGGGTTTTCTGGGGGTATACATCATTTTATCCCTTTATAACTGACGTGCTAAAGAGTTAGACAGCCCAAAACAAGAAGAACTAGAGACTGGCCTTTGGGATCTCATAGATTTTAAATGGGAATATTTTCTTCAAAAAAACTTTAAATTTACCTAATTGTATTATTCTGTAAACTCTAATTAATTAACTGTTAATAAATACATTTAAATAATTTTAACTTAAATTCTGTTTAGGTGTCAGTTATATTAATTTTAATTTTATTTATAGGTGTTGCTCAAGAAACAACATTTTATGGCATTCAACAACACTGTTCACTTTATAACAATGGATTATTAGCTGATACTTTCCAAGGACATCCACGAAATAGACAAATGATGGTTCCTGTCCAAATTCAAGGTAAGAAACTATTAAGTTTGAATCAAATTATAATAAGAAATAATCTTATTTTGGTCAATACTCTCCCAAAATCATTATGAACGAGCAAGCATTTTCATCTTGACAATTCCTACATGTGTAGAATGTAATTCTTTAAGAACTTTAGGTATAAACTCTCTTGGAATCATAACTCGATTGTCCTTCATTAGTATCCCTTCATGGATTGTGTACTCTGAATTTAGAAACTCGCCATTCAACAACAACTTATTTTTCATAGATTGTAACTCCATGTCTTGGTTAGTAGACTTGCACTAATTTGGACATTATAATCATCGTTTGTATAGAGAATTTTGTTTTATTAATTAGAAGAGGTTTTCATGATAAATAGTCAACACTTTTGTAAGCTGAGATGGTCTGTGTTCAATATCAAAATTGAATCCACTGAGAAAAGAGGCAATCTTAACTGCTGTGATGCTTCCAAGGCAGGTAAAGGTTTATCTGGATCAAATATTTGTTGAACAGGCTTGTTGTCCACAATCTAAGTGAAAGGTCAAACTTAATAAATATTGATGTATTTTTTTATACTCCAATAAACAGCTGTAATCTTCTCTGTCAATTTGAAAAGAATTTTCACATGATCAGGTCAACTTATAATGAAACATTGTCTTTTAATAACTCATTTGAAGGCTTTATTTGTGAAGATCAAGGTATGAATTTCAGTAGGCTAATAGTTAGTGAGTCCAAAAAATGATCTTCAAGAATCAAGATTTTTTGGTCAAAGTATTTTAACAATTACTTGAACCTTGTTATCTAACTTTTAGAGGCCATTTTCTGAAATTTCATGACCTAAGGAAGTTATTTTTCTCAAGAAAAATCTACACTTTTCATTATTTATATGAACATCATATTTTTTGTAAATGGTCAAGGCAAGTTTCTAGTCTTCTGAGACATTCTTATTTTTGTAGATCCTTGAACAATAATATCACCAAAATAAGCCACCACAACTATATAATCTTGTATAATTTGATCTAATATCTTGTAAAAATCATTTGGTGTGGTTTTCAAACCCAAATATAAACACTTTACAACATAAGTACCTCTATGTGTAGAAATAGCAGCAATATTTGAACTTGTATCATCCATTTCAACATGTAAATAAGCTTTGTATATATTTAATTTACAAAAAAGCTTCTGTTTTTCATTTTGTGGAATATATCTTCTAACTTTAGTAGGGAGTACCAGCATCATTTAAGAATAGATTTACTGTAGATTTGTAATCTGTGTGTGTCAATACGCTCACTTATACCTTCTTTCTCCAATATATAATGTTCTTAAATAGCCTTTGAAAGTAAAGAGTATGGTACTGTCGCTTTCAATAAACATGGTTTACTATTATTCTTGAGTTTATTGTAATTTTGAATTTGACCAACAGTAGGTTGAAATTTGTTAACCTAGAGTTAACTCAAATATGTGTTTCTTTAAGAGTTCATCATTTGCTGAACTTATACTTTTAATATCTATAAAATTTTCAGATATTTTATTTAAGTTATGTTTCAGACTTCTTATAGAAGAACAACCCAAAATGGGTGAGTAGCCTATCTTCTTTAACAATATACATTTGATTAATGCGATTTGTCCCTTCATGTTCAACAGAAATATTTACTTCTCCTAACAGTCTGAAAATGTTTTCTGTACAAGATTGAAAATGGATAGGAGTGTATTTTAAAGCTATTTTTAACTTCAGCTTTTTGAAATCAGCATAAGATAAAATATACTGGACTTCCAGAGTCAACTTCAAATGTTTGAAATGAGTTTTCTAGTTTAACTGTAATATAGAACTCCTTATCCATTCTTATTTTGAGTTAATTTTGAAATGTTTGGAGTTAAGCTCTATCAAATTGAAATCAAAACCTTGAAGATTCAAAATGTCAAGATATACAAACCTTTTCAATGTGGCCCTGATAGTTACAGTGTCCACATTTGAATTTGGTTTTAAGTGTATACAATTTTGACATATGATTATCATATCCACAACATAACAACAACCTTCTAGTCCAAATTTTTTAGATTAACTCTACATTTAAACGTTGTTTCCATTTGAAATAAAGTCTCTTTTTGTTGATGAAAACCCTTTAGATTTATTTCAACTTTTGTGAATTAATTTGTACACATTCGGTTTAGATTCAATTTTATTAAAAATAGAAACATTTAAGCCTACCTTACTAAAATCAGTACTCTAAATCTTTGAAGTTTTAATAGATAAGGCCCTGTTTATTACTTCATCTAATTTATTATCTGATTTTTGCAAAAGACATTCCCCTATTTCACAATCTTTGATTCCACAAATTAACTGCCCTCTTAAGAGAATGCTAAGCACCACTTTTCCACATTCTCCGTTGTTACAGTTATCTTTGAAATTGCAATAATTCCCAAGTTCTTTCAAAGGTGCAACAAAATCTGACACAGATTATGAAGGTGACTGAACTAGAGAAAAAACATAATGCTGACTTGTAAGAATATTTTTCTTGGGCTCAAAATGATTAGTCAGAATAGTCACAAACTCATCATAAGACTTTTTGGCAGGTAAATCAGGTGTTGTTAAACTGACCAAAGTTTTATTGTGCCTTGTTCCTATAGAATTAATAAGAACCTTAGTCTTAACAATTTTACAATAAGGTGTATCGTCATTTAAATTTTTTAATCGAAAGAAATTGTCTAACCTCTGACAATAAGGCTTAAAAGTTTCAATATTTTCATCAAAAGAGTCAAAACTAGATAATTTTATTGAATTGAGTTCTATAGTAGAATTAGAGGTATAATGGTACTATTATAATTAATAAATATCCACACTACAAACTACCCAAACCATTAAAAAGAATAATAAAATGTAACGACCATCACAAGTAAACTTATGTAATTAGAATAGTATATTAACAACAAATTGTGTAAACTAGGCCTAACCTACAAATAGGCTAGATGAAATAATTGGACTCTAAGATATGTACCGGTATATGTGAACCAATCACTTTTAATAGAACCATTTCCAAAAGCATTATTTTCATTAATCAGTAAGTATTACGTATACATTCATCCAAAAATGAGCAAACACATTAGAATAATGTATCCCTACAAAAATTGTAAATTAGAAATACGATAAATAATATAAGATTTCCTAGAATAGCCGTCTTAAAACAACAGCTGTTCATTTTATATGTAGGAAAACAGATTGCAAAGTACGTGGAGTAGTACAATAAACTATTTGAGTTTCATATTAATTTTCAATTAACGTAAAGTAAAGCCAATTTGTAACTCAAACCTGATCTAGATATTTGAATATGTTTAAACAAACGAACTAATAAATCCAAAACGTGATATCAAATAGAAGTAGTGTACATTATATGCAAAGACACAGCCTGCACTGGCAAGTGGAGAAGTGAAATCCAGCCGGAAGACCACGTGATAATCAGCAGCCAATCACAACACGCTAATTGCGATCAAAAGGATTTTTAAAACAAGACGAAGCCGCGAAAGGGAAGCATCCCGGCATCTACATTAAAGATGTGTTAAGCGTGGGTGAAGTTATTTTAACATTTTAAATAGAAAATACAGTGTCAGTGATTAAAGAACAGTGGAATCTGGTAATATGAAACTTATTTTAATATTAAATCAATAAAGAAACTGTGAACAATTAACAAATTAATAGATAAATTCAAAAGAAATACTTCTATCTGGACAAGCCTAGCCTACAGGCAAAATCTTAAATAAGAGATCACGATTTGTTCATCATAAAATTTTATGCAGAGTATTAATTTTTTTTATAAAATGCGTATATATAATAGACTATTTTAGAATAGCCAGCACGATAACCCCAAACCCAAGATACATTTATAAATAAATACTGAGCTAAGCCTAGGCAGGTTAATAAAAACAATTGTATGTGTACCAATATGTCTGAAAATCTAACCAACAAAATTTTAAAATGTAACAATGTCTTTTATGAATATTTTTTTATGATTGTAAATGGACATTACATTATTAATTGATTATTAATAAATGATAAAATTGTACAATAAAATTAATGTGGAGTCATTTATTTGTAAAGTTAATTGCTCATAAAGCTAACCAAATAAGTTCTCCCATTCTATATCAAATAAACCAATAAAATAATTATTAATATATTTATAATATTTTTTGGTTTATAACACCAACTAATTTTTTGGTTGTTATAGAGGTTCTGAAATTAATTCCTTGTTGTGAAAAATTGACAGCCAAACCACTAAGAGCTGTTATTAATTGTGGTCAATCTTGCTGCTGCTTCTCATTTTTTTCACTCGTCACCATTTATTAAGATTGAATAATATTTTAATAAGAAATAATCTTTAATCTTAAGAAAACATATCAAGTACAAGGAAAATAAGTATACTTACTTTACTTTACTTTATTCAATGCCATCCGTCGTTGGCAGTTCGGCCATTAGACGACGAGCCTCCCAGTAGCGTGTTGCGATGTCATCGGGCATGTTCGTGAGGTTGGTGCATGTCATAAGATGAAGAGTGTCCATCCGGGAGGACTGGCAGAGAGGACAGCAGTCATTTGGGGCCAGGCCGATTCTGTGCAGTTGGGCCTGAAGATAGTCGTGCCCAGTCGTTGTTCTAAAGAGAGCAACGGCAGTGGATCTCTCCAGTCGTCTTGATATTGGTCCATCGGAGGCGAGACATTCCCAGGTCTTCCCCATACAGTACTTTGTTCCTTCAGGTAATTGGTGGTAAACCTGTTTATGGTGGTCGTGATTTTGTTGTTTGCTGCTCTGAGAGTTGTGGGGTTGTTAGGTTGGGTGGATTCAGCGCCTCGCTTGGCTAAGTTGTCAGCTCGCTCGTTTCCCAGAACTCCGACGTGGCTTGGGACCCACTGCAACGTTATTGTCTATCCAGAGTTGATGAGTTCTGCAAGCTGTTCACGGCACTGGACGGTGCGGAGGCAATCAGTGGGGCTGTCGCTGCTCAACGCTAAAATTGCAGCCTTAGAGTCATTGAAATTGCACTAAACAACAACTGTATGATGTATGTAGGCAACATGATGTATGTAGGCAACATGATGTATGTAGGCAGCATGTTTGAGCTGGTAGGGTTAGTTTACGTAGAGTTGTAGCAGCTTCATAGATGGTGCGTACAATAATTATTATTACAATAATCATATGTTATTAATTTAAATTGTGTTTGGGTGGCACAGACATAACAGAAACTTTCCTGGATGGTTTATTTCATTATATTTTATATATTAAATAATACTTTAATCATATAATTCCATTATTTCAAAAATGAAAGTAAATAGTTTATAATTTCACAGTTATGTTCCATTGCAAATACGTATTTCATATTAATAAAAATGTTATAATGTACAGTATTCAAAATTCATTTGGGTCTTATGGAATATTGTTTTTTTTGAACATAATCAATATTTCAGGCATCTAATCTATAGTTATTTATATATGAAAATGTAATGGAGTAAACATGATATGTACTCTGAAAAACTGAATCTTGGCCGCCACTACTATAATTAGAAACTATAAATCAATTTTTTTGAAGATGTGTTAGAATGCAGAAAATAATTCTGTGCTTTTTATTGTACAAAGTCAGATTTTAATAAACAAGAAAATAATTATATAATTTATTACTCTAATATCATAGATTATTGTTCATTATTTATTTATTTTATAGGCCTATACAGGTTTGATAAGCTGTTGTAGTTCTTTTTCAGGTTTTTAAGCAGTAGTCTAAAATAGCAACTAACTTAATAATTACTTTCTCACATATATCTAGAGAGGAAGTTATGTGTTGATCCAGAAAAATTAATAGCAAGTTGTTTGCTGAATATCCGATTTTACTTCTCATATTAGTAACTAAAATATGGCATGTCTGAAGATGTCACGCAAAAAAAAAAAATCTGATGAAAAATAAAATATTTGGATTGTTATAGAACAATAACAGATATTTATATTACCTGATAACTGTGAAGACTTCATTATTTATGTTATATTTAGGATAAATAAATTAAAAGCAAGCATATAATTAAGTTATTTAATTTTTGTTTTCATATGCAACATTTTTTATCATCAGCAAATTTTCAATCCATAATTCAAGCCCAGACCTACAATGTTCAAATTTTCTCATAATGCTGGGTCAACTCCGTAAATGTTTCATCAATAAGTGGTATTGAAACCTGGAACCTCTCACTCGTGAACCGAAAGCACTAACCACCAGACTGGCCTTGGGTTCTTAAAATAAATAAATTAATCCTCAGAGGCTCACTATAGTGAGTACTAGTGTGGCCATCCTGAGGGACCCTGCAACTACATTTTTTTTTTCATATAATTTTAAGACAGATCATCCCTCTCTTTCATCTTTCCTATCATTTCTCTGACGCTATTAGAGTATTCAATGGCTAAAGGTATTTATTTTATGTTATTTTATTTTTTTATAAGGTGATATTGACCAAGAGTTGTTTCACCTTTAAATAACAAGGGGGGAAATTATTTTATCTAAATTGTGGTTAGTTAAAAAGAAATCATAATAATTGTGGTTAGTTAAAACATGCCACAGACCTTCCTACACTCCTACATATGTGCAGAAACCAAACAAATATTTTGCAGTCTTAAAAACTCAAATGAGGGGATAATTTAATTGCCCACAGTTATTTAGAATGGACTACTTGTTACAATTCATGCAACATAGCATTATCACCTACCATTGAAGTTTGTTGCTGTATGTTAAAATTGAAAACACCAAACTTTTCTTACTTCCTACTGCATTCCTGGCCACAACAAAATGTAATGTCTCAAATTCAGTATATGAGTTTGGTTGCTTTTGACCACATTTCAAGAATATACATTTTTCTTTCCAAATGAAAATAGGTTCTCTTACTAGGTGAGTGGGGGGGGGGGATAATAACACAAATTTATGTATATTGAAATTAAAACTATGTTATTATTTTTTTAGATGAATACAAACCTTGGTATTTCAGTCAGTTTACACATAAGAAGGATAATGACAAAGAAGTCTCAGGTTAGTTATATTTTATTGGTCTAGTTGACATAAGTAATACACAAATATGTAACTTTAATATTATTGTTAAAGTAAATTCCAAATATATTAATTTAAATAAGTATAGTAACTACAATAACAGATTTTCATGTAGGGAATTACAGCTTTCATTTAGCTGAGTACATTCTTCTGTCATTACTATCATGGTCTATGACACATTTCAAATAATCTCCATTTTCAAAAGCTATTACGTTCCGCTTCAACTTTTAAAGGGGTAATACCTACATAACTTCTCTCCTTCTCTACTTGTAGGGTAAACCCTCTTCTATGATTGGTTGACACCTTGCTGCTGTTGGTTACTTTACACAGTTCAGGGTTTCAGTTAAATTTTATCCAATAATATTATATTATTAAACATTATACATGATTAATTATTTTTCTCATTTATAATATTTTATTCTTTTAATTTTTCAAAATTTTCCATTCTATTTATTTGCTGTCGTGGTTTAACCCATGATGATACAGACTTTGTGGCAAAAATATGGAAACTGAAATGTGAATTACTGAAACATAAGAGACTACAGATTTACAACCCGTTTCTTACTTCACGTTATGTAGATGCTCTAACGAAGCAAGTTCTGTGTCTAATGGAAGGATATAAAACTAAACTGGCTGATTTGGAACAGGGAAATACACAGAAAGTCTTAGGCTGAGGTGTCTAGAAGGTTTCTATATATTGCTGTATCTCTTAAATTACACATACAAAATACATGATATATTGTGTGATTAACAATCCTTTTATTAACATATAATAAAATACTTCTTTACAGACACAGCCTTGTTAATCAACAATAAATCAACAGTCCCTGTTGCTATGGAAACATACAATATAATACATATTAAAAATTTTTTTTTTACTATTACCCATATGATGTCCTTTGAGGTTTCCTACTTTGAAATGGTATTCCTCATGTAGTTTGAGGACCTGCTTCATAGCTTCCTCCTTAATTGCAACCGGTAGGGGATCCAAACCTAGAAGGATCTCCATCGCGGCAGTGGGTGTTGTTTTCATGGCACCTATGATGCTTAGACATGCTAGTCTTTGCAATTTAGCCAACTTTGCTTGCGCAGTACTCTGGTCTACCTTCCTCCACCAAACTGCTGACGCATAGAGGATAGCGGTTCTAATGACCTGCTTGTAGATCCAGTTACTAGCTCTGGGATTCAAACCCCACGTTTTGCCAACCATTTGGTGGCACGACCAAAGTGTTTTAATGGCCTTGTTGGTCGTCTTAGATAGGTGACTCTCCCACGTTAACGTTTGGTCCAGTGTCACCCCAAGGTATTTTACCTCCTTAGAGAGGGGAATGGTGGTTCCACTTATGTGAAAGCTAGGTAAGTTAAATTTCCTTCGTTTAGTAAATGGAACAATAGTGGTTTTTAACGGGTTTATATTCATGCCCTCTTTGAGACACCAGTTTTTTGTCATGTTAATGGCTTTCTGCATTCTCTCCCCTATAATGGAGTCATGCTTGCTCCTCACAGTTATGGTTATGTCATCAGCATACCCAAGAACGTCAAACCCATCCCTGCTCAGGTCGTTTAGTAGTTCATCCACTACCAGCGACCACAGCAGAGGGGAGATAACTCCCCCTTGTGGGCAGCCTCTTGTGGTACCAACCTCATGTGTAGCGCTACCAATGCTCGTGGATAACTGTCTACCCATCAGCATGTTATTTATCCATTGAATGATAAAGTTATGAATCCCTCTTTTACTGAGAGACTGTGTCATTGAGTCATAGGCAGCATTGTCAACGGCGCCCTCTATATCCATAAAGACTGATAGGGCTATCCCCTTTGACTCATGTGCTTCCTCTATGGCCTTGACAAGTTGGTACAATGCCGATATTGTTGATTTGCCTCTTTGGTAGACAAATTGGTATTTATGAAGAGGTGCAATTGTTAAAACCTCCATTCTAATGTATTGGTCCACTAGTTTCTCCATCATTTTAAGCATAAACGACGAGAGACTAATTGGATGGTAGGACTTTGGGTCGTCTAGGGGTTTTGCACCCCCCTTGTATAGAAATATGACCTTTACTTTCCTCCATACTTGAGGAACGAATCTGGAAATTCTCAGAGCCACTCCTTTATTGGATATGGCTGCTGCAAGTGACCAGATGAGAGTAAAAATGATCTTTGATCACAAATACAAAGTTTGCTTCCCCATCAGGGAAGACTGGACGGGAGGCACGGAATGTGTGCCGGCAGACTCCCAAAAATGGTTCACAGATGGATCCAAAATGGAAGTTGGTGTGGGGGTAGGAGTGGTGGAACCAAGGTTCAAAAGACATGTGTCCCTCAGTGCTGACGCCACCATCTTTCAAGCAGAGGTAAATCCATTTGGTGGCAAATCATCTACTAAAAACCAATGCAAACAGAAAATTAGCATTATGTCGGATAGTCAAGCGGCATTAAAATTGTGAAATTTATGAGAGCACAAATTATTTTAAAAAACACTTAATTTTAATCTGAAAACAACATAGGGTTAGTTTAAAATCCACACAACGCAATGTTATCCAGAAATAAAATTTATATTTTAATTAAAAATTCCTTTTTAAATTATTCATGATTTCAAATTATAAAATTTCTTAACTTGATTTAATCATAACTTTTCTTAGCATTAAAACATCTTACAAGAATTCAATATAAATATCCATGACTCTTATTTCTCTAATTATTATTAAAGTGAATATATCTTTACAAATTTATTTATATATTATTAAAATCAAACTTACTTTAAAATTAAAAACACATTGACTTTAAAAAGTACATATATAAAATAAAAAAGAATTTAAATTTGATAATTTTCCCCAGAAAGTTTTTTAATTTATTTTTTATTTCAAAGTGAATATTTATTCAAAATCGTAACTGTGGTACCTTGTAAACATATTTATAGCTGTTTTCGGCTCCTATTAGGCAAGGCTGATTACAGTTGTTCTGGTGAAGGTTGAAGTCTAGTTGATGTCAGCTAGCAGTCATCAGTTACGTTGAAATTGGTTGTGCTGTTGTTAAAGTTGAATGGTTGCAGATTGAAGATCTTGTAGTCAAAAAGTTTAAAGATGAAGCCCAAGTTTGAATCAGTGTGGCTGTTTGTTGTATCTTGCTATACCATTTGAAATGCCAGGTCACTTCCAATAAAACAATCAGTATAGTGCTGATCACATAAAGATGATTGTAGATGACTCTCCTAGAGTTGACTGGATAGAGAGTTGTTCTCCTACCAGGAGCATGATAAAAAGTTGTTCTCCTTCTATGAGCTGGATCAAGACTGCTGTTCCCTTTCTAGGAGCTAGATCGAGACTGAAGAAAAGTTCTGTTGAAGTGGACCTCCAAAACTTATACCCTGTTCCATGGTACCAATTTCTATGAACATTTCCCTTTCATTTATGACATTTAAAGTTGATTAATTTTGTTTATTTCTTTAAGATTTCCCTTTAGTTAGTTTTTATTATAACCCTTTTGGTTATTTTATTGTTTGTTTTACTTTAATTAGTTGTTGATTAACTAATTATTATTTAGTTTATTTGTAAATAGGTTGCCAGCACTGCATTTGCAAAATCCAAACACTTGACTCCTCTCCTATTGTGTGGTAGGGGTTTCTATAGGTTGATTCCTGTACTGTCTGACTTTCTGGAATTTAATTTGTACACTTTCTTGAAAATTCCCATATCTCTGGTTCTAACAGGAATTCTGGAAATCTGTAAATGTCATTTTGTTCCTCTTGACTTCTGGATTCCGATTATGAATCTACAAAACATTAGCTTTCCAATGGTATTTTATTTATTGCGATAGGACGATTTGAAATAGGCGAAATGTTGAATTGCAAAATACGTGTTTTTGGGTCGTTAGACTAAACCATGCGTTGCAAATCGACCTGCTAGTGGGTCGAGCGGCACTCGTAGGGTTTTTAATTGATTCCTCTGTTTCTGGTGTTATCTTTTTCATGATTATTATAATTAAAGAATCATCTCAATTAGAAAAAAAAGGGAAAAAAAAGTTATACATATTTAGGAGTATTTTGAGAGGGAATATACATGAAATGGAAAGTTAGTTTTTACTGTGGAAGAATTGTAAAACATGTCATCTGAATAAGCTATGAATAGTGAGTGCTTGTATTCAATATTGTTATAATTTTATTTTTATTTTTTAATATAACAATGGTTACAGATCTAGCTTTGTATGCAAGAGATCTTCGGGATGTAGTGAAAACAAGCAAGATAGTAATTACGAGAGACTAGACTGATAGATCTATAGACTGTGCCAGGCAGCGTGAAATGTCAATTGAGCTTGCGCTCTAAGGTCCTACCCTCTCCTACTCAACTGTGAGTCTTCAGTAGTCAGCACTAAAAAGTAGTCAGTTGCTGTCTAGCCACGCTATGCTATGGTTGTGTCACTGTGAACGCTTTTGAGAAACACAGCGACTAACTGTACACTGCCGCGATAGGGGAAATGTTCTCCAGGCTAGTGGGTGCCAGAGTAGGAGACTTGCACACTCCCCTGTTCGCGCTCCATGCTAATTAGTGTGATCTGTACCCTCTTTCACATAATGTTGTGTTAAATACTTCTCTTTCATCCATCATAGCTGATCTTTCCTGGTCAATTTTTGTTCTCTTCTCACGCTTACAGTATTAGAGTATTCAAGGGGAGGGGGGTCTTTGTTTTTTCTTCAATAAACCAATGATAACCAAGGGTTTTTTTCACTTTTTTTAATCATTTAATTTTTTTAATCATATTTCTGAAAACCCCACAATAATTTGATTTATTTTTTTTCTCAGTAAAATGGGTAACATGTTGATTATAGAATTTGTGTTTAATATTCCGTAATATACTAGAAATATTGTATCCATTGGAAAATCAATACAATTTACAAATATTCTGGTTCCTTGAATGTCTTACTGTTCATTGAGGGGACAAATATTAAAATATTTTGAAAAATAGTGTAGCCTCCTGCCATTTTCACTAACCCAAACTTTCAACATTTGTAATCACAAGGTATAAGTTATTATAGACCACATTAAAGATCTTAAAAACTGTAATAAAAATTTTAAAAAACTGAAGTCAACCCATGTAGATCCAGTTAAATTGATTTCGATTTAACCAAAATTTTATCAAAAAGATTAAACCAAAATTTAATCGATTTAACTATACTTTTATTTTATGTTCTTTTTTTCCTTTTTTAATGAACCAATAAAACCAAGGGGTTTTTCACTTTTAAAACAACAAGGAAAAAAGATGGAAAGTCGGAAGGTTTTGTGTTTAATCCCCATAGTGGCTTAACAATTTTAATTGTGATCCAGCAGTTTGAGGAGATAAAAATGTGGAACTACAATGGGTAGCGAATCTGGGTTACGATAGCTATAATTATGATGATAGGAAATTGATGTTCTGACCCACATGGTGAAAAGATGTTTAGCAGGCCTAGCTCTACAATGGGCTATTTCACCGAAGAAATACATAAGAATATTACATGATATATTGTCCTCATCAGTGAGTGTGTTCTAACATTATGAGTTTTGTAATTTTAACTATAACAAATTTCATTCAATCTTTTATTTTTTTGAGTATAATTTTAAATTAAGTTTTTAAAGTAGTGTAATATGACTGCCATTAATTTTCTATCCTCTTGGTGCAGCTTGTACATATGGCATCCATACGATGGCCTACAAATATACTGTAAGTTCAATGGTATTTTTCTGCCAACATGTTGTCAGATTTCCTTCTCAAATTAGTATAGAAGACTGACTTCTCTTTGTTGTTAGTCGATCTCTGGATTCTCTCTTCCATCCTTGATTTCTTCCATTCTTTCAGCATTGTCTTCAATTTTGTCGACATCGATAATCTATAACAATGACTGGATCACTCATTGATGTCTAGTTCCTCTCTCCTCTGTTTCTTGCTTGTGAACTTTAATTCCTATTTTAGAATTTTTAATCATATTTCTGAAACCCTACAATAATCTGGTTTATTATTTTTCTCAGTAAAATGAGTAACATATCTTGATTAAAGAACTTGTGTTTAATATTCCGTAATATACTAGAAATATTTTAAATGCATAAGAAAATCAATTTAATTTACAAATATTCTGGTTCCTTGAATGTCTTACTGTTCATTGGGGGGACAAATATTAACATATTTTGAAAAATAGTGTACCCTCCTGCCATCTTCACTAACCCAAACTTCAACATTTGTAATCATAAGCTATAAGTTGTCATAGATCACATTAAAGATCAGAAAAACTGTAATAAAGAAAAACGAAGTCAGCCCATGTAGATCCAGTTAAATTTATTTCGATTTAACTATACCTACATTGGTAATCTCGAGATAGTGTAGCTGGGTGTACACTTTGACAGCCATAGCTAGTATCGTGGTGGTGGTAGTTTTTGGGACAGGAGGTAAAGTGGGTGAAAAAACCAAAATGAGTTGAAAAAGTGTCATCATTTTTGGAAGGGAGATATCACTCCTTGACACATCCTGACCCAGCTGTATCTAACCCCTCTATTATGCTCAACTGCTTGAACCAAATGATTAGGGTATATATCTCTATCAGTTTTGGACACGATGATTATATACCAGATAAAGAAGGTGGAAATAGAAGCTACCAGGAAAATTCACACTACAGCATGCCCATTTAATTAATATCTAAGAATAAGAATCTTTTAATAAAGAAATATATTTATTCAATTAAACATTTCAGTAGGATA
Organism: Aphrophora alni; assembly: GCA_963513935.1. Classification (NCBI taxonomy): domain Eukaryota; kingdom Metazoa; phylum Arthropoda; class Insecta; order Hemiptera; family Aphrophoridae; genus Aphrophora; species Aphrophora alni. The sequence continues at coordinate 73,058,637 of OY740770.1, read as the reverse complement.
GATTACACCTAATATTGTACAAATTTAAAACAATCCTTACACTATAATGTTAGAAACAAGAGACACCTGATAATGTGTGTACACTACCATAATAGTTAAAATTTGACATTATTTTTATAGTAGACAATAGCGTTGCCAAGTTAAGGTAACCACATTCATGGCATTAATATAAAGTATAGATATTATACATTATTTACCAACAACAGTATGGTTGTGTGTAATAAAAAAAAAATCAAGAACTATAAAAGTATAAAAAACTACAAAAATCTGTTTTTTGGCAGCCACTTAAATTTTTTACTGCTTGGTCCTTATGTTCCTTGACTGTATTTAACATGCGATTTGCATTTGCCACTGTTTGCAATGGGATTCTCTCCATATATAAATGTTGTGTGTATATATATTGGTTAAATTTTGTATGGACAGGAGACAGGCTTACTTTGGAAAATGGTCCTTGATATTACCTAATAGTACATAAGTAAGAAAACACACACAAAAAACATTAAAGTATTGAAATATTTCGTAAACACTGTTCATTTTCTCAATCAGTAGAGTTAAACTGAAGACTGAGTGTTGAACCACAGATTTTTTTTGTGTATATATATATATATATATATATATATATATATATATATATATATATATACAGTGAAAATCTATTTTGAATTGTTTAAATTTTTTTGTTTAAAACCATGACATAATATTACTAAATTTAAATGAAGAATTACAATTATTTTCATGCTAGGAGCACCAAAACCAGTCGTCCTCAATTTGTGTTACTTGGATGCAATCCAAACTATAGTTTTACTATGGAAATAAATAATATTATATTTTATTTACGAAGAACAACCTGATTTTGTAAGTTTTAGACCATAATTATCTGAAAATATTATCTCCTTATATTTCATCATGTATGACCACTGAATAACAGCTATTGCAGGCATAGCTTCCCTCATTAAATTATTTGTCAATATAGCTTCGTTTTTACAGCTTCACCACCACTACTATACACAAATAAAGCTTACATTTGAACTTTCATTAATACTAAATCACTTTTACTGGCAATTTTACCAAATAATTTTAGTAATAATCTACTAGTTCCTACAGTTGCTACTAGACTGCAGTAGAATACAGATAATAAGGTCTTCAGACAGAAGTGGGTAAAATTTAAAAAATAAATTTAGTTTTTTTACCATTTTTTTAAAGTATTAATAGTTGATTTGAAAGGAACATACTATGCAAGTGTTGTATTTTTGAGTGTGTAGAATTCATATCATGATTCCATTATGCACTTTAAAAAAATTATTAAATTTTATAGCATTTAAAAAGTACTTTACTCTAAATGTATATAGGTATTTATTATTATTATTTTTTAGATTATCATAAGCCGATAACTGAAATAATAGTAGAGAAAAGGATTCGAACTCCTGCTCCTGAGGTTGTACAGGCGGAACAGGTCCTCGAAAAAACAGCAGAGAAAACAGTTTCTACTACTGATGCAGCAACTACTTCGATTTATGGAGGTAAAATAATAGTAAAATTTAATAGTCAACATTTATAGATATAGTTATTTTTGTCATCTAACTTTTAGAGATGACAAGATTTTTTGGTCAAAGTGTTTTAACAATTACTTGAACCTTGTCATCTAACTTTTAGAGACCGTTTTGATAAATAGTCAACATTTTTGTAAGCTGAGATGGTCTGTGTTCAATGTCAAAATCAAATCCACTGAGAAAAGAGGCAATCCTAACTGCTGTGATACTTCCAAGGCAGGTAAAGGTTTATCTGGATCAAATATTTGTTGAACAGGCTTGTTATCCACAATCAAAGTGAAAGGTCAAACTTAATAAATATTGATGTAATTTTTTATACTCCAATAAACAGCTGTAATCTTCTCTGTCAGTTTGAAAAGATTTTTCACATGATCGGGTCAACTTATAATTTAACATTGTCTTTTAATAACTCATTTGAAGGCTTTATTTGTGAAGATCAAGGTATGAATTTACAGTAGGCTAATAGTTAGGGAGTCCCAAAAATGATCTTCAAGAATCAAGATTTTTTTTGGTCAAAGTATTTTAACAATTACTTGAACCTTGTCATCTAACTTTTAGAGGCCGTTTTCTAAAATTTCATCACCTAAGTTATTTTTCTGAAGAAAATCTACACTTTTCATTATTTAGATAAACATCATATTTTTTGTAAACGGTCAAGGCAAGTTTCTAGTCTTCTTAGACATTCTTATTTTTGTTGATCCTTGAACAATAATATCACCAAAATAAGCCACCACTACATGTAATGTGATCGATGTGGTGGAATGGTGTTTGAAAAGGCTAAAAAAGTATTAAAAGGTATTAAATTTTAATTTTTTTAATTATTTTTATTTTAGGGTTATCATTATATATTTAAACTAAAACATTCACCAAATTTAAGAAATAATTAGTTTCAGTAACTTTGGAAATATATTATAACCTCTATCAAAAAATGTTTTTTCTAAATTTGCTGAAAAACTTGAATTTTTTTTTATTTTATGCATCATACTATAGTATATAAAAAAATATTTACAAACATTATAATTCTTTTTATATAGATTTCATAATGTTATAAATGTTCTTGAACTAAAATACATCTTAATTAATACTTTGTTGTCATGGAATCCAATTACAAGCAATGTATGCTATGTGTGTGTTGATATTTGCCTAAAATTAAATGCAAGCAGATAGGGAAAATCAGCGCTTGCAAATGAGATGGGAAAGGGTTAAGAATAGATTTACTGTAGATTTGTAATCTGTGTGTGTGTGTCATTACGCTCAATTATACCTTCTTTATCCAATATATAAAGTTCTTGAATAACCTTTGAAAGCAAAGGGATAGGTATTGTCCTCGCTTTCAATAAACATGGTTTACTATTATTCTTGAGTAATTACATTTGTAATTTTATAGCATTTAAAAAGTACTTGACTCTAAATGTATATAGATATTTTATTTTTTAGATTATCATAAGCGGATAACTGAAATAATAGTAGAGAAAAAAAAAGTCGAAACCTCCTGCTTCTAAGGTTGTATAGGGGGAACAAACAGGTCCTCGAAGAAACAGCAGGGAAAAGAGTTTCTACTTCTGATGCAGCACCCGTTCTTAGTAACAGCATTAACACGTTCACTGCTGATGCGAAAAACGATCTTTCCACAGGTGCTGATTTGTAAAAATGAAAAATCATTACATTTAGTACATAACTACTATAATATAATTAAACAAAGCTAGAATATATAATTTTTAAACATATTTCACGAAGAAAAAAATTGACACACTTGTGCGTCATTACCATATAGCATCCAGTTTTCTGTTATATGCGGGTGACGCACATACGCGTGATATATGTTATGGTATTTATGTTTTCTGTTATATTCGTGTGATTTAGTTAGGAAATAACTTTGGAAATGTAGCTTTTTTTCTGTGACAGCTTTTGGATTTCCTTTTCTGTCAGTCCGGAGTGTGCCTGTTACATAAGTTTTTTCCGTAAGAATGCTCTTTGTCAGGTCAACACTGTTATAAAAGTTGTCCATGTATGTCGAATGCCCTTTACCCAGTCTCTCTGCCAACAAATGTAATACAACTTTTTCAGTATGACCTTTACCTGATAAATCGTCAAAAGCTCCGGCATAAACACAAAATTTAATACCGTTAGGTTCGGCAACAATTTAATGTTTAATACTGTATTTATGGCGCTTGTTTTTTACATATTGTCTAAATATAAGCCGGCCCCTCGAGTGATAATTCTTTACCTGGGCTGTACACACATAACATTTTATTATTTAAATAATCAACAATTGGCCTTATTTTAAGTAATCTGTCAGTATTATTAGGATAATTTTTGGAAAAATGTAAGCAACGTAAGATTAGTAAAAATCTGTCGCGAGACATGTATTCTCCAAAAAAGGTTTTGAACAGCTTATCTTTAAGCCAATAATCTTGTAACTTAGGCATTTTTACATTTCCTGTGTGGAGAAGAAGTCCGATAAAAGTGTTCAATTCTGTAATAGTTAGATCTTTCCACTGATATATCCGTGAATTCTCTTTAGTTTCCGTTGATAAAAACAATTCTTCGGCCTACCGATTTGTTTCTCTAACAACAGATTCAAGAAAAACATTGTCAACTAATAATTGAAAACAATGTAATGGTTTATTACTACCAGGTTAACTGATAAGGTCAGGATTTAGCTGGAACCAGTTTACTGATAACATCGCACAAGTGCGTCATACGCATATAGCTATGGAAACAAGTGACGCACATGCACGTCATCCGCAGTGAACGTGTTAACACAATGATTATCACAGTTTTTGTTTTGTTTTTTGAAAGGTACAAAATCTTCATAGACTATTAGAAGGCTTGCGTCAATCGCACTATTATTCATAGCTATACTCTATCGAGTCATATCCCACGTTCAAATTAAATCCACTTATAATGTTGAAACCCTTGTAGCAATTTTTATAATTCTTCTAATTAAAAATAAAGTTTTATATTATGTTTTACCATCTTAAAAATTGATAAAATATTTATATAAATGTATTAAAGAGATGTTTTTATTTTGTGTAGCATGAGATATGAGTTTCTTAAAAGGGGAAATGTCTGGTTTATAGAGAGGACAATGATGGGTGGGGTTGAACTGCAAATTTTTATTCCCACTACTAAAATAACATTACGTGTTACTTTTCTTACACAAATATGTCAGTTTGAATATAGTAAAATGACCATAATAAACCGTTATAATAAGTACCAACTTTCTATGATGAAATGGTACATTGTCCCTGAAATGTCAAAAATATGCTCAAGAAAATAGTTTTCGTCTTGATTACTAGTAAAAAGAGGCCTACTTTAGCTGATTTTTAAATTTCAATTAATGATTAAATCATATACCAATTTCATCATTGACAATAGATAATATATCAGTGATGAAATTGGTATATGATATCCAAAGCGCACATAGTCCTCAAAGGATTAGCAAACTCAAAATAATTGAATATTATTTGAAGGCTCCCATTTGTTTGTCTTCGTGACAGGTTTACATTTGAATATCTACAGTTGAAAGACTATCTTATGAATGTCTTGCATCTGTTCATATGAATCTCTCAAAGGCCACTAATAGTAAGCACAGCTGAAAAACATATAAAATTAAAGATTACACACTTTTTTGTTTTAAAATTTCCTTCTTTCCTCATAAAAGCTAACTCTTTTTTTCTAGTTTAGGCTACAAAGATATTTTTAAAAAAAGAAAATCTATTTTCCCCCTTTTTTGTACAAAAATAAAAAGATATTACTTATGTTTGTATACATGTTGCAAAAACATGTCTTGTCTCTTAACCCTTTCCGGTCCACCGGCGCACCGGGTGCGCCGTCGGTAAAATGCTGTTCCAGTCCACTGGCGCACTGGGTGCGCCATGCATATTACTGGTTTTGCAATATAGGTAACACGTTTGTAATATTTTTAAACTACACTAATAAGTTCCTTAGAGATCTTTAGATCGTATTATTTGAATAAAATGCCGTTTTAATACAATTTATTATCGTTTTTGAACGTTAAAAAAGTACGTTCGCAACCCTATACGTTTTGTTACACTGTTTAGTTGTGTTACTTACATTATGCAAAGTTTGACGAGAAAAAAAAAATTTATCCACGTTTTCTACAAGAGTGTTTATGATAATTTCGTAATATTATATACATTAAATTTTAAAAGAATTTTTTACAAATAAAAAATATACTATATCTTTTGTTTTTAGTTTGGTTTATGAATTCGGCAGGTAGGGCCCACGAAGAGTCATAGTTTTGTAATCAATACTTGTCGTGATAGTTCTGTTGTTGACAATGAGCCGATCTTTATCCGAGAATGTTGACATCAGGAATGTGTCCCGGCCTCTTACTAACCGGTTTGTTTACTCATCCCGCCATTCAACCGCCCCTCCCCGCACAATCGACTCGCCGCCTGTCAAAGCGCCCCATTGTCAAACGCCACTGGCTCACTGACCCGAGCTTACTTATATATTTTTATTTATAAATTTTGATATATTTGCAAAGTATCTTACATGTATAATTAAAATAAATGAAAAAAAAAATTATAAATTCTTTTTTGTATAAAACTTTTGTTATAAAATAAAAAAATTAGAAACTATAAAAAGTTTTTTTTGTTTATGAGCAACATAAAAAATAAAAAATAAAATAAACAAAAGTATAGTTATGAAAATATTATACTATATGTAATTGTGAGAATTACAAGGGTAAAAACATGGATATAGGAGGCATATTATGTATTTTATAGCAAAAATTCAAATATACTACAAAATGGCTGAAAAAAATAGTGGACCAGAGCGGGCAGCAGGTCGCAAAGGTAAGTGGACCCGAAAGGGTTAAACTGCACTTTCAAACACTATTTTTTGACTTACTCTTTTAAAAAAATGGAGGGCAATAATTCAGTTTCTTAAGTACCGGTACCTAACTGTAACAAACAAATTTTATATATTTCATTTTTTTCAAAATCGTTTTGGATAAAAGAAAACCCATATATTGCTTTGTTGTAAAAGGTTTATTTTAATTTACCGAAATAGGAAATGCACTACTGTTTTTGACAAAATTCTGGTCAAATATGAAGATTAATATCTCAATCCAATCTAACCTAAAAACAAAAATAATAAAATTTAAATTTCAGGATAAAAAAGTGGATTATAAAACATTTGTTACAATGGAAATGGAAAGGCTTTTTTTCAAGCATGTGTGAAATGTACATATATTTATTAGAAAACTATTGTATATAATTTACATTTTTGCAGTAAAATTATTTGATAATATAAACAGTGATAAATTAATACTTGGAATTATAGTTTTGGGCTCATTCGCCCACAATCAAACTTCACATTAGATAAATTTTCCATCAAATAAAAACTCGTTGAAATACAGAAAACATAAAAAAATCTATAGAGTCTGACAATATGCACGGACGAGTTTAAATTGATTTCTTGCATTTTGTTTTAAATGGAGCCATCATACATGAAACTGAGCAATCTACATGTGGATGTAGGCCAGCAAAAGAATAGTTGAACATTTTCTAAATTGTAACAGCACTTGTAAAAGTTGGCTTTCCTTACTTTTAGAATCTATGTATCCTAATCTTCGTGTTTGTTGATTTGTTTTTAATGTTATGTTTTCACAAATTCCAATGTTTTTTGAAATCACTCATCAATATGCATTCAGCAATTATATTATGAATTTATATATATATATATATATATATATATATATATATATATATTATAACTTATAGTGGGGGGGGGGGGGGCAGCATGACTAACTTGATTTAAATTATTGCAGACATCAGCAATACATAGTATTATATAATCTTTGTTGGTGTACATGGACTTATTGATCATCCATGTTGTTAATATGTTCTCAAACTCAGAGACTGAACTGTTTAGATCTTGTAGGCTTGAAATAAATCTGAACTGTTTAACCCTTCGTCGGTAGCAGTATATCAAATTGATTCAAGCTCAATACTTTGTGCTGTTAATTTTTAGGGTGCAGCCTGGTGATCCCCTCCATTTCAAAAACTTCCAGCCTCCTTTTTCTTCACATTTCAGTTGAGAAATTGAATTAACTGAAGGTACTATATTAGCTAGGCTTTTTGTATCAATACGATATACTAATAATAATAATAATAATAATTTATTTGCCATTCGATACATTTAGTACAATAGACATAGTCAACATTGAAATTTTAATTTAACCTCATGTTTCTAAACATTAAAAATCTCTACACACATACACTATTACTTACACATAACAAAAATAGGTTAAAAATTTATCATATCATTCTTAAGTGTATAAAATTCCTGTAATGAATAAAAGGGGTTCTCGACAAGCCAAGCATAATACCTTCTTAAACATTTTTTACTTGGGGTAGCATCAAGGTTATTACTAATCTTGTTGTATACTTTTAAACCCACCGACAAATGACAGTTTGATGATTTCTTCAGCCTATAGTATCTCAAGTTTATTTCCCTTCTATTTCTTGTATTGTACTGCAAATTCTTCGGAAACTAATTCAACATTATCAAACTGATACAGATAGAAATTATATTTTTTCCTAATTTCACCCAGTAGGGAGCAATCCTGAGAGAGCTTACCTAGATTAACACATTTTTTTATATAGTTTTGCGTTAGATCCTTCACTTTACATTTATGTACTAATTATTTTTAATAGAGAAAATAAAATGGTCAAATTATTCAATAATTAATAATGTACTAACTTGGGTTTTCATGGTCTGTTTTTTGTATATGCATGTGTTACCATTGGAGGAGCTGCTCAAGGTATATGTGATGATTAGCCGTTATCAGTTGAGCCCAAGTTAACCATGTATTTTATTTGCTTAGTTATGGTGATTTAAGTCTCTTTTAAAGTCTTACAGGCATGAAGTGTAAATGTAAAAATTATTTTATAAAATAATATATACAGTAAATGTAACAAGAGATATTAAACGAGTCTATTTTTTGTCCTTTAGTGCTGGTAATTTTCTTTCAAGTTACGCCATAAAATGCTGGTTATTTTTTTGTTTTTACAATGCTTATGTTATAAAAAAAAAGAAAAAAAGTAATACCTATTGTACTTGAACTTTCAAATGTTTGTTTTAAATTTTAATGTATATGAATTTTATATAACCTATAATTTGAATAATAATTGGTAAAGAACATACGACACCAGTTTATCAACAAGGTTATATGGTTTACAATGTTACGGATAATGGACTACAAACTGCGACTCTATCTGTATCAAATACAGGAATGTTCGTACCTGCCGAAATTAAGCTTTGTTTATTATATTCAATAATATGTTTCTTTAGTTTATTTCAATCCTAAAAAAAAAAAACTACTTTGTAACGAAAGACAGAAAATAGCTTAGCCAAAAAAATTTCACATCAAAATTGTGGGTCTAACAATTTAGGACCTTCTCTGTCCTTCCCTCCATGAACAAAATTTGACAGTAAATCAATCTTGGGTGAAACATTCTGATACGAAAAAACACAAATCTTGTAAAAGTTCTTTCGAGAAAAGTATGAAACTTATATAATTTCAATGTTTGAAAAGAAAAGAACAATTTTATAAAAGCAGAATGCTACTTTACAAATTTTCTTTTAGAACATAATATTCTTCTTGGTTGTTCCGATCACGCAAAATGTTTTCTGATCACGAAATTGCTAAAAAATATGCTTGTGGTGAAACAAAAACAACTACTATAGATCGGGAAATGTCATTTTAAAATCTTAATAAAATTTTAATTGTGATTAAAAATTGCCATTTTTGTATTTCTACTGACTATAGCAACCAGAAGGATGCAAAACTTTACACCATTGTGGTTACTTTTTGCACAGAGTACTTGTAAATTAAATATGGTTAATTGTCTGTGCCTAGTCCTAATGGTGATGCTACAGGACTTAAGAGTTTCTGAACGTCTTCTAAATAAATTAAAAATTTAAAATGGGCTGTTGGACAACTGCATTGCGTTTAGCTCCAATAATATTACAACATGTGTAATGAATGCTGGGGGGCATAAAGTAATTAAGTCTTGTTAAAAGATGAAATTCAAAATTTAATTGCAATAGGTTGTTAATGCCATTTAATAAATTTAAAGACTGAAAAGGGAGCTGCTGATTTACCGGTTAATTTATTTAGCAGAAGATTTTATTATAGACATTATTTACAGTATTACTATCTTTAAAAGAGTTCTAAAAGGAAGGAGAGTTTAATACTTTTTCAAAAACTGTAAGATAGTGATGTTAAAAAAATTTACTAAACAAGTGTAAAATACGAAAAATTTGTATCATTAGTGGTGCAACCTTGGTGAATTTCATAGTTACAGTTTGTGAATATATATATATAATTTTGTAAATAGACATTTGTTAAAAACTGTGTCCTTTTAAACTTTGTGAATAGTATCATAGACAAATTTGTGGTTCAAGCAGCACATACTTCTATACAGTATTTTAAAATGAAGTTATATAGACTATATTATGTACTTTCACATGTTTGTTAACTGTATTATTATTATTAGTATTCAAAACAACTAATTATTAATCTTTTTAAATTCTAGATTAGTTTAGGCTGTCTAGGTTTCAGTCAGAAATTACAGCCCGACGCTGGTATTGATATACGAGAAAACATGAGACTTGGCTATAAGAATTAGGATATTTGTATTTATATATTTATACAGACATTTAGACAGCTTTGAAAGCCCTGGATTCTGATGAATTTAGGTCAAAGTTAGTCGGGGATTGTTTTAAAAACTACATTATGTTGTCAGGGTTGAGGACTCATTAATGCAACACTTTTTAGGTCTCTAGGTAAGCTGGGTTTAGGGGAAATGTTTGTATAGATACTATGGCTAACAAAACATCACAGAATCAGAGCCGTTATATAGCATATCCAAAAGCTAAGATATGTGGGCCATCTGTACTTTGGCTCAGAAAGAGCACAAGATGAGGAATATCCTGGTATGAAGGATGAGTAAACCTTCACCTCTTGTCTACTCTATGTGAGTTGCATCTGATTTTATTTTTAAGGAAGGGCTAATCACAGGGCACGAGCATCTGAGAAAACATGAACAAGTTGAACATATTCATTGAGGAGCCAGATTGGAGGAAATGTGGCTTGCAAGAGGAGTTTTCAGAGCACCTGATCTTCGAATGAATGTCTCTTTCAGGAAGAGACTAAAACTTTTGTGTCGTTGACAAAAGGAGAAGAATCAGGAAGACTTTATGGTTCATAGAGCTCATAGGTTTTCTGGGGGTATACATCATTTTATCCCTTATAACTGACGTGCTAAAGAGTTAGACAGCCCAAAACAAGAAGAACTCGGGCCTGGCCTTTAGGATCTTGTAGATTTTAAATCGGAATATTTTCTTGAAAAAAACTTTAAATTTGTCTAATTGTATTATTCTGTAATCTCTAATGAATTATTTCTTAATAAATACATATAAATAATTTTTAACTTAAAATTCTGTTTAGATGTCTGTTATATTTATTTTTATTTTATTTATAGGTGTTGCTCAAGAAACAACATTTTATGGCATTCAACAACACTGTTCACTTTATAACAATGGATTATTAGCTCATACTTTCCAAGGACGTCCACGAAATAGACAAATGATGGTTCCTGTCCAAATTCAAGGTAAGAAACTATTAAGTTTGAATCAAATTATAATAAGAAATAATCTTATTTTGGTCAATACTCTCCCAAAATCATTATGAACGAGCAAGCATTTTCATCTTGACGATTCCTACATGTGTAGAATGTAATTCTTTAAGAACTTTAGGTATAAACTCTCTTGGAATCATAACTCGATTGTCCTTCATTAGTATCCCTTCATGGATTGTGTACTCTGAATTTAGAAACTCGCCATTCAACAACAACTTATTTTTCATAGATTGTAACTCCATGTCTTGGTTAGTAGACTTGCACTAATTTGGACATTATAATCATCGTTTGTATAGAGAATTTTGTTTTATTAATTAGAAGAGGTTTTCATGATAAATAATCAACACTTTTGTAAGCTGAGATGGTCTGTGTTCAATATCAAAATTGAATCCACTGAGAAAAGAGGCAATCCTAACTGCTGTGATGCTTCCAAGGCAGGTAAAGGTTTATCTGGATCAAATATTTGTTGAACAGGCTTGTTGTCCACAATCAAAGTGAAAGGTCAAACTTAATAAAAAATATTGATGTAATTTTTTATACTCCAATAAACAGCTGTAATCTTCTCTGTCAATTTGGAAAGAATTTTCACATGATCAGGTCAACTTATAATGAAACATTGTCTTTTAATAACTCATTTGAAGGCTTTATTTGTGAAGATAAAGGCATGAATTTACAGTAAGCTAATAGTTAGGGAGTCCCAAAAATGATCTTCAAGAATCAAGATTTTTTGGTGAAAGTGTTTTAACAATTACTTGAACCTTGTCATCTAACTTTTAGAGGCAGTTTTCTGAAATTTCATGACCTAAGAAAGTTATTTTTCTCAAGAAAAATCTACACTTTTCATTATTTAGATGAACATCATATTTTTAATAAACGGTCAAGGCAAGATTCTAGTCTTCTGAGACATTCTTATTTTTGTTGATCCTTTTATATATTAAATTATGTATTTTTTGTTTTCTAAGGCAACATTTTTTATCATCAACAAATTTTCAATCCATATTTCAAGCCCAGACCTACGATGTTCAACCAATCCAGTCTTATATACCATCTGATCAAGATGTTCAACAGACAACTACTTTTATACCACCTAATAGAACAGAGATGGGAAATTCCAATATTCCTATCACTGTTTATACCTTTCTCGACTACAGTTTGCTACCATTTATAGCTTGCCAATTTTCTCATAATGCTAGGTCAACTCCGTAGATGTTTCATCAATAAGTGGTATTGAACCTGGAACCTCTCACTCGTGAACCGAAAGCACTAACCACCAGACTAGCCTTGTGTTCTTAAAATTAATTAATTAATCCTCGGGGGCTCACTATAGTGAGTACGAGTGTGGCCACCCCGAGGGACCCTCTAGCTGCATCTACTTTTTTTTTCATGTAATTTTAAGACAGATCCCTCTCTTTCATCTTTCTTATCATTTCTCTGACACTATTAGAGTATTCAATGGCTAGAGGTATTTATTTTATGTTCTTTTATTTTTTATAAGATGATATTGACCAAGAGGTGTTTACCTTTAAATATCAAAGGGGGAAATTATTTTACCTAAATTGTGGTTAGTTAAAAAGAAATCATAATTGTGGTTAGTTAAAACTTGCCACAGACTTTCTCACTCCTACATATGTGAAGAAACCAAACAAATATTTTGCAGTCTTACAAACTCAAATGAGGGGATAATTTAATTTCCCGCAGTTATTCAGACTGGACTACTTGTTACAATCCATGCATAAATAATTTTTTCTATCAGTAACCCCCACCTCCACTGTTTTGTGTTCTGATACCTTAAAATAAATTTCTGTTTTGGTCTTGTGTCAAAATCTCACTACGTGATCTACATAAAGTAAGGAAATTAAGCAAGACAAAAAAAATAGAAGGATAGAGAATATATGTTTATTCTTCAAATATGATACCTGTGCTGATTTATAAATTAACACTTATTGAAATAATTGGAGAGTTATTCAATGATGACAGCTGTAAATATAACTTTTATTTCAATTATTTGTATAGGTCCATTTTCAATTATAATAATATACAAAAACTGTAGCATGAGACTAGAATTTATAACTTGTTAATGTATACAGCAAACTTTGAATAAAAGAATTATTGGATTATATATTGCCAATTTCTAAATAACTATTTGGTTAAAAAGGATACATACCACATTTCAAGTATATACATTTTTCTTTCCAAATTAAAATAGGAATAATAACACAAATTTATGTATATTGAAATTAAAACTATGTTTTTTTTTTTTTTTTAGATGAATACAAACCTTGGTATTTCAGTCAGTTTACACATAAAAAGGATAATGACAAAGAAATTTCAGGTTAGTTATATTTTACTGGTCGAGTTGACATAAGTACAGTAGAACCTCTGTTAACCGGCCTTGGATTAACCGGTCTTCGGATTAACCAGCCTATATCGTAGTGTACTGGTTGGATGAAAGTTTCCGAAAATAAATTGTAATTGAAACACCAAAGCGGCGGCGATATCAAACAACTTTGTCGATAGCGGTATCCCATTGTCGGCGGCATAAAAACACCGTGGTACCAAATCAGCGGCGAGTCAAACAATTTTGTCGATAGCGGTATCCTATTGTCGGCGGCATAAAAACACCACGGCATTGGCACCCGTCGGTATAGCAGACATACACCCACAAAAAACGTTTGATGGGCCGCTTTTTTCCACGAATCATTTTAGTGTACATTATGGAAAATATAACATTTCTTTTCAGTTTTCGGAAGCGTGTGTTGGTTTCGTTTGAGACATGGTTAAAAATGTGTCAAAAGACTTGACAGAGGGGAATCTTTAAAAAAAGCTTTGTAGTGTTTAATTTTTTCATGTTTGATGTATAATATACATAACTTAATATACACGATACATTTATGTACAATAAAATGAGTTGTAATAACATCTTAATTGCATAATTCTTAGTGCTACCTGATTAAATAAGCTTTCTTTGAATGAAAACCAATTTTTCACCGGAACCTCGGCCAAACGGGCAACCGGCCCGGGTGTCAGTCCCAACTAGACCGGTTAAGAGGGGTTCTACTGTAATACACAAATATGTAACTTTAATATTATTGTTAAAGTAAATTCCAAATATATTAATTTAAATAAGTATAGTAACTACAATAACAGATTTTCATGTAGGGAATTACAACTTTCATTTAGCTGAGTACATTATTCTGTCATTACTATCATGGTCTATGACACATTTCAAATAATCTCCATTTTCAAAAGCTATTACATTCTGCTTTAACTTTCAAAGGGGTAATACCCATGTAACTTCTTCTCTCCTCCTCTACTTGTAGAGTATACCCTCTTCTATGACTGGTTGACGCCTTGCTGCTGTTGGTTACTTTTCGCAGTTCAGGGTTTCAGTTAAATTTTATCCAATAATATTAAATTATTAAACATACATGATTAATTATTTTGCTCATTTGTAATATTTTTTTCTTTTAATTTTTCAAAATTTCCCATTCTATTTATTTGCTGTCATGTTTTAACCCATGATGATACAGGCTTTGTGGTAAAAATATGGAAACTGAAATGTGAATTACTGAAACATAAGAGACTACAGATTTACAACCCGTTTCGTACTTCACGTTATGTAGATGCTCTAATGAAGCAAGTTCTGTGTCTAATGGAAGGATATAAAACTAAACTGGCTGATTTGGAACATGGAAATACACAGAAAGTTTTAGGCTGAGGTGTCTAGAAGGTTTCTATATATTGCTGTATCTCTTAAATTACACATACAAAATACATGATATATTGTGTGATTAACAATCCTTTTATTAACATATAATAAAATACTTCTTTACAGACACAGCCTTGTTAATCAACAATAAATCAACAGTCCCTGTTGCTATGGAAACATACAATATAATACATATTTTTTTTTTACTATTAACCGTATATCGTTAAAATGAATTATTCTGATCATTTAAAGTTCTTATGTTTAATTCTAAGAAATTGATATTAAAAGTTTCTTCTCTTTCCATTTTGAATTTTAAATTTTCATGTATTCTGTTTAATGTTTCTTAAATTGATTCCTCTGTTTCTGGTATTAGCTTTTGCATGATTATTATAATTTAAGGAATCATCTACATATCTCAATTTGAAAAGGGGGGAAATAAAAAACTTTTCTATTTAGGTGTATTTTGAGAGGGAATATACATGGAATGGAAAGTTAGTTTTTACTGTGGGATAATTCTAAAACATTTCATCTGAATAAGCTATGAATAGTGAGTGCTTGTATTCAATATTGTTATAATTTTTTTTTTTTTTTTAATATAACAATGGTTACAGATCTTGCTTTGTATGCAAGTGACCTTCTGGGGGTGTAGTGAAAACAGGCAAGATGATAATCACGTAAGAGTCTAGCTGGACCTACCCTGTTTTTCACATAATATTGTGTTAAATCTCTCTTTCATCCATCATATCTGATCTTTCTTGACCAATGTTTGTTCTCTTCTCACCCTTACAGTATTAGAGTATTCAAGGACTATATGGGGAGGGGGGGGGAATGTCTTTATTTTATGGTCTTTTCTTCCTTTTTTATGAACCAATGATAACCAAGGGGTTTTTCACCTTTTTTAATCATTAAATTTTTTAATCATAATTCTGAAACCCCATAATAATCTGGTTTATTTTTTTCTCAGTAAAATGGGTAACATATGTTGATTATAGAATTTGTGTTTAATATTCTCTAATATACTAGAATATTGAATCAATACAATTTACAAATATTCTGGTTCCTTGAATGTCTTACTGTTCATTGGAGGGATAAATATTAAAATATTTTGAAAATAGTGTAGCCTCCTGCCATCTTCACTAAAACAAACTTCAATATTTGTAATCATAAGCTATGAGTTGTCATAGATCACATTAAATATTTTAAAAACTGTAATAAAAAGAACAAAGTCAGCCAATGTAGATCCAGTTAAATTTATTTCGATTTAACTATACCTACATTGGTAATCTCGAGATAGTGTAGCTGGGTGTACACTTTGACAGCGATAGCTAGTATGGTGGTGGTGGTGGTAGTTTTTGGGACAGGAGGTAAAGTGGGTGAAAAAACCAAAATGAGTTGAAAAAGTGTCATCATTTTTGGGAGGGAGATATCACATCCTTGACACATCCTGACCCAGCTGTATCTAACCCCTCTATTATGCTCAACTGCTTGAACCAAATGATTAGGGTAGATCTCTATCAGTTTTGGACATGATGATTATATACCAGATAAAGAATGTGGAAATAGTAGAAACAAGAGACACCCGATAATGAGGGTACACAACCATAATAGCTAAAATTTGACATTATTTTTATAGCAGACAATAGCGTTGCCAAGTTAAGGTAACCACATTCATGGCATTAATATAAAGTATAGATACACATTATTCACCAACAACAGCATGGCTGTGTGTAAAAAAAAATTAAGAATGATAACTGTAAAAAAAAACTACAAAATTCCGTTTTTTGTCAGCCACTTAAATTTTTCATACATACATATACAGTGAAAATCTATTTTGAATTGTTTAAAACCTGTAAAAATATAATATTAGGGGTTTTGATTTTAATATTTTTATTTAAAAAAGGTTAATTCTTAACCTAGCAACCTTTTCAAACATAACTTTTCTTTTACGACTTTGTTTTGAGTTTGACGTCTTTCTAAAAATAAATTTCTTTCTGAACTTATCCAACCCTCCAACTGGTGTATGTTAATTTGTTTTTACAATTCTTCGTTTGTTTAAAAATTAAAAAATATATTGTTTTTATACAAAACCTAACTTACAAGACATCATTTTTCTTAGAAAGATGCATAGAATTCATCTATGTAAAAAAAAGAATTTTTTTGAAACGGTTTTGGAGTAAGTATGTTACATGTCAAAAAATGATGTTATCATTTTTCAGAAAAACCTGTATCATCCAAAATCAATAGCTTACTACCTTTTTCTAAGATATACAATAGTTTTGTGTATTATTTGTGAATATATTTAGGGGGGAAAAAATTGTTACATTTTCAAAATTTAAAAAATTACGGTATTTTACGTAAAAACTGAATTTTCTCTTTTTTTTCAAAAAATCATTAAAAATAGTAAAATATATTTTATACAGAACTTCTATATTATATCATTATATTCAGAAAGGTGCATAGAATGTAGGTGTGTAGTGAAAAAAAATGTTAGATGTATCGCATTTGGAGTTTTTTGGTCAAATACCAAAAAATCTAAGAATAAAAAGATAATAATTTCATAGAAAAATCTGTATGTACACCATACTAATATATTTTTTGGATTTTTTCCAACGATTACTAGAGATTTGTAATATATTTAGGGGGAAAAAATAATAATTTGTTACATTTTCAAAATAAAAATACCGATTTCCCCTAAAAAGTGATACTCTGTCGGTTGAGGTTAGGTTGGACACCTCGACAATTTAGGCGTAATTAGTAACTTTCTAAAGCTAGGCCTAAGACAAAATCACTAGATGTCACTAAAACAATAAACTTTATAAAGAATAACACACATTTACACTTCTATAATCAAATAAAACACTAAATATAAGAAAATTTGCATATAGGCTAGACCTACAATATTCTTCTAGGTTATCCTAAATATAAACCGTTCACAAACTAGAAATTCACTCAAAAACATAAACTTTAGAAATAAAAACATATATATTGTAACTTGTATACACAATTTATATACAGTTTGTATACACAAACTTTCATAATAACAGAAATAATAAAAATATTACACAAATGCCACGCCCTGTTGCGTGTATTTTATTTCACGGCATCTCCGAAGATAGCCGATGTTTTGGACTTGAATAGAACCTACAGAACATATCAGTTGGTATATCAAGTGGTACCAACTTATAGAATGAAATTTCCTCTACAACATACTATAAAGAACAAATACGTTTTTCTACATAGAAAAAAGAATTACGTCATTTCGTAAACTGCACCGAATGCCAAATGAATTTCGTCCTGTCAAGTTTTTACTATCGTCAAGTAGAAATATCTCTGGATCTGTGAGACGCAGAAAAATTTGTAATCCACGGTTTGAAAGAGAAAGATGTGATTTATAGAACAGTGTTTTGGTCAACCCGTTTGACAGATAAATAGAGTTATAATCATATGGGGAAAAATGCCGTCGCATTTACTAAAAACCGCACAGTTAAAATCTACGATTTTACGCGTCAAAAATATGCGAACTTCACCAATTTTTTGAATATTATTTATAACATTTTGTGGTTTTTTTTTTTTTTTTTTTTTTTTTTTTTTTTTTTTTTTTTTTTTTTTTTTTTTTTTTTTTTTTTTTTATTTGCATGATTATGCATCTACGGAACATTAACTTTCCAACGGTATTTTATTTATTGCGATACGACAATTCTAAGTGGGCGTAATGTTGAATTGCAAAATACGTGTTTTAGAGTTGGTGAACTAAGCCATGAGTCATGTCGCGACCCGAGATATGTCGCATTCGGGTCGCCTACCCGTTCTAGGGTTAAGTCTTAATATGTTTCTAATTAGCAGTTTGTTTTGGTAATTTCCCCTTTTTACAAACGTTCTTTCAACTACTGACCTACTTTTGTAATCTGACCCTTCTACCTCCCTAACTTCATTGAATGTCTTTATTTCTAAGAATGTTTTTTACAAATAACCTTTCATAATGACTCTGTGATACCCAATGTTATCATTTTCAAAATTTTCTTACTCATAAAAGCTCTTAATTATCTGGTCTTGTCTCCTAAACTCATTTCTAACTTACTCATCAACATTTGTTCAAAACCTATTATTCTTATATGGCTTTGTTTCTTTACATTGAAAACTGATAATACTTTTACATCATCTGACACTTTGTTTACAAAATTATCTATTTTAGTTACGTTTTCATTCACACAATCACTCTTATTTATTTGTTCTTTGTTTACAAAATTGTTAATTCCATTTACATTGTCATTTACTCCACTATAACTGTTATTTAACTGTTCCTTGTTTACAATATTGTTAACTTTGCTTACATCATCATTCACTCCACCAAATCTGTTAATTTCAATTCCTCCTCCTACTTGATCAACAATATCAAGTTGATCCACCATTATCCACCAGGCTATTGTTGATCTCATTATTATTATTGTTTATAGCACATTCATTCTCACACACATTATTCATTGTTTTTTGTAATCTATCTTGTTTTAACTCTTCATTCCATTGTTTTAATTCTATATTATTTTGATCAAGTTTCTTATTGAAATTATCAAATTTATTATTCATACTTTCAAATTTTACATTATTGTCTAAACTATTTTGATCAAACTTATTACTCAATTCTACATCATTTTGTTTTAAATCTTGTTTTGTTTCTAATCTGTTTTAATCTAACTTATCATTCATATCTTGTTTTTCTTCTAACCTATTTGATCAAACTTATTACTCATCTCTTTCATCATTGCCTTACTCACGTTTTCCATGAATTCATACATCCACATCATCTCCTGATTCACATCTTTATTCCCTTGACTTCTTCCAACCATACTATCACTAAAACCGTGAAGACTTCCATTCATACTATAATTACCAATTATACTTTCATCCCCATTTGAATTATTTGTTTCCCTATTTTCCTCCATTCTTTCTGATAATGGTATTAAGTCTTGCCCACATTGATCAAACGATTTATCACTAAATTCCTGTCTTATTTGCTCATTATCCATCTTTTCTTATTATTTTAAAATCTATTTTAAATTTTGAATTAATTATTTTAATTTATTTATCTTCCTATTATTTAATTATTAAAAAAAAAAAAAAAAAAAAAAAAAAAAAAAAAAAAAAAAAATGAGAGAATTATTCTTATTCTATTTAATTATGAATATTCTTACCTTTTTTAAAAGACCTCTAATTTACCTAAACCCACTTGCTTTTCTACTTATTTGCTTATATTATGAAACATAAACAAACAGCCCCTAAGTTGGTTCGCCAATTGTTAATATATAATAAAAATCAGAGGGAGAAGCTACTTTATTAACTAATTGCCCCACAGTTGGTGCGACAATTGTAAAAATATAATATTAGGGGTTTTGATTTTAATATTTTTATTTAAAAAAGCAATTTGCTCAGAAAAAGAAAAATCAGAAAAATGCCAGGTGGAATTAACTCACCAATTTTGAAAAAAAGTTAAACTCTAATTAATTGTTATTTGTTAAAAACATTCTTAGGGTCGTGATTCTTTTGAAAGTGTACTTTGCAGTGGTTAAACGGTAAATAAGAAGTCCTTGTTTATTTTTCTGAAAATTAACATACTGTTTATTAGAACATTTATCATTAACACTTATACATAGTTTATTATTTATAATTATATCATATTTAAAGTAAAATTAAAATATTATTTCGTCTTGAAGAGACCAAGAGTTTCTTTAAATGACTCGAATTTAAATAGTTGCAACTTGTTAAATTCATTTTTTAATTAATATGAGTACCTTTGTCTCATTACTGTAATTTAAAATTGTGATTTATATCAAATTAGAAATTTTCTTTAAAATATTTTCTATCTTGAAATTTACTAATTTAACAAATTTTTAACATTATTATTTATTATTAAAATTTCATTATTAGTACTTTTGTACACAAAAATATGATATTGTCTATTGTTCATGTTACCACATTGTAGCAATCATTAGGGTAGACGTCTCGTGTATCGTTAAGATCTCGTCCTTAAGGTAGAGGTTGCCATCGTCCTCGTAACATCAGAGTCAATCGTCTCCCGTTTATCTGTACGATTCCTATTCATCGCACATTTCATTTTCACTATATTCAAAATTTCTGTTTTGTTATTCACAGTCTTTCAGAATGAAAACTCATTTAAACTATCTATACAAAAAACAAAGTTCAAATCTCACAATTTACTTTGATGTTCATACATAAAAAACTAACCGTTTCACAATGAAATATAGTCCGTCTGTTTCCGATACACTTTCTAACTGAACGACTGACTCTAGTTAATACTCAAATATCGTATTCCGTTATTTTACTTAACACCTTTTACCTTTCACTTTGAAAAAGTCTTTTATTATAAAGCACATGTTTCTACCTTGTATCAGAA
Source organism: Aphrophora alni (assembly GCA_963513935.1). Taxonomy (NCBI): domain Eukaryota; kingdom Metazoa; phylum Arthropoda; class Insecta; order Hemiptera; family Aphrophoridae; genus Aphrophora; species Aphrophora alni. The sequence continues at coordinate 73,037,289 of OY740770.1, read as the reverse complement.
AACACGTCTGTCTCTTTTAGATGCTCCCTTCCAACTGAACTAGACTCTACTCCGACTTTTAAATATTAAGTTACATTGTTTATTCCATATAAAATTCGCTTTAATATTCATTTCATTGTTTACAAATCCGCTCCTTCCCCAAACATAATCACATCTGTTCACTTTAAACGTTGTCTCTAGACTGTTTAACAACTGACTCTAATTTGTATATTCAGATAACATATACCATAGTATTTTATTTAACACTTTAAAACCGTCTTTTACTATAAAGCACATGTTTCTCATTTTATGGGACAACAGGTCCATCTAATTTGAATGCTCCCTTCCAACTGCACAAAGCAACTCGCATTTTCCGGATTTAGCATACATCTATCACGTGATTTTTAACCTTGTATCATGTCCGCATGGTAACAGGTGTTCACACTTTATTTAAACATTCTTTCACATAAATATTGAATCAATCTTAATACTAAACATTATCATCTTGACAAATATATGTTTTGGAAATCTATTTTAATTTCTCTTTTCCTTATTTCAAATGTTATTTACAGACGTCAACTTGACTTATGTCGTCTTTCTTTCAACCAATCATAAAAATTCCTTCTGCAACAGCTGATATTTTGGTACCAAATCAAAATTCAAAAATTGATTATTACAAAAAAAAGACATAATATTACTAAATTTAAATGTAGAATTATGGTTATTTTCATGCTGGGAGCACCAAAACACTGCATACCAGTCGTCCTCAATTTGTGTTATTTGGATGCAATCCAAACTATAGTTTTACTATGGAAATAAATAATATTATATTTAATTTACGAAGAACAACCTGATTATGTAAGTTTTAGACCATAATTATCTGAAAATATTATCTCCTTATATTTCATAACGTATGACCACTGAAGAGCAGCTATTGCAGGCATAGCTGTAATTATTAATATAAAAGGGGTTTTGTATTTTATTTTATTTATAAAAAATAAAGAGATGAAGTTATTAATTAATTATTAAGTTAAAAAATATGCTCAGCAAAGGGCGCCAGATGTTAAACATCAATTTAGAAAAAATGAAGTTAAATTATTAAAATCTCAGGGTGTAAGTTCTTTTAAAAGTGTACTCCACAGTAAATTCTCTGGTAAAATGAAATACTCTCGTTTTTTTTTGAAACTTAACATAAATTTATTGAACAAAAATATTAGTACATTTATTTTTAACAATTTAAGTCTCATAATTTTTTTAAAATTATACATCCTAACATTAATTATTATTATTACCTTTTAGGAAGGTCATAATTTTGAATTTATTATTATGTTGCAACTTAAAAGATTATTTATTAAAATCAACAGATAACTGTTATCAGTTTTTATCATTGAAATTACTTTATCGAAAATTATGTGTCCATAGACATCTCTTATTCTCAAAAACATAAATGATTCTTTAAAATATTAAATTTCTAAGGATATTACATTAAATATAATAAACTTTACATAGATACATAAGATTTTATTTTCAGTGTTCTGTAACAATGATTACCGTCTTTTGTTGAGGATTTTCCTCCATGATGTCCACGTGATGGCTGTCGTCCATGTTGCATTAATCGCACATTACGAGCTTTCAACTGCACTCGTCTAATGTTCGTATTTAGAATGATTATTACTTTTTTAGTCCATTAAACACCTCGCGATTGTTCACCACATAAGACATATCCCGCTTTCACCATTTTAGCATACTTAGGTACAACACGCATGATTGTCTTTTGTATGAAAATACGATTATCTTTTGTCTCTATTTTCATAACACGCTATTCACACCAAACGTTTCTAAAACTCCCTCCTCTATTCAAAGCTAATATTGTTTTTAACACTTGACTACATTTTTTATATCAGAGCTTCATTATTTAACAAAATGAACTCACACAACTGTTTACTTAAGGCTCCTGACAAAGACTGTCAAGAACACATCTTTACACTCCAAGCTCCTTATTAAGACTTTTTAACACTTTGAAATAAGACTCTCTTGAACACATCCTATCACTTCAACTTCCCCTTTCAGACTTTTTAGAACACATCTTTTCACATCGACTCTCCAATCCAGACTGATGCAAACCACGCTTTTCTCTTGCTTCTGCTCAGCCTCATTGGAGATTTTTCTACAGGGTCCAATTTTCCTACAGCATGGACTCTTATTCAAATCTCGCAGATGCACGCGATATTCGTCTCGCATACATCAACACTGTTCAAATAGTTTTATTTTGCAAATCTCTTCTCTATATTTTTAACGCACAAAACACTACTTAGTTTATTGTTATTAATTATATCTAATATTTTACACATTCATTTATTTAAGTTTGGAAACCTATATTTTAATTTAATTTTCCTTTATTTTAAAATGTAATATGAGTCATGCTTTCGACTTATCTCTCCCCTCCCAAATTAATTCTAAACGTTTCCCGATTACTTTATATTCAATTAAATTAGCCATTTTACAGGTATTACATAGCTTCCATCATTAAATTATTTGTCAATATATTCATTTTCATCTTTACAGCTTCACTACCACTACTATACACAAATAAAGCTTACATTTGAACTTTCATTAATACCAAAATCACTTTTATTGGCAATTTTACCAAATAATTTTAGTAATAATCTACTAATTCCTACAATTGCTACTAGACTGCAGTAGAATACAGATAATAAGGTATTCAGATAGAAGGGGGTAAAATTTTTAAAATAAATTTAGTTTTTTACCAATTTTATTAAGTATTTAAAGTTGATTTGAAAGGAACAAATTATGCAAATGTTGTATTTTTGAGTGGTAGAATTCATATCATGATTCCATTATGCACTTTTAAAAAATTATTAATTTTTATAGCATTTAAAAAGTACTTGACTCTAAATATATATATATATATATATATAAGTTATATGAACAATATTTAGCATAAGTAAACACAATAGAGGTAGTTTTCCTAGAATAAGGAAACTGGGGGAACAGGTCCTCGAAGAAACAGAAGGGAAAACAGTTTCTACTCCTGGTGCAGCAACTACTTCAGATTATGGAGGTAAAATTTAGATAATTTTGGTAAAAGTTATAGATATAGTTATTTTTGTTTTAACAATTACTTGAACCTAGTCATCTAATTTTTAGAGACCGTTTTTTGAAATTTCATGACTCAAGTAAGTTATTTTTTTAGGAAAATAGATAAATTAATCCTTTTTTTTCACAAATTCACAAAAAATAGTAATATATATTTTATACACAACTTCTTTATATCATTATATTCAGAAAGGTCCATATAATTTAGCTGTGTAGTGAAAAAAAATGTTAGATGTAAAATATTTGGAGTTTTTATGTGAAATACCAAAAAATCCGAGAGTAACGCAGGCACGAATTTCACAGAAATTGTTATGTAAACTATACAAAAGTAATTTTTTTTGAATTTTTTCAACTATTACTTGAGATTTGTAATATATTTGTGAATATATTTAGAAAAATAAATAAATACATTTTCAAAAAAAAAATTATCATTTCTCGAAAAAGGTAACTTTATACTTTTCTTTTCAAAAATTTATCAAAAATAGTAATATATATTTTATACACAACTTCTTTATATAATTATATTCAGAAAGGTCCATATAATTTAGCTGTGTAGTGAAAAAAAATGTTAGATGTAAAATATGTGGAGTTTTTATGTGAAATACCAAAAAATCCGAGAGTAACGCAGGCAAGAATTTCACAGAAATTGTTATGTAAACCATACAAAAATATTTTTTTGAATTTTTTCAACTATTACTTGAGATTTGTAATATATTTAGAAAAATAAATAAATACATTTTCAAAAAAAAAAATAACATTTTTCGATAAAGGTAACTTTATACTTTTCTTTTCAAAAATTTATCAAAAATAGTAATATGTATGGAAAACACAAATTCTATATATTATTATATTTAGAAAGGTGCATATAATTTAGCTGTGTAGTGAAAAAAAATGTTAGATGTAAACATTTGGAGTTTATATGTGAAATACCAAAAAATCTGAGAGTAACACAGGCAAGAATTTCACAGAAATGGTAATGTAAATCCTACAAAATTTTTTTTGAATATTTTCAACAATTACTAAAGATTTGTAATATATTTGTTGATAAAAGTTGCTAAAAAGAAAAATCAATTTATAAAATTTTCATTAGACATGGGTCATTTATGATAAAAATCTACCTTCACAATAGCCTAGACGTTGAGGTTAGGTTTGGCTAGTGCTGTGGAAAAAAACCAAAAATATGAAATATCACTCTAATAAATACACTCTACAAACATTGACACATTTATTATAAGTTGTATAAACAAATTATAATAAAAAAATCACTTCATAAATCTTATATTCACTATAAAAACACAAAGCTATTACACTTTGAAATTTCCACATCGGCAAAAACCTTGCGATCGAAGTAACAAATTGAGGTTATTCTAGGTTTTATAAAGTATCACAGACTTTGTATTTTCCTTCTACATGTGTTTTAGATGTGTTTCAAATACAAGGTTAAACATTGAAACCTCCTGTTTACAGTTATATAAAAAAGGATAAGTTTGTATAAAAATAAAGATCGGATTCTTCAAAACTGTCTAGACACTGAATATCGCAAACCGGTCTGAAAGTTCAGAGGATCATTTCCTAGAATGGTTATAACTCATAACCTATATAACTTAGTATAATTTCGACTTCATAGTTCGAAAGAGAAAGAAAAATACTATATAATAGCGTCAACTTGTAACATTTGGACAAATGTTACCGTTTCGTTAAATTATATGAACATATAGGTGAGTTTTTCTAAATAAACCTCGCCGCGGCAAAGTGACACAAACTAGCGCTATGAACGGTTACTTGAGTCAAGTAGTGGTTTCAACTGTTGGTGTCAAAATTTTTTCTAAACTTGGTTATGATAGAATGAAACATTATCTTTACAATGATATATAATACATTTTGATAATATAATATCTACTTAGGATAAAAGTTGAATGGGGAAAAATGTAATTTTTAGCGTGTAAAAGTGACTAAAATTCTTGATTTTGTTTAATTTTTATATAATAAAAACTATAAAACTTAGATGCATTTGGAAACGATCGATAGAAACAAAAAGATGCAATCTATGGATCAGTGTTATGTTTAATCTGACTGACAGAAATTTCGAATCGGGAATGTTACACAAACATAACCTTGTTTTGTAAAAAAGTTGGTATTTTTTTTATGGCGATTTTAGTACGATTTTAAGTGGGCGAAATGTTGAATCGCAAAATATGTGTTTTAATTAAACTATCCGTCGTTCATCGTCCACGTACGTGGACAGTTAGCACTTGTAGGGTTAAAGTATACTTGTAATTTTATAGCACTTAAAACGTACTTGACTCTAAATGTATATAGATATTTTATTTTTTTAGATTATCATAAGCGGATAACTGAAGTAATTATAGAGAAAAAAAAGTCAAAACCTCCTGCTTCTAAGGTTATATAGGGGGAACAAACAGGTCCTCGAAGAAACAGTAGGGAAAAGAGTTTCTACTTCTGATGCAGCACCCGTTCTTAATAACAGCATTAACACAATGATTATCACAGTTTTTGTTTTGTTTTTTGAAAGGTACACAATCTTCATAGACTATTAGAAGGCTTGCATCGATCACACTATTATTCATAGCTATACTCTATCGAGTCATATCCCACGTTCAAATTAAATCCACTTATAATGTTGAAACCTTTAAGTCCTGAGTTGCAACTTCTAAGAAAAAATTACTCATCAATATGAGTTGAATAGCCTTATTTCCCTTTTAACTATATTTTTAATTAATTTATCTCAAACAAAAATTTATTACTTTCTTATAGGCATCTTTGATTTTTTTAAATTTCTAAGTAGTTATATATATATATAACATGTCAAAAAGTATTAAACTTACAAATAATATATCAAACGGTAATTATAATAATCAAAATGTTTATACAACATATAATTTTGAGCACTTACCCGTTACCAATTTGCTATTGTTTAGAAGATTGTTCATTGCAGTCTGCTGATTTTGTGAACTTCCTGATGTAAATTCCTTAACAGTTTTCCTAATATTCATAATGAAACTTTGTCTTTCGAAATCACCATTCAAACTCACATTGTCCAATTTCTACTGAAAGTTATGTCCGGAAACATCGTCTCTAGAGTCAACAAACTACATCCAATTACCTCAAACTCCCTCTCACAACTATTCAACATTAATTAAATTGCTCTCCGTTTCAAATGGCACTCAAGCATAACTACATTGTTCTGAACTATCTTTTAACAAAAAATACATCTGACAAAGTCAGATACTTCCTTCTAACTTCTTTAAAACACATCCTACCATCTCAAACATTTCCCTAAGACTGTTTAACACACATCTTACTACTTTGAACGTTCCTTTCAGATTCTTTAACACACATCTTACTACTTAGAACGTTCCCTTAAGACTCTTTAACACACATCTTACTACTTTGAACGTTCCTTCAGACTGTCTAAAAACATTAATACTACATTGTTCACAACTATTTTTTAACAAAAATAGTCTGACAAAGTCAGGTACCTCCTTCCAACTGCCAGCCTCACTAGATCTCACAATAATTGTTAATTATTAAGCGTCCTTTTTAGATCTACTAAGTCAGCAAAACCAAACGTTCACATATTTTGCATCACGGACACTACTTAAACCATCCATATGACAACAGGTCCTGTCTATTCTCACAACACAATATATCACTTTAAAATTTATTATACATTACAACTAACATTTTATACCTTAAATTAATATTTTGGAAATATATATTAAATTTTTTATTGCCCTTGTTTCAATATTATTTTACAGTCATTTAATTTGACTCACATAGTCTTCTCTCTAGACCAATTATAAATCTCCCAGTTTATTTTCATATTTCAAATCTTAAAACAACCATTTCTTTAGTATCAAAGTTAAAGTTAGAATTTAAGGATTACATTTCTAATAAATTATTTCTTAACCCTAGAAGCGGCACCGAACCTCTCAGCGGGTCGATTTTTAATGCATGGTCTAGTCTAACGACCGGAAAACATGTATTTTGCAATTCAACATTACACCCACTTAGAATCGTCCTATCGCAATAAATAAAATACCGTTGGAAAGCTAATGTTCCGTAGATGCATAATCATGCAAAAAAAATACCGCAAAATGTTATATATAGTATTCCAAAAATTGGTGAAGTTCGCATATTTTTGATGCGTAAAATCGTAGATTTGAACTCTGCAGTTTTTAGTAAAAGCGACTCCACTTTTCCCCATATGATTACAATTCTATTTTTCTGTCAAATAAGTCAACCAAAACACTGTTCTATAGATCACATGTTTCTCTTTCTAACTGTAGATTACAAATTTTTCTGCGTCTCACAGATCCAGAGATATTTCTACTTGACTATAGTAGAAACCTGACGACACGAAATTCAATTATAATTTGGTGCAGTTAACGAATTGACATAATTCATTTTTCTTTCGATATTTTGTAATAGTTCTTTATAGTATGTTGTAGAGGAGATTTCATTCTACAAGTTGGTAGTACTTGATATAGGCAATGGATACAAGTTTTGTTTTGATCTCGCAACATACGCAATTGTGTGACGTGGATTCAAATCAAAAAGACGTAGCACATATTGTTTTGGGGTTAGATATTTGTTATTTTGAAGGTTTGTGTATACAAATTGTATATAAATTGTGTATACAAGTTACAATATATGTGTTTTTATTTCTAAAGTTTATGTTTTTGAGTGAATTTCTAGTTTGTGAATGGTTTATATTTGGGATAACCTAAGAGGTATGTTGTAAATCTAGGCTATAAGCGAATTTTCTTATATTGAGTGTTTTATTTGATTATACAAGTGAATATGTGTGTTATTTTTTTTAAAGTATATTGTTTTCGTGAAATCTAATGATTTTGTCTTAGGCCTAGCTTTAGAAAGTTACTAATTACACCTAAATTGTTGAGGTGTCAAACTTAACCTCACTCGTCAGAGTATCACTTTTTAGGGGATATCTTTATTTTTATTTTGAAAATGTAACAAATTATTATTTTTTTCCCCAAAATATATATTCACAAATATATTTCAAATCTTTAGTAATCGTTGAAAAAATTTTAAAAAATCTATTTGAATGGTGTAGATTACCATTTCTGTGAAATTATTCTCTCCGTTACTCTCAAATTTTTTGGTATTTGACCTAAAAACTCCAAATGTTTTACATCTAACATTTTTTTTTCACTACACACCTAAATTCTATGCACCTTTCTGAATATAATGATATATAGAAGTTCTGTATAAAATATATTTTATTATTTTTAGTGATTTTTTGGGGGAAAAATATCAAATTCCCTTTTTTGTAAAATATTTTTTTAAATTTTGAAAATGTAACAAATTTTTTTTTTCCCCTAAATATATTCACAAATATTACACAAAACTTTTGTATATCTTAGAAAAAGGTGGTAAATTATTGATTTTGGATGATACAGGTTTTTCTGAAAAATGTTAACTTCATTTTTTGACATGTAACATACTTACTCCAAAACCGTTTCAAAAAAGTTTTTTTTTTTATTACATAGATGAATTCTATGCAGCTTTCTGAGAAAAATGATGTCTTATAAGTTAGGTTTTGTATAAAAATAATGTTTTAAACAAACGAAGAATTGCCAAGAAAATTAACCATGCCGTTTCTAGGGTTAATAAATACATATAAATTATTTTTAATTTCAATTCTATTTAGTTGTTATATTTATTTTATTTTATTTATAGGTGTTGCTCAAGAAACAACATGTTATGGCATTCAACAACACTGTTCACTTTATAAAAATGGGTTATTAGCTCATACTTTCCAAGGACATCCACGAAATAGACAAATTCAAGGTAGGAAACTATTAAGTTAGAACCAAATTATAAAAGAAATCATCTTTAATCATAAAAAATAATATCAGGAACAGGAAAAATAATTATTACAACAATTATTATGTGTATTTTAATTATCATAGGTTATTAATTTAAATTGAGTTTGGATGGCGCAGACATAACTATTCTTCCCCACTTAATTCTCTCATCTGGTTGTTTTACTTGAATAGATCTACGTAAGACATCATTATGGATGCTTTGAGGTTGAGGTATTATAAAGTTTTTATCAAAAGATGTACATGTTCCTACAGGTATATGTTGATTGGATCTGTGTAAAAAATAGTTTAGAGTACTGTGAACTGGAGGTGATATTGTAGGTGTTTCAGAATGTATTTGACGATGATTTGCTTGAAATGACGCATTTTGTAAATTCACAGATTCGTTTATAATTGTTGATATTTCAGTTATGTTCATGTTTTCTGACTCATCCCTGTTAGGACACATTGTGACATCTCTCTTTGAATTAAAAATAAATTCGAGTGTTCTACTTTTCAACATCTTCAACTTTAGTGGGTCACATCCGATTTATATGTCTTTTCAGAATATAGCCATCATCTAACTTGATTAAATAGTGAAGTCTCCCAAAACAATAATCACTATTCCGAATATCCATTTAAGGTGCCCTTTGAGTTTCTTGCTTGCACACGATCTCTAATATTAAATGTATTTGGAGTTAAGATTTCTTTTTGAAAGTATCATCATGTCCAAGAATGTTCAAACCTTTCTGCCAAGATGAAGCTCTGCAGGTTTTAGTCCATTTTCAAGTGGAATAGCATGATATTTTAATAAAAATCTTTATAGTTTTTGTTGTAAAGAATTTCGTTAAGAGTCAGAATAGCTCGCTCTGCAGATCCATTTATAGCTGGATAGTTAAAAGCAATTATTCTTTGTTTAATTCCGTGTTTCTTACAAAATGAAGAAAATTCGTGTGATGTAAATATTGAAGCGTTGTTGCTGACTACTTGTTCTGCTATTTCCTGCCTTGAAAATGTCTCTGATTAAAATGATATTTTAGAACGATATTTTAGTTTTTACACAAAATGATCTTCAAAAATGAAGATTTTTTGGTCAAAGTATAACAATTACTTGAACCTTGTCGTTTAACTTTTAGAGATGACAAGATTTTTTGGTCAAAGTGTTTTAACAATTACTTGATCCTTGTCATCTAACTTTTAGAGAACGTTTTCTGAATTTTTTCAAGACTTATTTTTCTCAAGAAAAATCTACACTTTTCCTTATTTAGATGAACATCATTTTTTTGTAAACGATCAAGGCAAGTTTCTAGTCTTCTGAGACATTGTTATTTTTGTTGATCCTTGAACCACAATATCACCAAAATAAGCCACCACTCCCTTCTTTAATCACCACTCTAATCTTGTATAATTTGATCTATTATCTTGTGAAAATAATTTGGAACGGTTTTCAACCCAAAATACAAACGCTTTACATCATAAGTACCTCTAGCCTATGTGTAGAAATAGCAGTAATATTTGAACTTGTTTCATCCATTTCAACATCTAAATAAGCTTTGTATATTTTTTATTTACAAAAGTAGCTTCCGTTTTCCATTTTGTGGAAAATATCTTCTATGTTTAATAGGGGTACCCTATCATCATTTAAGAATAGATTTACTGTAGATTTGTAATCAGTGTCTGTCAATACGCTCAATTATATCTTCTTTCTCCAATATATAAAGTTCTTGAATAGCCTTTAAAAGCAAAGAGAATGGTACTGTCCTCGCTTTCAATAAACATGGTTTTACTATTATTCTTGAGTTTAAAAGTACACATGTAATTTTGAATTCAACCCACAGTAGGTTGAAATTTGTTAACCTAGAGTTAACTCAAATATGTGTTTCTTTAAGAGTTCATCATTTGCTGAACTTATACTTTTAATATCTATAAAATTTTCAGATATTTTATTTAAGTTATGTTTCAGACTTCTTATAGAAGAACAACCCAAAATGGGTGAGTAGCCTATCTTCTTTAACAATATACATTTGATTAATGCGATTTGTCTCTTCATGTTCAACAGAAATATTTACTTCTCCTAACAGTCTAAAAAATATTTTCTATACAAGATTGAAACTGGATAGAAGTGTATTTTAAAGCTATTTTTAACTTCAGCTTTTTGAAATCAGCATAAGATAAAATAGACTGGACTTCCAGAGTCAACTTCAAATGTTTGAAATGAGTTTTTTATTTTAACTGTGATATAGAACTCCTTATCCATTCTTATTTTGAGTTATTTTTGAAATGTTTGGAGTTAAGCTCTATCAAATTGAAATCAAAACCACAAAGATTCAAAATGTTTAGATATACAAACCTTTTCAATGTGGCCCTAACAGTTACAGTGTCCATATTTGAATTTGGTTTTAACTGTATAATCTTTTGACATATGATTATCATATCCACAACATAACAACAACATTCTAGTCCTAATTTTTTAGATTAACTATACATTTAAACGTTGTTTCCATTTGAAATAAAGTCTCTTTTTGTTGGTGAAAGCCCTTTAGATTTATTTCAACTTTTGTGAATTAAATTTTTGCACATTCGGTTTAGATTCAGTTGTATTAAAAATAGAACTATTTAGGCCTACCTTACTAAAATCACTACTCTCAATCTTTGAAGTTTTAATAGATTAGGCCCTGTTTATTACTCATCTAATATAATATCTGATTTTTGCAAAATACATTCCCTAATGTCACAATCTTTGATTCCACAAGTTAACTGCACTCTTAACCCTGCAACCGGCACGGCGACCTACAGTAGGTCGCCCAAGTGATTTCACCAACTCTTAATCACGTATTTTGCCATTCAACGTTACGCCACCTTAAAATTGTCCCATCGCAATAAATAAAATACCGTTGGAAAGCTAATGTTCTGTAGATGCATATCTTGCAAAAAAAAATACCACAAAACGTTATAAATAATATTCCAAAAATTGGTGAAGTTCACGTATTTTTGTAGCGTAAAATCGTAAATTTAAACTGCGCCTTTTCGTATAGCGCGGCTCCATTTTTCCTGATATGATTACAACTCTGTTTTTCTGTCATTTAAGTCAACTAAAACACTGTTATATAGATCACATGTTTCTCTTTCTAACCGTAGATTACAAATTATTCTGCGTCTAACAGATCCACAGATATTCGTACTTGAACATAGAACAAACCTGACGACACGAAATTCATTTGGCATTCGATGTGCTTTACGAAAAGACGAAATTCATTTCTCTCTGTTTTTAAAATTATTTTTCTTTACAGTATGTTGTAGGGGAAATTCCATTCTATAAGTTGGTACCACTTGATTTTTACTTAGCATTCTTATAAGGAAATAAAACACAATATTTCTTTTGTAAAATTCTATAATTTATTTGGTCTAGCCGACCATGGTTTCGCCAGTTACGGCATTGACGAGGCTCTTACAAGACTAAATACAAAGCACAACATAATTATTATAAAAGGTAGGAAAATCCCGTTAACAAACAAAGCACAAAGACCCAGGGGAAACCCCACAGGTCATTCACACAGGTATTAACCAACCTTGAATAGAGGTTGAAGTAAAGGAGAAAATGACAAAAATTCCGTTTGGTCATTTAAAACTAGATTATCATCATTACACAAAAGTCTCTTAATTTCTAAAATTTCCAAAACATTTAATTTTCTACTTTTTACGTTAACGTGTAAAATTTCAAAATTAACATTAGAATAAAAATCTGTCAATGCATCTAATGTTAATTATTCTAATGTTAATTTTGAAATTTTACACGTTAACGTAAAAAGTAGAAAATTAAATGTTTTGGAAATTTTAGAAATTAAGAGACTTTTGTGTAATGATGATAATCTAGTTTTAAATGACCAAACGGAATTTTTGTCATTTTCTCCTTTACTTCAACCTCTATTCAAGGTTGGTTAATACCTGTGTGAATGACCTGTGGGGTTTCCCCTGGGTCTTTGTGCTTTGTTTGTTAACGGGATTTTCCTACCTTTTATAATAATTATGTTGTGCTTTGTATTTAGTCTTGTAAGAGCCTCGTCAATGCCGTAACTGGCGAAACCATGGTCGGCTAGACCAAATAAATTATAGAATTTTACAAAAGAAATATTGTGTTTTATTTGTTAAAATGGAATTCTATCAAGTACCGTCGGTCATCAGTGTAAACAATTCTTATAAGGCTTTGTTTTGATCTCGGAATATAGGCAAATGTGCAACGTAAAAACTGTAACAAATGACGTAGTGCAAATTGTTTTGGGGTTAGATATTTGTTATTTTGAAGGTTTGTGTATACAAATTGTATATAAATTGTGTATACAAGTTACAATATATGTGTTTTTATATCTAAAGTTTATGTTTTGGAGTGATAGTTTAGTTTTTGAACGGTTCATATTTGGGATAACCTAGGCCAATATTGTAAGTCTATCCTATATGCATATTTTCTTATATTTAGTGTTTTATATGATTATAAAAGTGAATATGTGTGTTATTCTTTGTAAAGTATATATTTTATTAGTAAAATATATTGATTTTGTCTTTGGCCTATCTTCAGATTGTTACTAGTGAGGCTAAATTGTGGAGGTTACAAACCTAACCTCAACCGTCAGAGTATTACTTTTTAGTCAAAATCGTTGTTTTTATTTATAAAATGTAACATATTATTATTTTTTTCCCCTAAATATATCCACAAATATATTAGAAATCTCAAGTAATGGTTGAAAAAATTGCAAAAAATGTATTAGTATGGTTTTGATTACCATTTCTGTGAAATTTTACTCTCCGTTACTCTCGATTTTTTGGTATTTGACCAAAATACTCCAAATGTGATACATGTAACATTTTTTTGCACTACACAACTAAATTCTATGCACCTTTCTGGACATAATGATATATAGAAGTTCTGTATAAAATATATTTTACTATTTTTTATGTTTTTTGGAAAAAATAAAGAGAAAATTCAGTTTTTTCGTAAATTTTTTTTTTTAATTTTTAAAATGTAACATTTATTTAATTTTTTAAAAAATATATTCAAAAATATTACACAAAACTTTTGTTTAAGAGAATGTTAAGCACAACTTTTCCACATTCTCCGTTGATACAGTTATCTTTGAAATTGTAATAATTCCCAAGTTCTTTCAAAATTGCAACAAAAAGCTGACACAGTTTATGAAGGTGACTGAACTAGAGAAAAAAACATAATGTTGATTTGTATTGATATTTTTCTTAGGCTCAAGATGATTAATCAGAATAGTCACACTCTCATCATAAGACTTTTTGGCAGGTAAATCAGGTGTTGTTAAACTGACCAAAGTTTTATTGTGCCTTGCTCCTATAGAATTAATAAGAACCTTAGTCTTAACAATTTTACAATCAGGTCTATGGTCATTTAAATTTTTTAATCGAAAGAAATTGTCTAACCTCTGACAATAAGGCTTAAAAGTTTCAATATTTTCATCAAAAGAATCAAAACTAGATATTTTTGTTGAATTGAGTTTTATAGTAGAATTAGAGGTTCTGAAATTCTTTCTTGTGATAAAATGACAGCTAAACCACTAAGAGCAGTTATTAATTGTTGTAAATCTTGCTGCTGCAATTCATTTTTTTCTCTTGTCACCATTTATTAAGATTGAATAAAATTTTAATAAGAAATAACTTAAGAACTTAATAATCTTTAATCTTAAGAAATAATATCAAGTACAAGGAAAATAATTATTACAACAATCATAATGTGTTTAATAATCATATGTTATTAATTTAAATTTTGTTTGGATGGCACAGACATAACAGACTGGATTGTATATTATAAAATATTTCTAACATATAATTCAATTATTTCATAAATGAAAGTAAATAGTTTATAATTTTACAGTTATGTTCCATTGCAAATATGTATTTCATATTAATAAGAATGTTATAATGTATAGTATTCAAAATTCATTTAGTCTTATGGAATATTACCTTTTTGAACATAATCAAAATTTCAGGCTTCTAATCTATAGTTATTTATATATGAAAATGTAATTTAGTAAACATAATATGTACTCTGAAATAATGAATCTTGGCCACTACTATACAGTAGACTCTGTTAACCGGTCTCGGATCAACCGGTTCTCGGATTAACCGGCCTATTCGTAGTGTACTGGTTCGATGAGAGTTTCCGAAAATAAATTGTAATTGAAACACCAAAGCAGCGGTGAGTCAAACGACTTTGTCGATAGCGGTATCCAATTGGCGGCGTAAAAACACCCGTCACCAAAGCGGCGGCGAGTCAAACGACTTTGTCGATAGAGGTATCCCATTGTCGGCGGCATAAAAACACTGCGGCTTTGGCACCCGTTGGTATAGCAGACATACACCGACAAAAACGTTTGATGGGCCGCTTTTTTTCCACGAATCAATTTAGTATACATTATTAGTAGAGAACCGGACACTTGAGGACAAGATTGGAGTGGGGGCTGGTGGGAGGTGTAGTTGGGCGTGGTTATGGATGGTGGGAGGTATGGTAGTGGATGTTGGGAGTTGTGGTTAGGCGTGGTTGTGGATGGTGGGAGATTGTGGTGGGAGGTGTTGTGAGAAATGGTAGGAGGTGTTGTGGGAGTGGCTGGGGTGTTGTGGGAGAGGCTAGGGTGTTTGGGTGTGGTGGGAGATTATGGAAGGCGACCGCGAAAAACTCTGTATGTCTTAAGGTAAGGGTTTGGGTCGTACCTCTATGTTATGTTGTACAACAAACCAATATTCAAAATACAGAGTAGTGTCCACAGCTGGTACATTAAATGTGTTATATATTTATATGAGGTTCCTCCGTTGGCTACCAGGGTGTAGCACCGGTCAATCACGCGTCTAGAGCGCAGACAAATCTATGTTCACCTCAGCCTACTTGTGTTTATGTATCGTGTTACACCTAAGACCTATGACCAAAGATAGTTAACCTAAGCTATCTCTATGTCTATTATAATTTATAAAAAGTTTATATTCCTACTTTTGCCTAAACCTATATTCACCACAGCCTACTTGTATCATATACGTGTTACACCTAAAACCTATGACCAAAGATAGTTAACCTAACCTATCTCTAACGTATGTCTATTATAATGTATGAAAAGTTTATGTTCCTACTTTTGCCTAAACCTATGCTTACCACTGCCCACAAGTGTTTTGTACCTGTCGAATCCTTGACACGTGCCAAGTGTTACACGAGACTCTGTGTTTAAGGTGTATGTATGTGTTAGTCTTATTATGACCGATGTTTTTGCAAACTATTTAACAACCAAAATATATTTTTACCTACCAAAATATACTTTTAGCAACCGATTTACTAACCAAAATATACTTTTACCAACCAAAATATTCTTTTACCAACCAAAATGTCACGTAAGCAAGACAAATTTTGACAATAAATCAATCTTGAATTACATTTCATGTAATTGTGAAAGTTGTGAGATAGCGTAAGTGGCAACATTCATTGTGTTTTCTTTTAGGTTCTTGTTAACTATGTCCCCACCACTCTATAATTATTAATGTCTATAGAATTTAATATGAATCATATGTTTTAAATGTAACCAAATCATATGTAACCTCCTTGTTGGTTGAGTTTTCTGTAACATTATGTGGACACTATACAAATTTTAGAACAATTATTGATCCAAAAAGTGTTGTCAAATTTCTACAAGAACATGCAATTATTCCATGTGATATGAATATTGTAGTCAGGGTCATAAAATGACTTTAAAGGCAATATAAATATACGAAAGAGTGGTGGGAACATAGTTAACTACTTACCTCTTTTTATCTACAAGTTTCAGGCTTTAGGGCTCAGAGTGACAAATAATACGAGTTTTAACAGTTTTCTCTTTTCTTAGTTCATTTAACAGACCCACTTAACCTATGATCAGGTGGAACTATTTTTATAATGTAAATTGGTTGCCCATTTGAATTTTTATTTAATGTTTGTTTTGATTGTCTTCTAACGCTAACTAAAGTTTTACTATTATTGTAAAGAGTAAAAACCATTCCATACTTTTGAAAGCAATCTCCGGCATTCCATATTTGTAATCAGTTTCTCCGTATTTTAACACAATTTGGCTTTTAACAATAAATACCAGTAGGAAACAAATTAAAAGCATTCTTAGTTTGATGCATTTAAACATTTTCACCAATAAAATATTTAGTCCATTGTTTTATTTCGTAAGTACACACTTCGTGTTTATTTTTGAATATTCTAGGCCTAGTTATTGCACAAGATGGTGTATTTGTTGAAAGAGAAAGTCAGTAGCCAAGTTTTAGAATCTCAACTCTAATCTGTCCACAAAAGAAAATTGGAAATCTGCTATACTGTTTCAAATACAAAATGTTGTGTTAAAGTTTTGGTGAACATTTAATTATAATAGAATTTTTAATGTGATGTGTAGTGTATTATCATGGCTATAAGAAAATATGATTGTGTTTAAATAAAATCTTCCGTTAAATTTAGAGTCACTGTTTCACATGGAGGTCGACGGGTCATAGTGAAACTTATTATACAAAAAAACACAAGTCTTGTGATAATTCTTTCAAGAAAAATATGAAACTTATATAATTTCAGTGTTTGAAAAGAAAAGAACAATGTTATAAAAGCAGAATGTTACTTTACAAATTTTCTTTTAGAACATAATATTCCTCTTGGCCATTCTTATCACGCAAAATGTTTCGTGGTTCAAAAATTCTGTAGTTCATCCAGCACATACTTCTATATTTAAAAACGAAGTTATGTAGACTATATTATGTACTTTCACATGTTTGTTAACTGTATTATTATTAATATTCAAAACAACTAAATGTAAAATGCATCGCTAAATATCTTCATATTTGAAAAAATAAATCTTAGCAAGTTTGGTATATGTATATTATTTGCTTGTTTTGGCTTCGATTATATGAGAGTGTTCGATTATTATTTTACTGTTTTGATCTAGTGTTCTGTAATTAATTGGTTTTTATTATTCTTTATAAATTCTTGAGTAGTTTAGGCCGTAGGTTTCAATCAGAAATTACAGCCCGACATCGGTATTGACATCCAAGAAAACTTGAGACTTGGCTATAAGAATTAGGATATTTGTATTTATATATTTATACAGACAGTCAGACAGCTTTGAAAGCCCTGGATTCTGATGAATTTGTGTCAAAGTTGGTCTGGGATTATTTTAAAAAAACTTCATTATGTCGGGGTGGGGCTCAATAATGCAACACTTTTTGAGTCTCTGAGTAAGCTGGCATTAGCGGGAATGATTGTATTGGTGCAATGGCTAACAAAACATCACAGAATCAGAGCCATTCTGTGGCATATCCAAGTGCTAAGCTATGTAAGCCATCTGTACTTTGGCTCAGAAAGAGCACAAGCTGAGGAATATCCTGGTATGTGCCAACATTTCTTATCATCAACAAATTTTCAATCCATATTTCAAGCCCAGACATAAGATGTTCAACAGACAACTACTTTTATACCACCTCATAGAACCGAGATGGGAAATTCCAATATTCCTATCACTGTTATATCTTTCTCAACTACACTTCGCTACCATTTATTGCTTGCCAATTTTCTCACAATGCTAGGTCAACACTGTAAATGTTTCATTAACAAGTGGTATTGAACCCGGAACCTCTCACTCGTGAACCGAAAGCACTAATCACCAGACTAGCCTTGGATTCTTAAAATTAATTAATTAATCCTCAGAGGCTCACTAGAGTGATTATGATCTTTTCTTTTTTTAAATGTGATATTGACCAAGAGGTGTTTCACCTTTAAATAACAAGGGGGGAAATTAGTTTACCTAAATTAAAGTTAGTTAAAACTTGCCACAGACTTTCTACATATATGCAGAAACCAAACAATTATTTTGCAGTCTTACGAAATCAAATAAGGGGATAAATTAATTTCCCACAGTTATTCAGACTGGACTATTTGTTACAATCCATGCAACATAACATTATCGCCTACCATTGAAGTTTGTTGCTTGTAACGTAACTTAAGGCCTCTGGCAGTGCTGAACAAAAGGGGTATAAATATGGTGTAATATTTTATTGTTAATTTCCGGAGGACCTTTATTATAATATTAATTAGATAACAGACACTGAAATAATTAGGTGAATGTTGATCTTACCTTGTGGTGTGATGTCATGATGATTCTTGGCCAGGACTGACCTGCAGAGCTGGAAGTAAATGATCACAAACACACAAATACCCCAATGTCTTTTTAAAATAGCGTGGTGAATTGAGATTAAGAGTAAAAAATTATAAGCGGCTTTTTTTGGTAACACGCACACTCGACCATTGCATAACAGCATCTGATCAAACCTGCTCCTATTATCGGATGAATCAAAAAATGCGCAAGCCGCCTCGTCAAGTGTGTAGCCTAATTGGGTTTATTGCAGGGGTTATATGAATACCAAACATTGCTGTATGTCAAAATTCAAAACATCAAACTTTTCTTACTTCCTACTGGCCACAACAAAATGTAATGTCTCAAATTCAGTATATGAGTTTGGTTGCTTTTGATCACAAATACTTTTGTTCAGTAAAATGGCTTTGTGCAAAATGTTAATGTTCAAGATATAATTTCTTGTTGAAACTCCATATTCAAGGATAAAATAAAGCAAAAAGTTTCAAAATATTTTAATAATATAAATGAGCTACGATTGTTTCTCCTTGCGGCATCATCGGGCAACTATGAAGAACTATAACATCGTTGCCCGATGATGCCGCAAGGCGAAACAATTGTAGCTCATTTATATTATTAAAATATTTTGAAACATTAAGCTTTTGCTTTATTTTATCCTTCAAGGGATAAGACATTTGACTTATATATTCAGGCGGAGGTTTGAATGACCCATTAAATGAAGAAGCTTTTAAGAAGTATTCATGTTCACTGGCACAACTGCATTACATGAACTAGATGGTTATGTTATCAGGTATATATTATATAAATATATACAAATAAAAATTTTTTTAACAGTAAACCCCCACCCCCTCCACTATCTGTTTTGTGTTCTGGTGCCTTAAAATAAATTTCTCTTTTGATCTTGTGTCAAAATCTCAATATGCGATCTTCATAAAGTAAGGAAATTAGGCAAGTGAAAAAAAGATAGAAGGATAGAGAATATATAGATATTCTTCAAGTGTGATATCTGTGCTGATTTATAAATTAGCACTTACTGAAATAATTGGTTGGTTTTTCAATGATGACAGTTGTAAATATAACTTTTATTTCAATAATTTGTTTATGTCCGTTTTGAATTATAATAGTATACAAAAACTGTAGCATGAGACTTGAATTTATAACTTGTTAATGTATACAGCAAACATTGAATAAAAGAATTTTTGGATTATATATTGCCAATTTCTAAATAACTATTTGGTTGAAAAGGATACATACCACATTTCAAGAATATACATTTTTCTTTCCAAATGAAAATAGGTTGTCTTACTGGGTGAGTGGGGGGGGGGGGGTAATAACACAAATTTATGTATATTGAAATTAAAACTATGTTATTATTTTTTTAGATGAATACAAACCTTGGTATTTCAGTCAGTTTACACATAAGAAGGATAATGACAAAGACGTTTCAGGTTAGTTATATTTTACTGGTCGAGTTGACATAAGTAATACACAAATATGTAACTTTAATATTATTGTGTAAGTAAAATCCAAATATATTAATTTAAATAAGTAAAGTAACTACAATAACAGATTTTCATGTAGGGAATTACAGCTTTCATTTAGCTGAGTACATTCTTCTGTCATTACTATCATGGACTTAACTTCTGTGACATATTTAAATAATCTCCATTTTCAAAAGCTATTACATTCTGCTTTAACTTTCAAAGGGGTAATACCTACATCACTTCTCTCCTTCTCTACTTGTAAGGTAAACCCTCTTCTATGATTGGTTGACACCATGCTGTTTAAAACTTATAAATTTATGACCTTCTACTGTTCATTTATAAATATTATCAAAAAAAATACGAATTTAATTTTGCTATACTGTATTTAAAATTTGCACAGCTATTATGGGCGCCAGACGTATCGTCAATTTTGAAAAGTTAATTATTATAAAAAATATCTCGGGGTCACAAGTTCTTTTTAAGACGTACTTGGCATAGGTGATTAAAGAAAAATTCCAAGTTTTATTGCTGAAATTATACATAAGTATATTTTATTCATTAAACATCCTACAATTGTCATCAACAAAATCAAATATTACAATTAATAATTATCATCTACATTTAATAAGAAAATCTTTATTTTACTTTTCCTTTCAAATTTTGAATCAAGTAGAACTTTATATTTTTTATACTTTC
The DNA here is from genome assembly GCA_963513935.1 of Aphrophora alni. Classification (NCBI taxonomy): domain Eukaryota; kingdom Metazoa; phylum Arthropoda; class Insecta; order Hemiptera; family Aphrophoridae; genus Aphrophora; species Aphrophora alni. Next base: position 73,015,992 of record OY740770.1, on the reverse strand, counting down.
TTTTTAAAAATGTTGCAACATGAAATTAATTCATAAAATTTAAGTTACTTTATAGTTCCCTGAAGTAGATTTTAATTTAAATAATGAAAGTTTCATTTTTATTTATTTTTCTTAAAATATTCTCTAGGAGATTAAAATAACCAAACATATATAGCAAATAGTTTAAAATATAATATAAATCCTTAATCTAAAAATTAACATAGGGCGTCTATACCACAACACCAATTATATAAAAAAAATTGTCTGAAGTAACGAACTCTGATGTCCAGTAAGTTGGAATATTCTACGATCGCTGTTTTCTGAAAAGTCCATGTCTTGTGTAGGTGCACAGTCCTCTAACAATGTTTTATTAAGCTTGTTCATAGTGAGTTTATGGTTTTTTAAAGAATGTTTGTCTTAATAAAAATTTCACCACCCGGAACACGATCTGTTTCTAAGTCGCGTCTGGAAAACATAGTCTCTAGTAACTAATACGTCAGCTCTTATAGTTAATAATTCTTTGTCCCTTTTCTTACTAATCTTAAAAAACACGAGTATTCCTTAAAATATTTGTATTGTCCAGTCATTAACAAATATACAAATGTCTCACTGCGTCTGTCTATCGTCCACAGTGAGTTTTTTCGTTCTTTATTATTACGACATTGTCACTTAAAACACTCCTTATCACTGTTCTAACCTTTTGCACACGTCTAATCTCTAGCTAAGAGTCTATAACACGTCTCACCTCCTCAACACTTCTACTAAGACTGCAAAATTAAATATATTACATTTTGAGCAAAACTTTTTATACCAACTTCTCTAGGTCTGATCTCCTCAGATCCCAAACTAAGACTGTCAAGCCACGAGATTATCATTCTCGCTCCCTCCAAAAAACTCCTTGACACATCAATTTATAATTAATTATTCATTTTCACATCTACATCTTTTTCTATTAAAACATTTATTATAAATCATATTAATACTATTTATTACATAAAATTATTTTCTTGGATGTTTTTTACTAATAGTTTACGACATTCCTTGATTAAATTTACTACATCTGTATGCGCCAAGAACCAATCAGCTTCTTTGACCTATATTCCTTAGAGCCAATCATGTCGCGTCTTTTAACCCTATTATTTACTATGTTACAGCTGCTGTTGGTTACTTTTCACAGTTCAGGGTTTCAGTTAAATTTTATCCAATAATATTAGATTATTAAACATAGGCCTACATGATTAATTATTTTGCTCATTTATAATATTTTGATCTTTTAATTTTTCAAAATTTTCCATTCTATTTATTTGCGTCATGGTTTAAAACCCTCCAGCTGGCGCATGTTAATGTGTCTTAAAAATTCTTTGTTCGTTTAAAAATTAATAAAATATATTATTTGTATACAAAACCTAACTTATAAGATATCATTTTTCTCAGAAAGATGCATAGAATTCATCTATGTAATAATTTTTTTTTTGAAACGGTTTTGGAGTAAGTATGTGTACGATAATGTACGGGATTTTGTTATGTATTTCTATGTGAAAAAATAATGGAATTTTTCCGGAGGACCAATCAGTGACAATTCAAAACATAAATTCTGCATATAGAATACTTACAATATATGATTAACAATTGTAGGTTTGTACTTACGTGATTGTCTGAAAGTCTGTTCTGAGACGTCTCGTTAGATGGGCGCACTGTAAGACACTTAAAAAATTGTTTTAGTTTCATACCAAAACTTCACATTTTATTAAATATACAAACCACAATCTCACACATTGCACAATCCACATACAGAAAAACTAGAACTGCACTGATGATAGAAAAATATGATGGTAAATTGGAACTGGAACAATATAAAATATGATTTGTCAGTCGCTGGTGAAATTCATCATGACGCTGATGACTAACGGAGTCGGAATCTGGAGCCAAAACTGAACGTAATGAAGCCAAAGCTTGACAAGGGTAGGAAAATGACGCCTTTCAAGAACCAATCAGAATTCAATTTCTGAAGGACAATATCTGATTTTATATGGGGTGATGTGATGACGTAACATGGTGTACGTGACATTTCGCAGGTAAATTATAGGATGCAGGTGTTAACAACAATACAGGCAAATTATAGCGTTGTTGCCAAACTTTGGACAGCCAATATTTCACACCTGACGAAAGAAGAAGCTTTGTCATACTGGAAGTCTGGCAATGATGTGCGTTATTGTTTTAGTATTACATTGAACGAAACAGACAGGAAGAACCATCGTCGCTATCCGAATTGAAGTTTTTTTTAGAAATATCATTTATACGTTTTGTTAGTTGGACTTGAATACATTATTTTCTTCTTGTTTTTAATCAAAATAAAAGGGTTAATAAAATGACGTAATATTTACGCAACAGTATCTTAGATGTCAAAAATGATATTAACTTTTTTCAGAAATATCTGTATCACCCAAAATCAATAGCTTACTACCTTTTTCTAAGAAATACAAAAGTTTTGTGTAATATTTTTAAATATATATATTAAAAAAATATAATAAAATTTTACATTTTAAAAATTTTAAAAAATATTTTACGAAAAAACTGAATTTTCTCTTTATTTTTTCCAAAAAAACATTAAAAATAGTAAAATATATTTTATACAGAACTTCTATATATATCATTATGTCCAGAAAGGTGCATAGAATTTAGTTGTGTAGTGCAAAAAAATGTTACATGTAATATAATATATATTACCTTACTCTCAAACTGATTTCACTGCTCACTGCACCATAAGAATTACTTTACCGGGCTGTTTACTTCCCACTACTTGTCATGATTATAAAAGAAATGAACCATTTTTAATAGAATTTCAAGCTGACTTTCCAATGGCCCTGTTCCTACACAGTAACCTCCTAAAAATTGTGAAACAGTGTATGGGGAGAGTTGTGAAAGATGACATTCTAAATAACACTCCTTTTCAAGACATCGACCTTAACAAAAATGAAAACTTGAAAAGGGCCCAAGATGTTGACCTTGGTTATAGCACGAGGTCTGCCTTGAGAAGGTGTAATGGACTTAAGGATTTAGACATTTTAATATTTCGGAGGGAATGCAGAGATTGTCTGAAATGTGTTATTGACAAGCTGATGGAGAAGTCACCTTTGAAATACCCCTTAACACAGGGTTTATCTTTTATGAGTCCATACAAAATTGTCTTTACGCCGGAAGAAGATATTTCACAGATGGTATCGACAATGGATATCTTGGTTCAGTCGAGTTTGATTACTCCCTCTATTGCTCAGAATGCAGATCGTGAGTACAGGACCTTATTTCAAAGGAAACTGCAACAGTTGAATTCAAATATTATTCTAAAAACACAAGATTGGACAAATTTTGGATGAAAACCCTTGAAAATTATGAAACTCCCAGTTTAAGGAAAGTAGTTTGCTTATTACTTCCAATATCACATGGAAATGCCTCAGTGGAACGTGGGTTCTCTGTAAATAGCGATATTTTGGTGGAAAATCTGAAACAAGAATCCATAGTTGCTCAGCGCCTGGTATATGATGCAGTTGTTCAAGAAGGAGGTTTAGAGCATTTTTCCATCAATAAATCCATAATTCTCTCTATGAGAAATGCCAGTTCAGGATACAAGAAAGCAATTCAAGATGGTCAGTTGAAACGTACAGAAGAAGAGAAGGCGCAAGCAGAAAAAAGGAAAACCAATTTTCTGGCCAGAGAACTAGAAGAGAAGAAAAAAAAACTGCTCTTAGAGTCCGAAAAAGCTGCAGCTGCTCTAGATGAACAAATGAAATTGCTGATGAAAAAATAATTTGAATTAAAAAGATTTCTAGACAACAATATATGAAGGTTTATATTTTATTTATTTTAGTGTCTTAGTTTTGTATCTGTAATTATTGTTTGCAATTAGTTTTGTTACTAAACAAATCTGTTGCATATTACCTATTGTTGATAGTAAGTTTTGCAGACGGGCTTAGTCCTAAAGATATTGTTGAAATAGATTTTCATTAGTTAATTTATAATCCAGATGAAAATTTTATTTTTTTAAAAGTTAGTTTTGCTTTTTTAATTTATTACAGGTCTAACTTTATTATGTTACAAAAATTTAATTTATTTCATTGGCTGCTTCTCTTTATAAATTGCTTATGTTTATATAAATTATAAAGTTTTTCAAATGAATGGTTTTCATTATTTATTTAGTTCCTCATTGAATTAAAACTGTTTGTTTACCATTTTTTGTTTATTGTATCTTTCCTAGTGTTAAATATTAATTTTTGAATTTATTTCTAGTTACAAAATTTATGTTTTTTAAATAGGTCTTAAGTTAGTATTGAAATAGATTTTGTATTAGTTTTTAATCAGAATAGATTTTGTATTAGTTTTTAATCAATATGAAAATGTTATTTTTGTTTAATTTAGTTTTATTTTTTTATTTTTCAATCTATTATAGACCTAACTTTACTATGACACAAAGATTTACTGTTTTAATTTATTTCCTTGGCAACTTCTGTTTATGAATTGCTTATGATTTTGAATTATGTAAATATAGTTTTCAAATGCAGTAAAACCTCGACTATCCAAACCTCAAAGTACATGTACTATTTATTTTCTAACCTATTTTCCCTTAACGAGATTTCGTTTGGTCGGGAATTTTTTAAATGATCAATGAAAATCAGGGAATAGGTCGGGAATTTCCCCAGAAAGACTTAGTGGACACCCTGTAATATCTACTAGGATAAAAGTTGAATTGAAAAAAATGTAATTTTTAGCGTGTAAAATAGCGTTAAAATTCTTGATTTGGTTTAATTTTTATATAATAAAAACTATACTAGTTGGAAACATTTGAAAAAGACGGTTTTGAAGAGAAAGACGCGATCTATCAAGCAGTGTTAGGTTATATTTGACTGACAGTAATTTGGAAATAAGAAAAATAGGCAAACGAGACGAATGTTTCGTTTTAAACTTGTTAACATAAAACTTTGACGTTTCGCATCAAAAATATGCGAAATTCACTAATTTTTGTAATAATATTTATAACGTTTTGTGGTATTTTTTTTTGCATGATATGCATTTACAGAACATTAGCTTTCCAACGGTATTTTATTTATTGCGATGGGACAATTTTAAGTGGGCGTAACGTTGAATGGCAAAATACGTGTTTTTTAGTTGGTGAAGTGAGCCATTACTAATGCCGCGACCCGGTCGCGGTTAAAACCGGGTCGTCCACCAGGTTGAGGGTTAACCCATGATGATACAGGCTTTGTGGCAAAAATGTGGAAACTGAAATGTGAATTACTGAAACATAAGAGACTACAGATTTACAACCCGTTTCTTACTTCACGTTATGTAGATGCTCTAACGAAGCAAGTTCTGTGTCTTATGGAAGGATATAAAACTAATCTGGCTGATTTGGAACATGGAAATACACAGAAAGTCTTAGGCTGAGGTGTCTAGAAGGTTTCTATATATTGCTGTATCTCTTAAATTACACATACAAAATACATGATATATTGTGTGATTAACAATCCTTTTATTAACATATATAATAAAATACTTCTTTACAAACACAGCCTTGTTAATCAACAATAAATCAACAGTCCCTGTTGCTATGGAAACATACAATATAATACATATTATATTTTTTTTTACTATTAACCATATATCGGAAGGCGCCTTGTTTATGTTCTCATTGGATGGTTAGAATTTGTATGAATTATATTATCAGTATCTTTCTTTTCTAAAAATTCCTAATTCTGATAATTTAGAGTTTTTTTTAATGTTTAATTCTAACAAATTGATATTAATAGTTTCTTCTCCTTCCATTTTAAATTTTCATGTATTCAGTTTAATTTTTCTTAAATTGATTCCTCTGTATCTGATGTTATCTTTTTCATGATTATTATAATTAAGGAACCATCTACATATCTCAATTAAATTAAAAAAATTAAATACTTTGCTGTTTAGGATTATTTTGAGAGGGAATATGCATGAAATGGAAAGTTTTTACTGTGGGGTAATTCTAAAACATGTCATCTGAATAAGCTATGAATAGTGGGTGCTTGTAGTCAATATTGTTGTAATATTATTTTTTAAATATAGTAATGGTTACAGATCTTGCTTTGTATGCAAGTGACCTTCAGGGGTGTAGTGAAAACAGGCAAGATGGTAATCACGAGAGACTCTAGCTGGACCTACCCTCTTTTTCACATAATATTGTGTTAACCCTAGAACTGGTAACGCACCCATATCACACCCAGGCTCGGTCCAATACTTAGGCACCGTATCTATAAAACACGTATTTTGCAATTCAACGTTACGCCCACTTAAAATTGTCCGATCGCAATAAATAAAATACCGTTGGAAAGCTAATGTTCCGTAGATGCATAATCATGCAAAAAAAATACCACAAAACGTTATAAATAATATTCCAAAAATTGGTGAAGTTCGCATATTTTTGATGCGTAAAATCGTAGATTTGAACTCTGCGCCTTTTCGTTAGCGCGACGCCATTTTTCCCGATATCATTACAACTCTGTTTTTCTGTCATTTATTTCAACTAAAACACTGTTCTATAGATCACATGTTTCTCTTTCCAACCGTAGATTACAAATTTTTCTGCGTCTCATAGATCCTGAGATATTCCTACTTGAACGTAGAACAAACTTGACGAGACGAAATTTGGTTGGCATTAGGTTTGCATTTCTCTTTGGTTTCTAATATTATATATCTTATATTTCTTTACACTAAGTTGTAGGGGAAATTTCATTCTATAAGTTGGTACTACCTGATGGTGTCAAGTACTTACAATAAATGTTTGTTTTCATCTCAAAATGACGGAATTGTCTCGCGCAAAGTAGGGCTTGGCACATATTGTTTTGGGGTTATATATTTGTTATTTTGAAGGTTTGTGTATACAAATTGTATATAAATTGTGTATAAAAGTTACAATATATGTGTTTTTATATCTAAAGCTTATGTTTTTGCGTGATAGTTTAGTTTTTGAACGTTCTTATTTGCGATAACCTAGGCCGAAATGGTAAGTTTAGGCTATATGCAAATTGTCTTATATATAGTGTTTTATATGATTATAAAAGTGAATATGTGTGTTATTCTTTGTAAGTATATATTTTCTTAGTTAAATCTAATGGTTTTGTCTTTGATCTATCTTCAAATTGGTACTAGTGAGTCTAAATTGTGGAGGTTACAAACCTAACCTCACTTGTAAAAGTTACCTTTTTAGGGAAAATCGGTATTTTTATTTAGAAAATGTAACATATTATTATTTTTTTCCCCTAAATATATTCACAAATATATGACAAATCTCAAGAAATGGTTGAAAAAAATCCTAAAAATCTATTAGTATGTTATTCATTACCATTTCTGTGAAATTTCTGCTCCATTACTCTTCGATTTTTTGGTATTTGACCAAAAAACACCAAATGTGATACATCTAACTTTTTTTTTCACTACACACCTACATTCTATGCACCTTTCTGAACATAATGAGATACAGAACTTTTGTATAAGATATATATTACAATATTTAGTGATTTTTTGAAAAAAAAATGATCATTTTACCTTTTTTCGTAAATTATTTTTTGTTTTTTTTTGATAATATAACAAATTTTATTTTTTTTCCCCCTAAATATGTTCAAAAATATTACACAAAACTTTTGTATATCTTAGAAAAAGGTATTAAGCTATTGATTTTGGAATATACAGGTTTTTCCTGAAAATTGGTAACTTCGTTTTTGACATGTAACATACTTACTCCAAAACAGTTTCAAAAATTATTTTTTTTATTACATAGATGGATTCTATGCATCTTTCTGAGAAAAATGATATCTTATAAGTTAGGTTTTGTATACAAATAATATATTTAATTAATTTTTAAACAAACGAAGAAATTTAACATTACCGGTTGGAGGGTTAAATCTCTCTTTCATCCATCATATCTGATCTTTCTTGACCAATGTTTGTTCTCTTCTCACCCTTACAGTATTAGAGTATTCAAGGACTATAGGGGGAGGGGGGAATGTCTTTACAGTAGAACCCCTCTTAACGGTTGCCCGTTTGGCCGGTTAATCAGAGGTTCCCCTGAAAATTGTTTTTCGTTGAAAGAAAGCTTATTTAATCAGGTAGCGCTAAGAATTATGCAATTAAGATGTTATTGCAACTCATTTTATTGTACATAAATGAATCTTATATATTATGTTATAGTATATTATACATCAAACATGAAAAACTTAAACACTACAAAGCTCGTTTACAGATTCCCCTCTGTCAAGTCTTTTGACACATTTAACCGCGTTTCAAACGAAACCAACACACGCTTCCGTTGTTTTCGTAACTCACTCATTTTATTTACTATAATATACCCGTCAAAGACAAGAAGAAAACTGAAAAGAAATGTTATATTTTTCATTCGTGGAAAAAAAGCGGCCCATCAAACGTTTTTGTGGGTGTATGTCTGCTATACCGAGGGTGCAAATGCCGCGGTGTTTTTACGGCGCAGACAATGGGATACCGCTATCGACAAAGTCGTTTGATATCGCCGCCGCTTTGGTGCTGCGGTGTTTTTACGCCGCCTACAATGGGATACCGCTATCCACAAAGTCCTTCGATATTGCCGCCGCTTTGGTGTTTCAATTACAATTTATTTTCGGAAACTCTCATCCAACCAGTACACTAGATATAGGCCGGTTAATCCGAGGCTGGTTAACAGAGGTTCTACTGTATTTTATGGTCTTTTCTTCCTTGACTTCTTCCACTCTTTCAGATTGTCTTCAATTTTTTTGATAACGATAATCTAGAACAATGACTAGATCACTCATTGATGTCTAGTTCCTCTCTCCTCTGTTTCTTGCGTGTGAACTTTAATTCCTATTTTAGAATTTTTAATCATATTTCTGAAACTCCACAATAATCTGGTTTATTTTTTTCTCAGTAAAATGGGTAACATATGTTGATTAAAGAACTTGTGTTTAATATTCCGTAATATACTAGAATTATTGAATCCATAGGAAAATCAATACAATTTACAAGTATTCTGGTTCCTTTAATGTCTACTGTTCATAAGGGGGACAAATATTAATATATTCTGAAAAATAGCTCATTTATATTATTAAAATATTTGAAACTTTAAGCTTTTGCTTTATTTTATCCTTGAATAGTGTAGCCTCCTGCCATCTTCACTAACCCAAACTTCAGTATTTGTAATCATAAGCTATAAGTTGTCATGGATCACATTAAAGATCTTAAAAAGTGTAATAAAAAGAACAAAGTCAGCCCATGTAGATCCAGTTAAATTTATTTCGATTTAACTATACCTACATTGGTAATCTCGAGATAGTGTAGCTGGGTGTACACTTTGACAGTCATAGCTAGTATGGTGGTGGTGGTAGTTTTTGGGACAGGAGGTAAAGTGGGTGAAAAAACCAAAATGAGTTGAAAAAGTATCATAATTTTTGGGAGGGAGACATCACTCCTTGACACATCCTGACCCAACTGTATCTAATCCCTCTATTATGCTCAACTGCTTGAACCAAATGATTAGGGTAGATCTCTATCAGTTTTGGACATGATGATCATATACCAGATAAAGAAGGTGGAAATAGAAGCTACCAGGAAAATACACACTACAGCATGCCCATTTAAGGCTAAACATCCCTGAAAAAGTTGTGTTTCTGGCCCGGTAGATAGCAGCACCTCTGCAGCAAAATTGTACTACTGATAATTTGCGTAATTATTGTCCGATTTTTGTTTTGTAAGTTATTTTGTAAATAATATCAATAAAATATTTTAATATTCTTCACCTTACTGGAGAGCTTTTAAATAATAATATATTTGTTGTACTTACGTCTGCTCATCCAAAATTGTTTCAAAGCATTACGGCCGTTTCGACTATTTATTCAGCCATGGTCACATGCGTTATTTTCGGTACTATATATAGCATATATATATACCTCGTCAACGTTATTATAAAATCATTTAAAACATTAGTACGTATTTGACACACATTTATTACACTAACACATTTATTTATACACTTTTAATTTCTTTTAAAAACACACTTTTTTAGTTTATACGGAAATAACTTTATATAATCGACCGTATCCGGCTGTGATTAGAACTGTACTGACCCGGTTTTTTATCAATCAGCCTTTGCTTCTAATCTCGACAGGAGATCGAATAATACATTCGACTGGAAATTTTGTTTATCATTTAGTATATCTGTCGGTGCATTCTTTCCGTGGGTGTAGATTTCATATTGTTCTTGTACGTCCATATATTTGCCTTTATGACAGAATTGCAATATTTCCATATTCGTCTGTATGTCTTTATAAGTGTGGTCATAATCTATCAAGTGTTCTGCAAAAGTTGATTTTATTGTTGTATTTGTTTTTTTATAATTGGGGATGTGTTCTTTAAATCTCTTTTGGAAAGTTCTTCCCGTTTGGCCAATATAAAATTTGGTACAATCACTACAATTTAGTTTGTAAATTCCGCTTTTCGTGTAATTGTCGGAGTTTGTTAGTTTCGGCTTCAGTAATTTGCCTAGGCTATTGTCTGTCCTATAAGCTAAGTTTATTCCATGCTCATTCAAAATATTTCGGGCTATTTTATCAATATGTTGATTAAATGGTATTACGGTGTATTTGATAGTTTTTTTTTTTTTTTTTTTTTTTTTTTTTTTCCTTCTTTATAAGTGTGGTCATAATCTATCAAGTGTTCTGCAAAAGTTGATTTTATTGTTGTATTTGTTTTTTTATAATTGGGGATGTGTTCTTTAAATCTCTTTTGGAAAGTTCTTCCCGTTTGGCCAATATAAAATTTGGTACAATCACTACAATTTAGTTTGTAAATTCCGCTTTTCGTGTAATTGTCGGAGTTTGTTAGTTTCGGCTTCAGTAATTTGCCTAGGCTATTGTCTGTCCTATAAGCTAAGTTTATTCCATGCTCAAGAACACTTGATAGATTATGACCACACTTATAAAGACATACAGACGAATATGGAAATATTGCAATTCTGTCATAAAGGCAAATATATGGACGTACAAGAACAATATGAAATCTACACCCACGGAAAGAATGCACCGACAGATATACTAAATGATAAACAAAATTTCCAGTCGAATGTATTATTCGATCTCCTGTCGAGATTAGAAGCAAAGGCTGATTGATAAAAAACCGGGTCAGTACAGTTCTAATCACAGCCGGATACGGTCGATTATATAAAGTTATTTCCGTATAAACTAAAAAAGTGTGTTTTTAAAAGAAATTAAAAGTGTATAAATAAATGTGTTAGTGTAATAAATGTGTGTCAAATACGTACTAATGTTTTAAATGATTTTATAATAACGTTGACGAGGTATATATATATGCTATATATAGTACCGAAAATAACGCATGTGACCATGGCTGAATAAATAGTCGAAACGGCCGTAATGCTTTGAAACAATTTTGGATGAGCAGACGTAAGTACAACAAATATATTATTAATAAAATATTTACGCTACTGAGGTGAATCTTTTTAAAATTTTTTTATAAAAAAGTTGTTGAGCAAAAATATTATTATTATTATTATTATCATTATTTTTAATCGCAGGTAGTCATTTTATAAATAATAATTTTTAATGAATTTTGCTGTTTTCAGATATGAAATTGGTCAAATGGTCCAATCGGAATCGTGTTTTAAAGATATTATCATTATTTCTCTCACGCCCCCCCCCCCTCGCGTGGCGCATTACCATACTGCCTAGCCGCTCTGACGCGCGGCCCCTGCCACTGGGTCAACTCAGTACTGTACTCGCATTCGCACTCTGGCCGGACACACTAGACTAGACTACTGATTACGACAGGTGTTTGTTATCTGTTAATGGTATTTTCCGTAAGCAGAAAAGAAACATCTAGTGCAAATATAGAACAATATAGTTACAAGGTAGAGGATTTATGAAATTAGCTACAGGTTCATTGTTCCATATTAACATTATTCAATAGCACCAGCTTAAATTGAATTATAAAATAGTTAAGTTATTTGTTTCAATTAAAACTTAATGTACAGTGCAAAAAATATACGAAACATTTTTACAAGGATCTATGTTCCATCGTTTAGGCTATTTGTAAATTGCATTTACAATTCACGTAATATTAATCTGTAAAGTTATGTTTAGTTGGATATATCTAGAACAGACAGTAAATGAAAGATACATTAAGTTGACATATGAGTGAACTACCTGTAATTATTCAAGTTTTATATAAGTATCAAAATATGAGTGAATTTATTATTAATCGTATTTATTTATGTGAGTATAGTTCCAGTTGGTGTATTAATCCTCTCACTTCTGTATAGGTGTCGGGTTCCTGTAAAGCGTAAGCGCTTAAAAAGTTACGTTATCCCAACTTCGTGAGAAATGGAGGGTTGCGAAGAATGGAATTACACGGTTAAGCATGTTGCTGAGCACATATTAGCCGACTGAAAAACTGCATGTGGTGTTACTATTTACGTACAGACTTATTTTTGTACACCACTTTTTTAGCATAACTATTTATCAGATCGGAAAAATTTGAATTATTGTATGAACAAATTTACCAACTAGTCAAAACTAATGAAAGTAATTTATAAAATGGCGCTAAAAAAATTGAACAATATTCACAATTGTTTTCTTTCACCTTTTCTATCTTTCTTGACCAATTTTTGTTCTCTTCCGACCGTGACATTAGAGTATTCTAGGACTAGGGGTCTTTATTTTACAATAACCTCAAAATTTGTAATATTATACTCGTACATTGGACAGTTTTAATGAAATCTATGTTCAAGTCTAAATGATTTATAGTGACTCTCCATAATTAGGCCTGCTTCATGATTATTTTCATGTTTAGAACATTGTTTGCAAGCACTTATGGCCTTACTTCTAGCAATCTTAATTTAATAATCTTTATCTAGTTTAATTTTGCTAGATGTAATGGAATCAATCACAACACAACATGAATCCGCACAAATAAAGTGAGCATTATATAAGTTAACCTAAAAATAATTTAAAACAGCTGTTATAAATTCTCAAACAAAACTACAAAATAAAACTAGTTTCAGAATTTATAACAGATGTTTCAAATTATTTTTGTTGTGAAACATCATATTTACCCATAAACAGCCTTGATATTTAAATGATAAATTTAGTACAAAATAAGATTAATAATTTTCGTTCAATCTATCGGTAGGACTGTCTAATTTAGCACCTCAATTATTAAAACTGGTCCTATAGTAAAGAAATTCCCAATTGTCGTAGAATTTCCTTATCGAATTAAATTTAAGATATGCACAGCATATGTATGAAGCATTACAATGATTGGCTGTTTTCACTATTTCACAGGTAAATCAGAAACAATATTGAATTATTTATATATATTAGTTTAAAAGTCATTATATCCCTGCTTCACGAAGGGTTTGTCAGGGTGTCATTTGACAAGAATGTAATCCAAGAAAAACGTATTAATTTTTTTAATAACACTAATACTGACCTCTGAGATTTAGCAGCGAGCAGAGCGAGAGGCAGTCTGCGGTTCTTCCTCTTCGTTGAAAGCCGAAGTTGCTTTTAAGATTTGGTTGTTCCTCGGCGATCCATTGAGAACATAAAAGTTTAACAAAATAATGTAACCAATAAAAATAATAAACAGACAACGAAACAAAACCGTAAGAAGAATCACGGCAACTAATAACCGAGAGCACATGGGTGGAAGGGCGGGAAAGTCGCCATCCAGCATAAGGAGTGTGTGACAAGCGATGTGGTGGGGGGTGTACCACAGTGAGTCACCTCGGCCCTGCAGGTGTTTCGTGTCTCCCGCACCCTCATACCCCTAAGAGAAATTATTTTAAATGTATAAAACATGATACCGATTGAACCACTCGGGCGATTTTAAATATTAAAAGTGTAAAATTAATTAAAAATTATTGTCTACAAAATGACTACCTGCGAATTGCATATTTTTTTTTTAACATGAAGATTTTATTTTTTTATTTTTTTTTGTAACCAACAACAATTAAAATTAGGCTTGGGTAGCGTAAATTATAATATTATTCTGTTTACAAATCCGTTTTTCAAATAAAAATCGGACGAAAATTCCACCAATAAACAGGAGTACAAAATGACTCCATTTTGGTGCTGCGCCGTGTTGGCAGAATTTGTAACTAATCTTGGGATGTTTAGCCTTAATTTATATCTAAGAATAATAATCTTTTAATATAGGAATATAGTTATTCAATCAAACATTTCAGTAGGATAGATTACACCTAATATTGTACAAATTTAAAACAATCCTTCTCACACTATAATGTTAAAAACAAGAGACACCTGATAATGTGTGTACACAACCATTATAGCTAAAATTTGGCATTATTTTTATAGCAGACAATAGTGTTGCCAAGTTAAGGTAACCAGATTCATGGCATTAATATAAAGTATAGCATTATTCACCAACAACAGCATGGCTGCGTGTAAAAAAACAATCAAGAAGTATAAAAAACTGTAAAATTCCGTTTTTGGCAGCCACAAAATTGTCACTGCTTGGTTCTATGTTCCTTGACTCTATTAAAAAGTCGTGTGGTGTGCATTTGCCACTGTTTGCAGTGGGGTTCTAGCCATATATATCTTACAAATGTTGTATAAGATTTATATATACATATACATCTATACAATGATAATCTATTTTAAGTTGTTTAAATTTTTTTTATTTAACCCTTTTGGTGCCACGGTGACGATCTATCGTCACCATTTTTTCATGCGAGAAGTGCCATGGTGACGATCTATCATCACCATTTTTCCGTGCGAGAAATGCCACGGTGACAATCCATCGCCACTGCGTATTTCGTAGTTTTATTTATTTATTTGTAATCTGCTATATAGTATTTCGGTGTTTTAAAATACTTTGTGGTATATCCAGTGATATTCAGTGGTGGAAAAAAATTTGTTTTGGCTAACTAAACAGATGACAACAATAACAGATGCACAAAATCAGCTGTTTTCATTTTCACTTGCAGGTTAGAAGTGTACTGAATACTGATATTGTCCTTGTGTGATAATATTATTTTCTCGCTACAGTCATCAGTTTTTTTTTTTGAAGTTTGTTGTTCGTGTTATTTTATTATTTGTTTGTTGAAGGTTATAATTTTAGTTATTACAAGTTTAAAGTAGTATTTTGGATAATATATTGCTTTGAAATGGCGGAAAAAAATCTAAGAGGTACCGAAGTAGACAGATTACTTTTAGGTTATTCAGACGATGACTCTTTAGCCTCTGAAGATGATTTGTTACATTTGTTTGGGGATGACAGTGATCTAGACCCGTTATATCAACCAGAAAGTGATAGTGACAATCAGTTTAGTGATACTGATATTGATTTAAACTTAGATCAACCTAGTACATCAGATAAACAAAATAGGCCTAGGTTAGGTTGGGATAGGTTAGTTCTGAGTTTGGTTTTCAACCAAATAATTTAAAAATTTGGTCACTTATAGAAAACAGTATATAGATAGAAAATAGCACACTTCCCACGGGTAAAATATTTTTGGTTTGTGAGGTAAAAAAAAAAAAAATAAAAAATAAATAAAATTTTTTTTTCCTAAATTATCTAAAGTTTGGTTTTTAATAAATAATTTTTTTTTACATATAGAATCCAACTTATTTACAAATATAATTGTAGCCTAAGTAACACAAAACATTTTGACACTAAATTTGTTAAGATATCTTGTATACAATTTAATCTGTGTCGTTTATAACAAAGTTCTCCAAAAAACCATTTATACCTGTGGCATTTTTGGGTGAGTCTGTGCATTTTAGATGAGTTACTGAAATTTCCAGTTATGAAAATTTTCTTGCGGCACTCAAAGGGTTAAACCCAAGACATATTACTAAATGTAAAAACACATTTACATGTGGAATTATGGTTATTTTCATGCTGGAAGCACCAAAACGCTGCATATCAGTTGTCCTCAATTTGTGTTATTGGGATGCAATCCAAACTATAGTTTTACTATGGAAATAAATAATATTGTTATTTAATTTATGAAGAAAAACCTGATTATGTAAGTTTTACACCATAATTGTCTGAAAATATTAGATCCTTATATTTTATACCGTATGACCACTGAATAACAGCTATTGCAGGCATAGCCTCCATCATTAAATTATTTGTCAATATAGCTTCGTCTCTACAGCTTCACTACCACTACTATACACAAATAAAGCTTACATTTGAACTTTCATTAATACTAAAACCACTTTTACTGGCAATTTTACCAAATAATTTTAGTAATAATCTACTAGTTCCTACAGCTGCTGCTAGAATGCAATAGAATACAGATAAGGTATTCAGACAGGAGGGGGGGGGGTGTTTCAAAATAAATTTAGTTTTTTACCAATTTTATTAACATATTATGCAAGTGTTGTATTTTTGAGTGTGTAAAATTAAAAAAATTATTAATTTTATAGTACCGGTATTTAAAAAGTACTTGACTCTAAATGTATATAGATTTTTTTTTTTTTTTTTTTTAGATTATAAGCCGAGAACTGAAATAATAGTAGAGAAAAGGAGTCGAGCTCCTGCTCCTGAGGTTGTACAGGGGAGGTCCTCAAGAAACAGCAGAGAAAAACGTTTCTTCTCTTGATGCAGCAACTACTTCAGATTATGAAGATAAAATTTAACAGTTAACACTTAATTAATAGATATAGTTATTTTTGTCAAAGAGTTTTAACAATTACTTGAACCTTGTCATCTAACTTTTAGAGACTGTTTTCTGAAATTTCATGACCCAAGTAAGTTATTTTTCTCATGCAAAATCTATACTTTTCCTTGTTTAGATGTACATCATATTTTTGTAAACGTTCAAGGTCAGTTTCTAGTCTTCTGAGACATTCTTATTTTTGTTGATCCTTGAACAATAATATCACCAAATTAAGCCACCACTACTATATAATCTTGTATAATTTGATCTAATATCTTGTAAAAATCATTTGGTGTGGTTTTCAACCCAAAATGCAAACACTTTACAACATAAGTACCTCTATGTGTATAAATAGCAGCAATATTTGAACTTTTTTCATCCATTTCAACATGTAAATAAGCGTTGTATATATTTAATTTACAAAAGTAGCTTCCGTTAATCATTTTGTGGAAAATATCTTCAGAATTTAGTAGGGGGTACCAGCATCATTTAAGAATAGATTTACCGTGGATTTGTAATCAGGTATTGTCAATACGCTCAATTATACCTTCTTTCTCCAATATATAAAGTTCTTGAATAGCCTTTGAAAGCAAAGAGTATGGTACTGTCCTCGCTTTCAATAAACATGTTTTACTATTATTGTTGAGTTTAAAAGTACACTTGTAATTTTGAATTTGACCCATAGTAGGTTAAAATTTGTTGAAATATTTATCAAATAAGTGTTTCTTTAAGAGTTCAACATTTGCTGAGCTTATCATTTTGATATCTGTAAAATTTTAAGATATTTTATTTATAGTTTCTATAGTTGCTACTAGAATGCAATAGAATATGGATAATAAGGTATTCAGACAGGAGGGGGTAAAATTTTCCAAATAAATTTAGTTTTTTACCAATTTTATTAAGTATTAATAGTTGATTTGATAAGAACATATTAAGCAAGTGTTGCTTTTTAGTGTGTAGAATTCATATCATGATTCACATTATGCACTTTTAAAAAAATATTAAATATTATAGTATTTAAAAAGTACATGACTCTAAATGTATATAGATTTATTATTTTTTTTAGATTATCATAAGCGGATAACTGAAATAATAGTAGAGAAAAAAAAGTCGAGCTCCTGCTCCTGAAGTTGTACAGGAGAGCAGGTCCTCGAAGAAACAGCAGGGATAAATAGTTTCTGCTCCTGATACAGCAACTACTTCAGATTATGGAGGTAATTATTTTTGACTAATTGTGTCCATGGATTCGCCTGTTTGAAACATGGGATATTATGTTCCAAACATAAAATAGAATATCTAAAAGCACATTATTTACTTAGTAATTATCATATCTAGACCAACATACAAAATAGATATCAAAAAGAATATTTTTTTTTTTTTAATCATTCCTAAACATGACAGGTTCCAATATACCCGTTCTTAGTAACAGCATTAACACAATGATAATCACAGTTTTTGTTTTGTTTTTTGAAAGGTACAAAATCTTCATAGACTATTAGAAGGCCTGCATTGATTCATAGCTATACTCTATCGAGTCATGTCCCACGTTCAAATTAAATCCATTTATAATGTT
Organism: Aphrophora alni; assembly: GCA_963513935.1. Taxonomy (NCBI): domain Eukaryota; kingdom Metazoa; phylum Arthropoda; class Insecta; order Hemiptera; family Aphrophoridae; genus Aphrophora; species Aphrophora alni. The sequence goes on along the minus strand of OY740770.1, from coordinate 72,997,726 downwards.
GAAACCTTTGAAGCAATTTTTATAATTCTTCTAATTAAAAATTAAGTTTTAATTATTTTTTACCATCTTAGAAATTTATAAATGTGTTAATGAGATGTTTTTATTTTGTGTAACATGAGCTATGAGTTTCTTGAAAAGGGAAATGTCTGGTTTATGGAAAGGACATGGTGGTGGGTGGGGGTTGTACTGCAAATTTTTATTCCCACTACTTATCTTGCACAAATATGTCAGTTTGAATATAGTAAAATGACTATAATAAACCGTTATAATAAGTACCAACTTTCTATGATCAAATGGTACGTTCTCCCTGAAATGTCAAATGTGCTCAAGAAATAGTTTTCGTCTTGATTACTAGTAAAAAGAGGCCTACTTTAGCCGATTTTTAAATTTCAATTAATGATTAAATCATATACCAATTTCATCATTGACAATAGATATATAATATCAGTGATGAAATTGGTATATAATATCCAAAACGCACATAGTCCTCAATGGATTAATAATTGAATATTATTTGAAGGCTCCATTTGTTTGTTTTAATGACAGGTTTACATTTGAATATCTACAGTTGAAAGACTATCTCATGAATGTCTTGCATCTGTTCATATGAAGCTCTCAAAAGATCACTAATAGTAAACAGCTGAAAAACCTATAAAATTTAAATGATAATGGAAAAGCTGTTTTTCAAGCATGTGTGAAATGTACATATATTTATTAGAAAACTATTGTATATCATTTACATTTTTGCATTAGAATTATTTGATAATATAAGCGATGATAAATTAATACTTGAAATTATAGTTGTTTTGAGCTCATTCGCCCACAATCAAGCATCACATTAGATAAGTTTTCCGTCAAATAAAAAGTCGTTTAAATACAGTAAAACATAAATAATATATAGAGTATGACAATATGCACTGACGAGTTTAAATTGATTTCATGCATTTTGTTTTAAATGGAGCCATCATACATGGAATTGGGCAATGTACATGTGAATGTCGACCAGGAAAAGAAAAGTTGACAATTTTTAAAGCACATGCAAGAGTTGGCTTTCATTTTAGAATCCACGTATCCAAATCTTCGTATTTGTTGATTTGTTTTTTGATGTTACGTTATTATTATTTACACAATACATCTAGATACAGGAAGGTGATAAACTTAATTGATCAGAAGGGAAGAATATTTGGAAAATCCAGTCGAATTGTGCATATGCCAATATTACAATTATAACTAGGACAACAATTATTCTTGAACAAATTTATGGACAAAGTAAAAAAGATGCGCAAAAATTAGGGCTTATTGTAATGAAAGGAAGGCTACAAGAGAATGTCAATCTCAGAAATCAGAAGAGCAATATACAATTACCAAAGTTTGGACAAAATGAAATTTAGAGGAGTTCTTGTTTGAAATACCTCGGGGGGAAATGGTATTAATATAATGATAAACACACATTAGAGGAATATAGAATAATAAGGCCAGAGAATCGGAGATATATTGCAAATAAAATGATGTATTACAAGAAACTCTTGTTGAGTTTTCCCACATGACGTATTGATTTTTCGTGTTCTTCAAGTTGATACAACCATGTTACAGAAAAGTTGCACAGTTTACAATGAAATCTATTTTCAATAAATTTGTATTATATTTTGATCTGTGGTGTACTCCCGCAAGATGCTCTATATGATATTTTTCATTAATAGAGGTTAAATCACATATTCCACAATACATCGTAGATGATACTCGTTAATGTTCTACTACTTCAGGTCCAAATGTTTTCACAGTTTCTTTGTGGCGCCAGGTTTGTTCATGGTTCACTAAGTCACTAGTCAAAACTTTGTCACAAGCTTGACAATAGTTGATAGTTGATTTCATTTCTATATGAAATTCTGATGATTTGTGCGAATAACGCTAAAACAATTACAGTACATACAGTATTTTCCTTCTTCAATTTTCTCCTTCGAAGCCTGGTATTCATTTTCATTTTTGAACATATTTTCACAATCTCTTTGAAAAGTTTTACATTCAGAACACTTCAAGTATTGTCCTTTGTAATGTGCTGTTATATAAAACTGTCCTGAAGCAAATTTTGCATACTGCATTTTTTCGAAGAAGTCTTCATGACTCACATGTTCATCTGTAAGGAAGTGATAGATTAAAGAAGCTTTATCTGTAATACCAACCTTACATAAAACACACAGGTACTTGTTATTGTTAAAAAACACATACTGATGACTGTGTGAAAAATCATCTTTTACTTTTCATTCTGAAAGCTTAAAACGCTGTTCTACTGAATATTGATGCACTTTATACAATTTTCCATTTATACATTTTTCTTTACAAACTTTACACTAGAGAATGGAGACATCTAATTTTGAACTTAAACAAAATAATCTATGTTACTTATCATAGAATATATCAAACGTGTTTTAGATGACAAATGAACTTCATGCGCAGTTACATCCATGGTTAATTTGCATTTATTACAGAAATACATATAAAATGGTAGACAATCTTCGAATTATAAATGTTTCTGGCTTAGCATATGATTTGTATAAACAGCATTGTAATTGCATTGGATTCTACATTAAGAACAATTTAAAAAATGAAGTTCATCTATTTTTTTATCTCCTTTGTAATTCAATAGCAACAAAAGATGTCTTCTTGTTTTCTTATGTGTTTGCAAAGTTATCCCACTTTGGAAGTCTTGTGAATCGTGTTGCAAGTGGTTTTCCTGATTTTCATTTTTTACTAGTGACATGTCACAGAGATGAGTGGATAATAGATGACCCACGGATGATTCAGCAGGGCAACACTTACATATAAGCCTCAAATTTTTTAAATGAAAATAAACATTATTAATCAAAAAACAATAATAAATGTCAAGAAAACACTGACTTAGTTGTGTTAAGCACAAATAACATAGATAGAGAACAAATAAGAAATTTGTAACTATGGTCTACAACCAGTTATCACCTAACTATTCAGATTAATTTGTTGTTGTTTTCTTAATGTTTAAAGGCAAAAAAAAAATGTTAACAAAAACAGAGGATAAAATCCCTTAGTCCTTGGATACTCTAGCTACAGAGTCAAATGAAACAAGAGTTGTTCAAAAGAAACCTGCTTGGAAAGATGAAAAAAGGGAAAAATCTGACACAATCCCCTATTTACATCTTGATTTAATCTCATGACTCTGTTGTATTATTATTTACACAATACATCCTAGATATACATGAAGGTGATAAATTTAATTGATCAGAAGGGAAGAATATTTGGAAAATCCAGTCGAATTGTGCATATGCCAATTTTACAATTATAACTAGGACAACAATTATTATTGAACAAGTTTATGGACAAAGTAAAAAAAGATGCGCCAAAATTAGGACTTATTGTAATGAAAGGAAGGCTACAAGAGAATGTCAATCTCAGAAATCAGAAGAGCAATATACAATTACCAAAGTTTGGACAAAATGAAATTTAGAGGAGTTCTTGTTTTAAATACCTCGGGGGGAAATGGTATTAATATAATGATAAACACACATTAGAGGAATATAGAATGATAAAGCCAGAGAATCGGAGATATTTTGCAAATAAAATGATGTATTACAAGAAACTCTTGTTGAGTTTTCCCGCATGACGTATTGATTTTTCGTGTTCTTCAAGTTGATACAACTCTGTTACAGAAAAGTTGCACAGTTTACAATGAAATCTATTTTCAATAAATTTGTATTATATTTTGATCTGTGGTGTACTCCCGCAAGATGCTCTATATGATATTTTTCATTAATAGAGGTTAAATCACATATTCCACAATACATCGTAGACGATCCTCGTTAATGTTCTACTACTTCAGGTCCAAATGTTTTCACAGTTTCTTTGTGGTGCCAGGTTTGTTCATGTTTCACTAAGTCACTAGTCAAAACTTTGTCACAAGCTTGACAATAGTTGATAGTTGATTTCATTTCTATATGAAATTCTGACGATTTGTGCGAATAACGCTAAAACAATTACAGTACATACAGTATTTTCCTTCTTCAATTTTCTCCTTCGAAGCCTGGTATTCATTTTCATTTTTGAACATATTTTCACAATCTCTTTGAAAAGTTTTACATTCAGAACACTTCAAGTATTGTCCTTTGATATGTGCTGTTATATAAAACTGTCCTGAAGCAAATTTTGCATACTGCATTTTTTCGAAGAAGTCTTCATGACTCACATGTTCATCTGTAAGGAAGTGATAGATTAAAGAAGCTTTATCTGTAATAGTAACCTTACATAAAACACACAGGTACTTGTTATTGTTAAAAAACACATACTGATGACTGTGTGAAAAATCATCTTTTACTTTTCATTCTGAAAGCTTAAAACGCTGTTCTACTGAATATTGATGCACTTTATACAATTTTCCATTTATACATTTTTCTTTACAAACTTTACACTAGAGAATGGAGACATCTAATTTTGAACTTAAACAAAATAATCTATGTTACTTATCATAGAATATATCAAACGTGTTTTAGATGACAAATGAACTTCATGCGCAGTTACATCCATGGTTAATTTGCATTTATTACAGAAATACATATAAAATGGTAGACAATCTTCGAATTATAAATGTTTCTGGCTTAGCATATGATTTGTATAAACAGCATTGTAATTGCATTGGATTCTACATTAAGAACAATTTAAAAAATGAAGTTCATCTATTTTTTTATCTCCTTTGTAATTCAATAGCAACAAAAGATGTCTTCATGTTTTCTTATGCGTTTGCAAAGTTATCCCACTTGGAAGTCTTGTGAATCGTGTTGCAAGTGGTTTTCTTTATTTTCATTTTTTACTAGTGACATGTCACAGAGATGAGTGGATAATAGATGACCCACGGATGATTCAGCAGGGCAACCCTTACATATAAGCCTCAAATTTTTTAAATGAAAATATACATTATTAATCAAAAAACATAATAATAAATGTCAAGAAAACACTGACTTAGTTGTGTTAAGCACAAATAACATAGATAGAGAACAAATAAGAAATTTGTAACTATGGTCTACAACCAGTTATCACCTAACTATTCAGATTAATTTGTTGTTGTTTTCTTAATGTTTAAAGGCAAAAAAAAAATGTTAACAAAAACAGAGGATAAAATCCCTTAGTCCTTGGATACTCTAGCTACAGAGTCAAATGAAACAAGAGTTGTTCAAAAGAAACCTGCTTGGAAAGATGAAAAAAGGGAAAAATCTGACACAATCCCCTATTTACATCTTGATTTAATCTCATGACTCTGTTGTATTATTATTTACACAATACATCCTAGATATACATGAAGGTGATAAATTTAATTGATCAGAAGGGAAGAATATTTGGAAAATCCAGTCGAATTGTGCATATGCCAATTTTACAATTATAACTAGGACAACAATTATTATTGAACAAGTTTATGAACAAAGTAAAAAAAGATGCGCCAAAATTAGGACTTATTGTAATGAAAGGAAGGCTACAAGAGAATGTCAATCTCAGAAATCAGAAGAGCAATATACAATTACCAAAGTTTGGACAAAATGAAATTTAGAGGAGTTCTTGTTTTAAATACCTCGGGGGGAAATGGTATTAATATAATGATAAACACACATTAGAGGAATATAGAATGATAAAGCCAGAGAATCGGAGATATTTTGCAAATAAAATGATGTATTACAAGAAACTCTTGTTGAGTTTTCCCGCATGACGTATTGATTTTTCGTGTTCTTCAAGTTGATACAACTCTGGTACAGAAAAGTTGCACAGTTTACAATGAAATCTATTTTCAATAAATTTGTATTATATTTTGATCTGTGGTGTACTCCCGCAAGATGCTCTATATGATATTTTTCATTAATAGAGGTTAAATCACATATTCCACAATACATCGTAGACGATCCTCGTTAATGTTCTACTACTTCAGGTCCAAATGTTTTCACAGTTTCTTTGTGGTGCCAGGTTTGTTCATGTTTCACTAAGTCACTAGTCAAAACTTTGTCACAAGCTTGACAATAGTTGATAGTTGATTTCATTTCTATATGAAATTCTGACGATTTGTGCGAATAACGCTAAAACAATTACAGTACATACAGTATTTTCCTTCTTCAATTTTCTCCTTCGAAGCCTGGTATTCATTTTCATTTTTGAACATATTTTCACAATCTCTTTGAAAAGTTTTACATTCAGAACACTTCAAGTATTGTCCTTTGATATGTGCTGTTATATAAAACTGTCCTGAAGCAAATTTTGCATACTGCATTTTTTCGAAGAAGTCTTCATGACTCACATGTTCATCTGTAAGGAAGTGATAGATTAAAGAAGCTTTATCTGTAATACCAACCTTACATAAAACACACAGGTACTTGTTATTGTTAAAAAACACATACTGATGACTGTGTGAAAAATCATCTTTTACTTTTCATTCTGAAAGCTTAAAACGCTGTTCTACTGAATATTGATGCACTTTATACAATTTTCCATTTATACATTTTTCTTTACAAACTTTACACTAGAGAATGGAGACATCTAATTTTGAACTTAAACAAAATAATCTATGTTACTTATCATAGAATATATCAAACGTGTTTTAGATGACAAATGAACTTCATGCGCAGTTACATCCATGGTTAATTTGCATTTATTACAGAAATACATATAAAATGGTAGACAATCTTCGAATTATAAATGTTTCTGGCTTAGCATATGATTTGTATAAACAGCATTGTAATTGCATTGGATTCTACATTAAGAACAATTTAAAAAATGAAGTTCATCTATTTTTTTATCTCCTTTGTAATTCAATAGCAACAAAAGATGTCTTCTTGTTTTCTTATGTGTTTGCAAAGTTATCCCACTTTGGAAGTCTTGTGAATCGTGTTGCAAGTGGTTTTCTTGATTTTCATTTTTTACTAGTGACATGTCACAGAGATGAGTGGATAATAGATGACCCACGGATGATTCAGCAGGGCAACCCTTACATATAAGCCTCAAATTTTTTAAATGAAAATATACATTATTAATCAAAAAACATAATAATAAATGTCAAGAAAACACTGACTTAGTTGTGTTAAGCACAAATAACATAGATAAAGAACAAATAAGAAATTTGTAACTATGGTCTACAACCAGTTATCACCTAACTATTCAGATTAATTTGTTGTTGTTTTCTTAATGTTTAAAGGCAAAAAAAAATGTTAACAAAAACAGAGGATAAAATCCGTTCGTCCTTAGATACTCTAGCTACAGAGTCAAATGAAACAAGAGTTGTTCAAAAGAAACCTGCTTGGAAAGATGAAAAAAGGGAAAAATCTGACACAATCCCCTATTTACATCTTGATTTAATCTCATGACTCTGTTGTATTATTATTTACACAATACATCTAGATATACATGAAGGTGATAAATTTAATCGATCAGAAGGGAAGAATATTTGGAAAATCTAGTCGAATTGTGCATATGCCAATTTTACAATTATAACTAGGACAACAATTATTATTGAACAAGTTTATGGACAAAGTAAAAAAAGATGCGCCAAAATTAGGACTTATTGTAATGAAAGGAAGGCTACAAGAGAATGTCAATCTCAGAAATCAGAAGAGCAATATACAATTACCAAAGTTTGGACAAAATGAAATTTAGAGGAGTTCTTGTTTTAAATACCTCGGGGGGAAATGGTATTAATATAATGATAAACACACATTAGAGGAATATAGAATGATAAAGCCAGAGAATCGGAGATATTTTGCAAATAAAATGATGTATTACAAGAAACTCTTGTTGAGTTTTCCCGCATGACGTATTGATTTTTCGTGTTCTTCAAGTTGATACAACTCTGTTACAGAAAAGTTGCACAGTTTACAATGAAATCTATTTTCAATAAATTTGTATTATATTTTGATCTGTGGTGTACTCCCGCAAGATGCTCTATATGATATTTTTCATTAATAGAGGTTAAATCACATATTCCACAATACATCGTAGACGATCCTCGTTAATGTTCTACTACTTCAGGTCCAAATGTTTTCACAGTTTCTTTGTGGTGCCAGGTTTGTTCATGTTTCACTAAGTCACTAGTCAAAACTTTGTCACAAGCTTGACAATAGTTGATAGTTGATTTCATTTCTATATGAAATTCTGACGATTTGTGCGAATAACGCTAAAACAATTACAGTACATACAGTATTTTCCTTCTTCAATTTTCTCCTTCGAAGCCTGGTATTCATTTTCATTTTTGAACATATTTTCACAATCTCTTTGAAAAGTTTTACATTCAGAACACTTCAAGTATTGTCCTTTGTAATGTGCTGTTATATAAAACTGTCCTGAAGCAAATTTTGCATACTGCATTTTTTCGAAGAAGTCTTCATGACTCACATGTTCATCTGTAAGGAAGTGATAGATTAAAGAAGCTTTATCTGTAATACCAACCTTACATAAAACACACAGGTACTTGTTATTGTTAAAAAACACATACTGATGACTGTGTGAAAAATCATCTTTTACTTTTCATTCTGAAAGCTTAAAACGCTGTTCTACTGAATATTGATGCACTTTATACAATTTTCCATTTATACATTTTTCTTTACAAACTTTACACTAGAGAATGGAGACATCTAATTTTGAACTTAAACAAAATAATCTATGTTACTTATCATAGAATATATCAAACGTGTTTTAGATGACAAATGAACTTCATGCGCAGTTACATCCATGGTTAATTTGCATTTATTACAGAAATACATATAAAATGGTAGACAATCTTCGAATTATAAATGTTTCTGGCTTAGCATATGATTTGTATAAACAGCATTGTAATTGCATTGGATTCTACATTAAGAACAATTTAAAAAATGAAGTTCATCTATTTTTTTATCTCCTTTGTAATTCAATAGCAACAAAAGATGTCTTCTTGTTTTCTTATGTGTTTGCAAAGTTATCCCACTTTGGAAGTCTTGTGAATCGTGTTGCAAGTGGTTTTCTTGATTTTCATTTTTTACTAGTGACATGTCACAGAGATGAGTGGATAATAGATGACCTACGGATGATTCAGCAGGGCAACACTTACATATAAGCCTCAAATTTTTTAAATGAAAATAAACATTATTAATCAAAAAACATAATAATAAATGTCAAGAAAACACTGACTTAGTTATGTTAAGCACAAATAACATGGATAAAGAACAAATTAGAAATTTGTAACTGTGGTCTACAACCAGTTATCACCTAACTATTCAGATTACTTTGTTGTTGTTTTCTTAATGTTTAAAGGCAAAAAAAAAATTGTTAACAAAAACAGAGGATAAAATCCCTTCGTCCTTGGATACTCTAGCTACAGAGTCAAATGAAACAAGAGTTGTTCAAAAGAAACCTGCTTGGAAAGATGAAAAAAGGGAAAAATCTGACACAATCCCCTATTTACATCTTGATTTAATCTCATGACTCTGTTGTATTATTATTTACACAATACATCTAGATATACGTGAAGGTGATAAATTTAATCGATCAGAAGGGAAGAATATTTGGAAAATCTAGTCGAATTGTGCATATGCCAATTTTACAATTATAACTAGGACAACAATTATTATTGAACAAGTTTATGGACAAAGTAAAAAAAGATGCGCCAAAATTAGGACTTATTGTAATGAAAGGAAGGCTACAAGAGAATGCCAATCTCAGAAATCAGAAGAGCAATATACAATTACCAAAGTTTGGACAAAATGAAATTTAGAGGAGTTCTTGTTTTAAATACCTCGGGGGGAAATGGTATTAATATAATGATAAACACACATTAGAGGAATATGGAATGATAAGGCCAGAGAATCGGAGATATTTAGCAAATAAAATGATGTATTACAAGAAACTCTTGTTGAGTTTTCACGTATGACGTATTGATTTTTCGTGTTCTTCAAGTTGATACAACTCTGTTACAGAAAAGTTGCACAGTTTACAATGAAATCTATTTTCAATAAATTTGTATTATATTTTGATCTGTGGTGTACTCCCGCAAGATGCTCTATATGATATTTTTCATTAATAGAGGTTAAATCACATATTCCACAATACATCGTAGACGATCCTCGTTAATGTTCTACTACTTCAGGTCCAAATGTTTTCACAGTTTCTTTGTGGCGCCAGGTTTGTTCATGTTTCACTAAGTCACTAGTCAAAACTTTGTCACAAGCTTGACAATAGTTGATAGTTGATTTCATTTCTATATGAAATTCTGATGATTTGTGCGAATAACGCTAAAACAATTACAGTACATACAGTATTTTCCTTCTTCAATTTTCTCCTTCGAAGCCTGGTATTCATTTTCATTTTTGAACATATTTTCACAATCTCTTTGAAAAGTTTTACATTCAGAACACTTCAAGTATTGTCCTTTGATATGTGCTGTTATATAAAACTGTCCTGAAGCAAATTTTGCATACTGCATTTTTTCGAAGAAGTCTTCATGACTCACATGTTCATCTGTAAGGAAGTGATAGATTAAAGAAGCTTTATCTGTAATACCAACCTTACATAAAACACACAGGTACTTGTTATTGTTAAAAAACACATACTGATGACTGTGTGAAAAATCATCTTTTACTTTTCATTCTGAAAGCTTAAAACGCTGTTCTACTGAATATTGATGCACTTTATACAATTTTCCATTTATACATTTTTCTTTACAAACTTTACACTAGAGAATGGAGACATCTAATTTTGAACTTAAACAAAATAATCTATGTTACTTATCATAGAATATATCAAACGTGTTTTAGATGACAAATGAACTTCATGCGCAGTTACATCCATGGTTAATTTGCATTTATTACAGAAATACATATAAAATGGTAGACAATCTTCGAATTATAAATGTTTCTGGCTTAGCATATGATTTGTATAAACAGCATTGTAATTGCATTGGATTCTACATTAAGAACAATTTAAAAAATGAAGTTCATCTATTTTTTTATCTCCTTTGTAATTCAATAGCAACAAAAGATGTCTTCTTGTTTTCTTATGTGTTTGCAAAGTTATCCCACTTTGGAAGTCTTGTGAATCGTGTTGCAAGTGGTTTTCTTGATTTTCATTTTTTACTAGTGACATGTCACAGAGATGAGTGGATAATAGATGACCCACGGATGATTCAGCAGGGCAACACTTACATATAAGCCTCAAATTTTTTAAATGAAAATAAACATTATTAATCAAAAAACATAATAATAAATGTCAAGAAAACACTGACTTAGTTATGTTAAGCACAAATAACATGGATAAAGAACAAATAAGAAATTTGTAACTATGGTCTACAACCAGTTATCACCTAACTATTCAGATTACTTTGTTGTTGTTTTCTTAATGTTTAAAGGCAAAAAAAAAAATTGTTAACAAAAACAGAGGATAAAATCCCTTCGTCCTTGGATACTCTAGCTACAGAGTCAAATGAAACAAGAGTTGTTCAAAAGAAACCTGCTTGGAAAGATGAAAAAAGGGAAAAATCTGACACAATCCCCTATTTACATCTTGATTTAATCTCATGACTCTGTTGTATTATTATTTACACAATACATCTAGATATACGTGAAGGTGATAAATTTAATCGATCAGAAGGGAAGAATATTTGGAAAATCTAGTCGAATTGTGCATATGCCAATTTTACAATTATAACTAGGACAACAATTATTATTGAACAAGTTTATGGACAAAGTAAAAAAAGATGCGCCAAAATTAGGACTTATTGTAATGAAAGGAAGGCTACAAGAGAATGTCAATCTCAGAAATCAGAAGAGCAATATACAATTACCAAAGTTTGGACAAAATGAAATTTAGAGGAGTTCTTGTTTTAAATACCTCGGGGGGAAATGGTATTAATATAATGATAAACACACATTAGAGGAATATAGAATGATAAAGCCAGAGAATCGGAGATATTTTGCAAATAAAATGATGTATTACAAGAAACTCTTGTTGAGTTTACCGCATGACGTATTGATTTTTCGTGTTCTTCAAGTTGATACAACTCTGTTACAGAAAAGTTGCACAGTTTACAATGAAATCTATTTTCAATAAATTTGTATTATATTTTGATCTGTGGTGTACTCCCGCAAGATGCTCTATATGATATTTTTCATTAATAGAGGTTAAATCACATATTCCACAATACATCGTAGACGATCCTCGTTAATGTTCTACTACTTCAGGTCCAAATGTTTTCACAGTTTCTTTGTGGTGCCAGGTTTGTTCATGTTTCACTAAGTCACTAGTCAAAACTTTGTCACAAGCTTGACAATAGTTGATAGTTGATTTCATTTCTATATGAAATTCTGACGATTTGTGCGAATAACGCTAAAACAATTACAGTACATACAGTATTTTCCTTCTTCAATTTTCTCCTTCGAAGCCTGGTATTCATTTTCATTTTTGAACATATTTTCACAATCTCTTTGAAAAGTTTTACATTCAGAACACTTCAAGTATTGTCCTTTGATATGTGCTGTTATATAAAACTGTCCTGAAGCAAATTTTGCATACTGCATTTTTTCGAAGAAGTCTTCATGACTCACATGTTCATCTGTAAGGAAGTGATAGATTAAAGAAGCTTTATCTGTAATACCAACCTTACATAAAACACACAGGTACTTGTTATTGTTAAAAAACACATACTGATGACTGTGTGAAAAATCATCTTTTACTTTTCATTCTGAAAGCTTAAAACGCTGTTCTACTGAATATTGATGCACTTTATACAATTTTCCATTTATACATTTTTCTTTACAAACTTTACAGTAGAGAATGGAGACATCTAATTTTGAACTGAAACAAAATAATCTATGTTACTTATCATAGAATATATCAAACGTGTTTTAGATGACAAATGAACTTCATGCGCAGTTACATCCATGGTTAATTTGCATTTATTACAGAAATACATATAAAATGGTAGACAATCTTCGAATTATAAATGTTTCTGGCTTAGCATATGATTTGTATAAACAGCATTGTAATTGCATTGGATTCTACATTAAGAACAATTTAAAAAATGAAGTTCATCTATTTTTTTATCTCCTTTGTAATTCAATAGCAACAAAAGATGTCTTCATGTTTTCTTATGCGTTTGCAAAGTTATCCCACTTGGAAGTCTTGTGAATCGTGTTGCAAGTGGTTTTCTTTATTTTCATTTTTTACTAGTGACATGTCACAGAGATGAGTGGATAATAGATGACCCACGGATGATTCAGCAGGGCAACCCTTACATATAAGCCTCAAATTTTTTAAATGAAAATATACATTATTAATCAAAAAACATAATAATAAATGTCAAGAAAACACTGACTTAGTTGTGTTAAGCACAAATAACATAGATAAAGAACAAATAAGAAATTTGTAACTATGGTCTACAACCAGTTATCACCTAACTATTCAGATTAATTTGTTGTTGTTTTCTTAATGTTTAAAGGCAAAAAAAAATGTTAACAAAAACAGAGGATAAAATCCGTTCGTCCTTAGATACTCTAGCTACAGAGTCAAATGAAACAAGAGTTGTTCAAAAGAAACCTGCTTGGAAAGATGAAAAAAGGGAAAAATCTGACACAATCCCCTATTTACATCTTGATTTAATCTCATGACTCTGTTGTATTATTATTTACACAATACATCTAGATATACATGAAGGTGATAAATTTAATCGATCAGAAGGGAAGAATATTTGGAAAATCTAGTCGAATTGTGCATATGCCAATTTTACAATTATAACTAGGACAACAATTATTATTGAACAAGTTTATGGACAAAGTAAAAAAAGATGCGCCAAAATTAGGACTTATTGTAATGAAAGGAAGGCTACAAGAGAATGTCAATCTCAGAAATCAGAAGAGCAATATACAATTACCAAAGTTTGGACAAAATGAAATTTAGAGGAGTTCTTGTTTTAAATACCTCGGGGGGAAATGGTATTAATATAATGATAAACACACATTAGAGGAATATAGAATGATAAAGCCAGAGAATCGGAGATATTTTGCAAATAAAATGATGTATTACAAGAAACTCTTGTTGAGTTTTCCCGCATGACGTATTGATTTTTCGTGTTCTTCAAGTTGATACAACTCTGTTACAGAAAAGTTGCACAGTTTACAATGAAATCTATTTTCAATAAATTTGTATTATATTTTGATCTGTGGTGTACTCCCGCAAGATGCTCTATATGATATTTTTCATTAATAGAGGTTAAATCACATATTCCACAATACATCGTAGACGATCCTCGTTAATGTTCTACTACTTCAGGTCCAAATGTTTTCACAGTTTCTTTGTGGTGCCAGGTTTGTTCATGTTTCACTAAGTCACTAGTCAAAACTTTGTCACAAGCTTGACAATAGTTGATAGTTGATTTCATTTCTATATGAAATTCTGACGATTTGTGCGAATAACGCTAAAACAATTACAGTACATACAGTATTTTCCTTCTTCAATTTTCTCCTTCGAAGCCTGGTATTCATTTTCATTTTTGAACATATTTTCACAATCTCTTTGAAAAGTTTTACATTCAGAACACTTCAAGTATTGTCCTTTGATATGTGCTGTTATATAAAACTGTCCTGAAGCAAATTTTGCATACTGCATTTTTTCGAAGAAGTCTTCATGACTCACATGTTCATCTGTAAGGAAGTGATAGATTAAAGAAGCTTTATCTGTAATACCAACCTTACATAAAACACACAGGTACTTGTTATTGTTAAAAAACACATACTGATGACTGTGTGAAAAATCATCTTTTACTTTTCATTCTGAAAGCTTAAAACGCTGTTCTACTGAATATTGATGCACTTTATACAATTTTCCATTTATACATTTTTCTTTACAAACTTTACACTAGAGAATGGAGACATCTAATTTTGAACTTAAACAAAATAATCTATGTTACTTATCATAGAATATATCAAACGTGTTTTAGATGACAAATGAACTTCATGCGCAGTTACATCCATGGTTAATTTGCATTTATTACAGAAATACATATAAAATGGTAGACAATCTTCGAATTATAAATGTTTCTGGCTTAGCATATGATTTGTATAAACAGCATTGTAATTGCATTGGATTCTACATTAAGAACAATTTAAAAAATGAAGTTCATCTATTTTTTTATCTCCTTTGTAATTCAATAGCAACAAAAGATGTCTTCTTGTTTTCTTATGTGTTTGCAAAGTTATCCCACTTTGGAAGTCTTGTGAATCGTGTTGCAAGTGGTTTTCTTGATTTTCATTTTTTACTAGTGACATGTCACAGAGATGAGTGGATAATAGATGACCCACGGATGATTCAGCAGGGCAACCCTTACATATAAGCCTCAAATTTTTTAAATGAAAATATACATTATTAATCAAAAAACATAATAATAAATGTCAAGAAAACACTGACTTAGTTGTGTTAAGCACAAATAACATAGATAAAGAACAAATAAGAAATTTGTAACTATGGTCTACAACCAGTTATCACCTAACTATTCAGATTAATTTGTTGTTGTTTTCTTAATGTTTAAAGGCAAAAAAAAAATGTTAACAAAAACAGAGGATAAAATCCGTTCGTCCTTAGATACTCTAGCTACAGAGTCAAATGAAACAAGAGTTGTTCAAAAGAAACCTGCTTGGAAAGATGAAAAAAGGGAAAAATCTGACACAATCCCCTATTTACATCTTGATTTAATCTCATGACTCTGTTGTATTATTATTTACACAATACATCTAGATATACATGAAGGTGATAAATTTAATCGATCAGAAGGGAAGAATATTTGGAAAATCTAGTCGAATTGTGCATATGCCAATTTTACAATTATAACTAGGACAACAATTATTATTGAACAAGTTTATGGACAAAGTAAAAAAAGATGCGCCAAAATTAGGACTTATTGTAATGAAAGGAAGGCTACAAGAGAATGTCAATCTCAGAAATCAGAAGAGCAATATACAATTACCAAAGTTTGGACAAAATGAAATTTAGAGGAGTTCTTGTTTTAAATACCTCGGGGGGAAATGGTATTAATATAATGATAAACACACATTAGAGGAATATAGAATGATAAAGCCAGAGAATCGGAGATATTTTGCAAATAAAATGATGTATTACAAGAAACTCTTGTTGAGTTTTCCCGCATGACGTATTGATTTTTCGTGTTCTTCAAGTTGATACAACTCTGTTACAGAAAAGTTGCACAGTTTACAATGAAATCTATTTTCAATAAATTTGTATTATATTTTGATCTGTGGTGTACTCCCGCAAGATGCTCTATATGATATTTTTCATTAATAGAGGTTAAATCACATATTCCACAATACATCGTAGACGATCCTCGTTAATGTTCTACTACTTCAGGTCCAAATGTTTTCACAGTTTCTTTGTGGTGCCAGGTTTGTTCATGTTTCACTAAGTCACTAGTCAAAACTTTGTCACAAGCTTGACAATAGTTGATAGTTGATTTCATTTCTATATGAAATTCTGACGATTTGTGCGAATAACGCTAAAACAATTACAGTACATACAGTATTTTCCTTCTTCAATTTTCTCCTTCGAAGCCTGGTATTCATTTTCATTTTTGAACATATTTTCACAATCTCTTTGAAAAGTTTTACATTCAGAACACTTCAAGTATTGTCCTTTGATATGTGCTGTTATATAAAACTGTCCTGAAGCAAATTTTGCATACTGCATTTTTTCGAAGAAGTCTTCATGACTCACATGTTCATCTGTAAGGAAGTGATAGATTAAAGAAGCTTTATCTGTAATACCAACCTTACATAAAACACACAGGTACTTGTTATTGTTAAAAAACACATACTGATGACTGTGTGAAAAATCATCTTTTACTTTTCATTCTGAAAGCTTAAAACGCTGTTCTACTGAATATTGATGCACTTTATACAATTTTCCATTTATACATTTTTCTTTACAAACTTTACACTAGAGAATGGAGACATCTAATTTTGAACTTAAACAAAATAATCTATGTTACTTATCATAGAATATATCAAACGTGTTTTAGATGACAAATGAACTTCATGCGCAGTTACATCCATGGTTAATTTGCATTTATTACAGAAATACATATAAAATGGTAGACAATCTTCGAATTATAAATGTTTCTGGCTTAGCATATGATTTGTATAAACAGCATTGTAATTGCATTGGATTCTACATTAAGAACAATTTAAAAAATGAAGTTCATCTATTTTTTTATCTCCTTTGTAATTCAATAGCAACAAAAGATGTCTTCTTGTTTTCTTATGTGTTTGCAAAGTTATCCCACTTTGGAAGTCTTGTGAATCGTGTTGCAAGTGGTTTTCTTGATTTTCATTTTTTACTAGTGACATGTCACAGAGATGAGTGGATAATAGATGACCCACGGATGATTCAGCAGGGCAACACTTACATATAAGCCTCAAATTTTTTAAATGAAAATAAACATTATTAATCAAAAAACAATAATAAATGTCAAGAAAACACTGACTTAGTTATGTTAAGGACAAATAACATGGATAAAGAACAAATAAGAAATTTGTAACTATGGTCTACAACCAGTTATCACCTAACTATTCAGATTAATTTGTTGTTGTTTTCCTAATGTTTAAAGGCAAAAAAAAATATTGTTAACAAAAACAGAGGATAAAATCCCTTAGTCCTTGGATACTCTAGCTACAGAGTCAAATGAAACAAGAGTTGTTCAAAAGAAACCTGCTTGGAAAGATGAAAAAAGGAAAAAATCTGACACAATCCCCTATTTACATCTTGATTTAATCTCATGACTCTGTTGTATTATTATTTACACAATACATCTAGATATACGTGAAGGTGATAAATTTAATTGATCAGAAGGGAAGAATATTTGGAAAATCCAGTCGAATTGTGCATATGCCAATATTACAATTATAACTAGGACAACAATTATTATTGAACAAGTTTATGGACAAAGTAAAAAAAAATGCGCAAAAATTAGTACTTATTGTAATGAAAGGAAGGCTACAAGAGAATGTCAATCTCAGAAATCAGAAGAGCAATATACAATTACCAAAGTTTGGACAAAATGAAATTTAGAGGAGTTCTTGTTTTAAATACCTCGGTGGGAAATGGTAATAATATAATGATAAACACACATGAGAGGAATATGGAATGATAAGGCCAGAGAATCGGAGATATTTTGCAAATAAAATGATGTATTACAAGAAACTCTTGTTGAGTTTTCCCGCATGACGTATTGATTTTTCGTGTTCTTCAAGTTGATACAACTCTGTTACAGAAAAGTTGCACAGTTTACAATGAAATCTATTTTCAATAAATTTGTATTATATTTTGATCTGTGGTGTACTCTCGCAAGATGCTCTATATGATATTTTTCATTAATAGAGGTTAAATCACATATTCCACAATACATCGTAGACGATCCTCGTTAATGTTCTACTACTTCAGGTCCAAATGTTTTCACAGTTTCTTTGTGGCGCTAGGTTTGTTCATGTTTCACTAAGTCACTAGTCAAAACTTTGTCACAAGCTTGACAATAGTTGATAGTTGATTTCATTTCTATATGAAATTCTGATGATTTGTGCGAATAACGCTAAAACAATTACAGTACATACAGTATTTTCCTTCTTCAATTTTCTCCTTCGAAGCCTGGTATTCATTTTCATTTTTGAACATATTTTCACAATCTCTTTGAAAAGTTTTACATTCAGAACACTTCAAGTATTGTCCTTTGATATGTGCTGTTATATAAAACTGTCCTGAAGCAAATTTTGCATACTGCATTTTTTCGAAGAAGTCTTCATGACTCACATGTTCATCTGTAAGGAAGTGATAGATTAAAGGTGCTTTATCTGTGATTCTAACTTTACTTAAAATAAGTAATGTTGTATTACAAGAATCTCAAAACTCAAAATGTACCAAACACAGTTGCATCTATGGGTCATCTTAATTTCAGAGATTTGGACTCTGAAAGTATCAGATGAAATTCTGAGAAAGTGTTTGAATGATGCTCATTAAGAAACAAATATGGACCTGCAAGGAAGGGTAAAGACTGGAAAATGAAATAAAATGGAGAGCTGGGTGTGTAGCTGAACCTATTGAAGGATAGGATGTGGTTAGATTTGAAAAGGTTTATAGAATGAAGTGGTTTGGAGAGAATGGGATCAGACTGGATGCCCAGAAGAGTGAATTTACTTCACAAGAAGAAATGGCAGATTAGACTTAGATGGATAATGTTGCTGCAAGCCATGAACCATGAAAATTAAAGAATAGATGAGATGAGTTACAAACAGAGATTGAAGTGTCTGATTGATCAATACTGTAATTGGATTTTTATTATAAACTCCTGTCTTCTAAACAAATGGAAGCCATGCGGAGTTTATTTAAAAAATAGTAATTTAAATCAGTGGATTTGTCATTTTGTTCTATGTTATAACATGTAAACCTTTATTTTTTTACCTATTATTATTGAGTTTGAAAAAAATGAAGCCAAGAGAAAACAGTTTTTTACAATATTTTACAACATTCAATTATATTATTTTCTGAAGCAAAAGTATAATTGTTAAAACTGGCTCCTTCCAAGGATTACCAACTATGTTATGATAACATAATTTTGATATTTCAGACCTCTATTTCCATTTTAGAAATCCTCTATCTCACTTTAAACAAATCATATTTTGCTCACTAAATATCGTCCTATCACAATAATTTTAGTACCAAGTAAAACTAATTATCTGCACTTATGAATTCTTATAACATGAAGTATATAAATTGTAAGGAAAATAAATATAAATAAATAGCTGAAGTTTCTATTCTATTTTTATTAGTTTGAATTTTGTCGCTAGCAATAAACACTACAACAGTTGTTGAAACAGAAGATAAAAATTGTCATATTGGTCTATTTTCAGATCTCAAATTTCTGTCAAACTACTCCAAAGACTGTTTTATAGTGTTTTTATTTTTATTTTCAACGCTACCTTCCCTTCTAAATTATCGCCACTCTCATAGTTGTAGAACGTGGGACATGGCTTGATAGAGTATAGCTGTGAATAATAGTGTGATCGATGCAGGCCTTCTAATAGTCTATGAAGATTTTGTCCCTTTCAAAAAACAAAACAAAAACTGTGATAATCATTATGTTAATGCTATTACTAAGAACGGGTGTATTGACCAGTCATGTTTGAGATTGATTTTTTAAAATTTTTTTATATTGTTCTTTATGATATTGTTCCCAATCTATTTTGTATGTTTGTCTAGATCAGATAATTCCTAAGTAAATAATGTGCTTTTAGATATTCCTTTTCACGTTTGGAACATAAAAGCCCATCTTCCAAACAGTCGAATCCATGGACACAATTAATCAAAAATAACTATATCTATTAAATGTTAAATATTAAATTTTACCTCTGTATTCTGAAGTAGTTGCAGCATCAGGAGTAGAAAGTGTCTTCCCTGCTGTTTCTTCAAGGACCTGTTCAGCCTGTACTTAAATGCAAATTAACCATGGTTATAACTGTGCATGAAGTTCATTTGTCATCTAAAACACGTTTGATATATTCTATGATAAGTAACATAAAAAATTAGATGTCTCCATTCTCTACTGTAGAGTTTGTAAAGAAAAATGTATAAATGGAAAATTGTATAAAGTGCATCAATATTCAGTAGAACAGCGTTTTAAGCTTTCAGAATGAAAAGTAAAAGATGATTTTTCACATAGTCATCAGTATGTGTTTTTTAACAATAACAAGTACCTGTGTGTTTTATGTAAGGTTGGTATTACAGATAAAGCTTCTTTAATCTATCACTTACTTACAGATGAACATGTGAGTCATGAAGACTTCTTCGAAAAAATGCAGTATGCAAAATTTGCTTCAGGACAGTTTTATATAACAGCACATATCAAAGGACAATACTTGAAGTGTTCTGAATGTAAAACTTTTCAAAGAGATTGAGAAAATATGTTCAAAAATGAAAATGAATACCAGGCTTCGAAGGAGAAAATTGAAAAAGGAAAATACTGTATGTACTGTAATTGTTTTAGCGTTATTCGCACACATCGTCAGAATTTCATATAGAAATGAAATTAACTATCAACTATTGTCAAGCTTGTGACAAAGTTTTGACTAGTGACTTAGTGAAACATGAACAAACCTGGCACCACAAAGAAACTGTGAAAACATTTGGACCTGAAGTAGTAGAACATTAACGAGGATCGTCTACGATGTATTGTGGAATATGTGATTTAACCTCTATTAATGAAAAATATCATATAGAGCATCTTGCGGGAGTACACCACGGATCAAAATATAATACAAATTTATTGAAAATAGATTTCATTGTAAACTGTGCAACTTTTCTGTAACAGAGTTGTATCAACTTGAAGAACACGAAAAATCAATACGTCATGCGGGAAAACTCAACAAGAGTTTCTTGTAACACATCATTTTATTTGCAAAATATCTCCGATTCTCTGGCTTTATCATTCTATATTCCTCTAATGTGTGTTTATCATTATATTAATACCATTTCCCCCCGAGGTATTTAAAACAAGAACTCCTCTAAATTTCATTTTGTCCAAACTTTGGTAATTGTATATTGCTCTTCTGATTGCTGAGATTGACATTCTCTTGTAGCCTTCCTTTCATTACAATAAGTCCTAATTTTGGCGCATCTTTTTTTACTTTGTCCATAAACTTGTTCAATAATAATTGTTGTCCTAGTTATAATTGTAAAATTGACATATGCACAATTCGACTAGATTTTCCAAATATTCTTCCCTTCTGATCGATTAAATTTATCACCTTCATGTATATCTAGATGTATTGTGTAAATAATAATACAACAGAGTCATGAGATTAAATCAAGATGTAAATAGGGGTTGTGTCAGATTTTTCCCTTTTTTCATCTTTCCAAGCAGGTTTCTTTTGAACAACTCTTGTTTCATTTCACTCTGTAGCTAGAGTATCCAAGGACGAAGGGATTTTATCCTCTGTTTTTGTTAACAATTTTTTTTTTGCCTTTAAACATTAAGAAAACAACAACAAAGTAATCTGAATAGTTAGGTGATAACTGGTTGTAGACCATAGTTACAAATTTCTTATTTGTTCTTTATCTATGTTATTTGTGCTTAACACAACTAAGTCAGTGTTTTCTTGACATTTATTATTATGTTTTTTGATTAATAATGTATATTTTCATTTAAAAAATTTGAGACTTATATGTAAGGGTTGCCCTGCTGAATCATCCGTGGGTCATCTATTATCCACTCATCTCTGTGACATGTCACTAGTAAAAAATGAAAATAAAGAAAACCACTTGCAACACGATTCACAAGACTTCCAAGTGGGATAACTTTGCAAACGCATAAGAAAACATGAAGACATCTTTTGTTGCTATTGAATTACAAAGGAGATAAAAAAATAGATGAACTTCATTTTTTAAATTGTTCTTAATGTAGAATCCAATGCAATTACAATGCTGTTTATACAAATCATATGCTAAGCCAGAAACATTTATAATTCGAAGATTGTCTACCATTTTATACGTATTTCTGTAATAAATGCAAATTAACCATGGATGTAACTGCGCATGAAGTTCATTTGTCATCTAAAACACGTTTGATATATTCTATGATAAGTAACATAGATTATTTTGTTTAAGTTCAAAATTAGATGTCTCCATTCTCTAGTGTAAAGTTTGTAAAGAAAAATGTATAAATGGAAAATTGTATAAAGTGCATCAATATTCAGTAGAACAGCGTTTTAAGCTTTCAGAATAAAAAGTAAAAGATGATTTTTCACACAGTCATCAGTATGTGTTTTTTAACAATAACAAGTACCTGTGTGTTTTATGTAAGGTTGGTATTACAGATAAAGCTTCTTTAATCTATCACTTCCTTACAGATGAACATGTGAGTCATGAAGACTTCTTCGAAAAAATGCAGTATGCAAAATTTGCTTCAGGACAGTTTTATATAACAGCACATATCAAAGGACAATACTTGAAGTGTTCTGAATGTAAAACTTTTCAAAGAGATTGTGAAAATATGTTCAAAAATGAAAATGAATACCAGGCTTCGAAGGAGAAAATTGTAGAAGGAAAATACTGTATGTACTGTAATTGTTTTAGCGTTATTCGCACAAATCGTCAGAATTTCATATAGAAATGAAATTAACTATCAACTATTGTCAAGCTTGTGACAAAGTTTTGACTAGTGACTTAGTGAAACATGAACAAACCTGGCACCACAAAGAAACTGTGAAAACATTTGGACCTGAAGTAGTAGAACATTAACGAGGATCGTCTACGATGTATTGTGGAATATGTGATTTAACCTCTATTAATGAAAAATATCATATAGAGCATCTTGCGGGAGTACACCACAGATCAAAATATAATACAAATTTATTGAAAATAGATTTCATTGTAAACTGTGCAACTTTTCTGTAACAGAGTTGTATCAACTTGAAGAACACGAAAAATCAATACGTCATGCGGGAAAACTCAACAAGAGTTTCTTGTAACACATCATTTTATTTGCAAAATATCTCCGATTCTCTGGCTTTATCATTCTATATTCCTCTAATGTGTGTTTATCATTATATTAATACCATTTCCCCCCGAGGTATTTAAAACAAGAACTCCTCTAAATTTCATTTTGTCCAAACTTTGGTAATTGTATATTGCTCTTCTGATTGCTGAGATTGACATTCTCTTGTAGCCTTCCTTTCATTACAATAAGTCCTAATTTTGGCGCATCTTTTTTTACTTTGTCCATAAACTTGTTCAATAATAATTGTTGTCGTAGTTATAATTGTAAAATTGACATATGCACAATTCGACTAGATTTTCCAAATATTCTTCCCTTCTGATCGATTAAATTTATCACCTTCATGTATATCTAGATGTATTGTGTAAATAATAATACAACAGAGTCATGAGATTAAATCAAGATGTAAATAGGGGTTGTGTCAGATTTTTCCCTTTTTTCATCTTTCCAAGCAGGTTTCTTTTGAACAACTCTTGTTTCATTTCACTCTGTAGCTAGAGTATCCAAGGACGAAGGGATTTTATCCTCTGTTTTTGTTAACAATTTTTTTTTTGCCTTTAAACATTAAGAAAACAACAACAAAGTAATCTGAATAGTTAGGTGATAACTGGTTGTAGACCATAGTTACAAATTTCTTATTTGTTCTTTATCTATGTTATTTGTGCTTAACACAACTAAGTCAGTGTTTTCTTGACATTTATTATTATGTTTTTTGATTAATAATGTATATTTTCATTTAAAAAATTTGAGACTTATATGTAAGGGTTGCCCTGCTGAATCATCCGTGGGTCATCTATTATCCACTCATCTCTGTGACATGTCACTAGTAAAAAATGAAAATAAAGAAAACCACTTGCAACACGATTCACAAGACTTCCAACTGGGATAACTTTGCAAACGCATAAGAAAACATGAAGACATCTTTTGTTGCTATTGAATTACAAAGGAGATAAAAAAATAGATGAACTTCATTTTTTAAATTGTTCTTAATGTAGAATCCAATGCAATTACAATGCTGTTTATACAAATCATATGCTAAGCCAGAAACATTTATAATTCGAAGATTGTCTACCATTTTATACGTATTTCTGTAATAAATGCAAATTAACCATGGATGTAACTGCGCATGAAGTTCATTTGTCATCTAAAACACGTTTGATATATTCTATGATAAGTAACATAGATTATTTTGTTTAAGTTCAAAATTAGATGTCTCCATTCTCTAGTGTAAAGTTTGTAAAGAAAAATGTATAAATGGAAAATTGTATAAAGTGCATCAATATTCAGTAGAACAGCGTTTTAAGCTTTCAGAATAAAAAGTAAAAGATGATTTTTCACACAGTCATCAGTATGTGTTTTTTAACAATAACAAGTACCTGTGTGTTTTATGTAAGGTTGGTATTACAGATAAAGCTTCTTTAATCTATCACTTCCTTACAGATGAACATGTGAGTCATGAAGACTTCTTCGAAAAAATGCAGTATGCAAAATTTGCTTCAGGACAGTTTTATATAACAGCACATATCAAAGGACAATACTTGAAGTGTTCTGAATGTAAAACTTTTCAAAGAGATTGTGAAAATATGTTCAAAAATGAAAATGAATACCAGGCTTCGAAGGAGAAAATTGTAGAAGGAAAATACTGTATGTACTGTAATTGTTTTAGCGTTATTCGCACAAATCGTCAGAATTTCATATAGAAATGAAATTAACTATCAACTATTGTCAAGCTTGTGACAAAGTTTTGACTAGTGACTTAGTGAAACATGAACAAACCTGGCACCACAAAGAAACTGTGAAAACATTTGGACCTGAAGTAGTAGAACATTAACGAGGATCGTCTACGATGTATTGTGGAATATGTGATTTAACCTCTATTAATGAAAAATATCATATAGAGCATCTTGCGGGAGTACACCACAGATCAAAATATAATACAAATTTATTGAAAATAGATTTCATTGTAAACTGTGCAACTTTTCTGTAACAGAGTTGTATCAACTTGAAGAACACGAAAAATCAATACGTCATGCGGGAAAACTCAACAAGAGTTTCTTGTAACACATCATTTTATTTGCAAAATATCTCCGATTCTCTGGCTTTATCATTCTATATTCCTCTAATGTGTGTTTATCATTATATTAATACCATTTCCCCCCGAGGTATTTAAAACAAGAACTCCTCTAAATTTCATTTTGTCCAAACTTTGGTAATTGTATATTGCTCTTCTGATTGCTGAGATTGACATTCTCTTGTAGCCTTCCTTTCATTACAATAAGTCCTAATTTTGGCGCATCTTTTTTTACTTTGTCCATAAACTTGTTCAATAATAATTGTTGTCGTAGTTATAATTGTAAAATTGACATATGCACAATTCGACTAGATTTTCCAAATATTCTTCCCTTCTGATCGATTAAATTTATCACCTTCATGTATATCTAGATGTATTGTGTAAATAATAATACAACAGAGTCATGAGATTAAATCAAGATGTAAATAGGGGTTGTGTCAGATTTTTCCCTTTTTTCATCTTTCCAAGCAGGTTTCTTTTGAACAACTCTTGTTTCATTTGACTCTGTAGCTAGAGTATCCAAGGACGAAGGGATTTTATCCTCTGTTTTTGTTAACAATTTTTTTTTTGCCTTTAAACATTAAGAAAACAACAACAAAGTAATCTGAATAGTTAGGTGATAACTGGTTGTAGACCATAGTTACAAATTTCTTATTTGTTCTTTATCCATGTTATTTGTGCTTAACATAACTAAGTCAGTGTTTTCTTGACATTTATTATTATGTTTTTTGATTAATAATGTTTATTTTCATTTAAAAAATTTGAGGCTTATATGTAAGTGTTGCCCTGCTGAATCGTCCGTGGGTCATCTATTATCCACTCATCTCTGTGACATGTCACTAGTAAAAAATGAAAATAAAGAAAACCACTTGCAACACGGTTCACAAAACTTCCAAGTTGGATAACTTTGCAAACGCATAAGAAAACAAGAAGACATCTTTTTTTGCTATTGAATTACAAAGGAGATAAAACAATAGACGAACTTCATTTTTTAAATTGTTCTTAATGTAGAATCCAATACAATTACAATGCTGTTTATACAAATCATATGCTAAGCCAGAAACATTTATAATTCGAAGATTGTCTACCATTTTATATGTATTTCTGTAATAAATGCAAATTAACCATGGATGTAACTGCGCATGAAGTTCATTTGTCATCTAAAACACGTTTGATATATTCTATGATAAGTAACATAGATTATTTTGTTTAAGTTCAAAATTAGATGTCTCCATTCTCTAGTGTAAAGTTTGTAAAGAAAAATGTATAAATGGAAAATTGTATAAAGTGCATCAATATTCAGTAGAACAGCGTTTTAAGCTTTCAGAATGAAAAGTAAAAGATGATTTTTCACATAGTCATCAGTATGTTTTTTTTAACAATAACAAGTACCTGTGTGTTTTATGTAAGGTTGGTATTACAGGTAAAGCTTCTTTAATCTATCACTTACTTACAGATGAACATGTGAGTCATGAAGACTTCTTCGAAAAAATGCAGTATGCAAAATTTGCTTCAGGACAGTTTTATATAACAGCACATATCAAAGGACAATACTTGAAGTGTTCTGAATGTAAAACTTTTCAAAGAGATTGTGAAAATATGTTCAAAAATGAAAATGAATACCAGGCTTCGAAGGAGAAAATTGTAGAAGGAAAATACTGTATGTACTGTAATTGTTTTAGCGTTATTCGCACAAATCGTCAGAATTTCATATAGAAATGAAATTAACTATCAACTATTGTCAAGCTTGTGACAAAGTTTTGACTAGTGACTTAGTGAAACATGAACAAACCTGGCACCACAAAGAAACTGTGAAAACATTTGGACCTGAAGTAGTAGAACATTAACGAGGATCGTCTACGATGTATTGTGGAATATGTGATTTAACCTCTATTAATGAAAAATATCATATAGAGCATCTTGCGGGAGTACACCACAGATCAAAATATAATACAAATTTATTGAAAATAGATTTCATTGTAAACTGTGCAACTTTTCTGTAACAGAGTTGTATCAACTTGAAGAACACGAAAAATCAATACGTCATGCGGGAAAACTCAACAAGAGTTTCTTGTAACACATCATTTTATTTGCAAAATATCTCCGATTCTCTGGCTTTATCATTCTATATTCCTCTAATGTGTGTTTATCATTATATTAATACCATTTCCCCCCGAGGTATTTAAAACAAGAACTCCTCTAAATTTCATTTTGTCCAAACTTTGGTAATTGTATATTGCTCTTCTGATTGCTGAGATTGACATTCTCTTGTAGCCTTCCTTTCATTACAATAAGTCCTAATTTTGGCGCATCTTTTTTTACTTTGTCCATAAACTTGTTCAATAATAATTGTTGTCGTAGTTATAATTGTAAAATTGACATATGCACAATTCGACTAGATTTTCCAAATATTCTTCCCTTCTGATCGATTAAATTTATCACCTTCATGTATATCTAGATGTATTGTGTAAATAATAATACAACAGAGTCATGAGATTAAATCAAGATGTAAATAGGGGTTGTGTCAGATTTTTCCCTTTTTTCATCTTTCCAAGCAGGTTTCTTTTGAACAACTCTTGTTTAATTTGACTCTGTAGCTAGAGTATCCAAGGACGAAGGGATTTTATCCTCTGTTTTTGTTAACAATTTTTTTTTTGCCTTTAAACATTAAGAAAACAACAACAAAGTAATCTGAATAGTTAGGTGATAACTGGTTGTAGACCATAGTTACAAATTTCTTATTTGTTCTTTATCCATGTTATTTGTGCTTAACATAACTAAGTCAGTGTTTTCTTGACATTTATTATTATGTTTTTTGATTAATAATGTTTATTTTCATTTAAAAAATTTGAGGCTTATATGTAAGTGTTGCCCTGCTGAATCGTCCGTGGGTCATCTATTATCCACTCATCTCTGTGACATGTCACTAGTAAAAAATGAAAATAAAGAAAACCACTTGCAACACGGTTCACAAGACTTCCAAGTTGGATAACTTTGCAAACGCATAAGAAAACAAGAAGACATCTTTTTTTGCTATTGAATTACAAAGGAGATAAAACAATAGACGAACTTCATTTTTTAAATTGTTCTTAATGTAGAATCCAATACAATTACAATGCTGTTTATACAAATCATATGCTAAGCCAGAAACATTTATAATTCGAAGATTGTCTACCATTTTATATGTATTTCTGTAATAAATGCAAATTAACCATGGATGTAACTGCGCATGAAGTTCATTTGTCATCTAAAACACGTTTGATATATTCTATGATAAGTAACATAGATTATTTTGTTTAAGTTCAAAATTAGATGTCTCCATTCTCTAGTGTAAAGTTTGTAAAGAAAAATGTATAAATGGAAAATTGTATAAAGTGCATCAATATTCAGTAGAACAGCGTTTTAAGCTTTCAGAATGAAAAGTAAAAGATGATTTTTCACACAGTCATCAGTATGTGTTTTTTAACAATAACAAGTACCTGTGTGTTTTATGTAAGGTTGGTATTACAGATAAAGCTTCTTTAATCTATCACTTACTTACAGATGAACATGTGAGTCATGAAGACTTCTTCGAAAAAATGCAGTATGCAAAATTTGCTTCAGGACAGTTTTATATAACAGCACATATCAAAGGACAATACTTGAAGTGTTCTGAATGTAAAACTTTTCAAAGAGATTGTGAAAATATGTTCAAAAATGAAAATGAATACCAGGCTTCGAAGGAGAAAATTGAAGAAGGAAAATACTGTATGTACTGTAATTGTTTTAGCGTTATTCGCACAAATCATCAGAATTTCATATAGAAATGAAATCAACTATCAACTATTGTCAAGCTTGTGACAAAGTTTTGACTAGTGACTTAGAGAAACATGAACAAACCTGGCGCCACAAAGAAACTGTGAAAACATTTGGACCTGAAGTAGTAGAACATTAACGAGGATCATCTACGATGTATTGTGGAATATGTGATTTAACCTCTATTAATGAAAAATATCATATAGAGCATCTTGCGGGAGTACACCACAGATCAAAATATAATACAAATTTATTGAAAATAGATTTCATTGTAAACTGTGCAACTTTTCTGTAACAAGGTTGTATCAACTTGAAGAACACGAAAAATCAATACGTCATGCGGGAAAACTCAACAAGAGTTTTTTGTAATACATCATTTTTTTTGCAAAATATCTCCGATTCTCTGGCTTTATCATTCTATATTCCTCTAATGTGTGTTTATCATTATATTAATACCATTTCCCCCCGAGGTATTTAAAACAAGAACTCCTCTAAATTTCATTTTGTCCAAACTTTGGTAATTGTATATTGCTCTTCTGATTTCTGAGATTGACATTCTCTTGTAGCCTTCCTTTCATTACAATAAGTCCTAGTTTTGGCGCATCTTTTTTTACTTTGTCCATAAACTTGTTCAATAATAATTGTTGTCCTAGTTATAATTGTAAAATTGACATATGCACAATTCGACTAGATTTTCCAAATATTCTTCCCTTCTGATCGATTAAATTTATCACCTTCATGTATATCTAGATGTATTGTGTAAATAATAATACAACAGAGTCATGAGATTAAATCAAGATGTAAATAGGGGTTGTGTCAGATTTTTCCCTTTTTTCATCTTTCCAAGCAGGTTTCTTTTGAACAACTCTTGTTTCATTTGACTCTGTAGCTAGAGTATCCAAGGACGAAGGGATTTTATCCTCTGTTTTTGTTAACAATTTTTTTTTTGCCTTTAAACATTAAGAAAACAACAACAAAGTAATCTGAATAGTTAGGTGATAACTGGTTGTAGACCATAGTTACAAATTTCTTATTTGTTCTTTATCCATGTTATTTGTGCTTAACATAACTAAGTCAGTGTTTTCTTGACATTTATTATTATGTTTTTTGATTAATAATGTTTATTTTCATTTAAAAAATTTGAGGCTTATATGTAAGTGTTGCCCTGCTGAATCGTCCGTGGGTCATCTATTATCCACTCATCTCTGTGACATGTCACTAGTAAAAAATGAAAATAAAGAAAACCACTTGCAACACGGTTCACAAGACTTCCAAGTTGGATAACTTTGCAAACGCATAAGAAAACAAGAAGACATCTTTTTTTGCTATTGAATTACAAAGGAGATAAAACAATAGACGAACTTCATTTTTTAAATTGTTCTTAATGTAGAATCCAATACAATTACAATGCTGTTTATACAAATCATATGCTAAGCCAGAAACATTTATAATTCGAAGATTGTCTACCATTTTATATGTATTTCTGTAATAAATGCAAATTAACCATGGATGTAACTGCGCATGAAGTTCATTTGTCATCTAAAACACGTTTGATATATTCTATGATAAGTAACATAGATTATTTTGTTTAAGTTCAAAATTAGATGTCTCCATTCTCTACTGTAAAGTTTGTAAAGAAAAATGTATAAATGGAAAATTGTATAAAGTGCATCAATATTCAGTAGAACAGCGTTTTAAGCTTTCAGAATGAAAAGTAAAAGATGATTTTTCACACAGTCATCAGTATGTGTTTTTTAACAATAACAAGTACCTGTGTGTTTTATGTAAGGTTGGTATTACAGATAAAGCTTCTTTAATCTATCACTTCCTTACAGATGAACATGTGAGTCATGAAGACTTCTTCGAAAAAATGCAGTATGCAAAATTTGCTTCAGGACAGTTTTATATAACAGCACATATCAAAGGACAATACTTGAAGTGTTCTGAATGTAAAACTTTTCAAAGAGATTGTGAAAATATGTTCAAAAATGAAAATGAATACCAGGCTTCGAAGGAGAAAATTGAAGAAGGAAAATACTGTATGTACTGTAATTGTTTTAGCGTTATTCGATCAAATCATCAGAATTTCATATAGAAATGAAATCAACTATCAACTATTGTCAAGCTTGTGACAAAGTTTTGACTAGTGACTTAGTGAAACATGAACAAACCTGGCGCCACAAAGAAACTGTGAAAACATTTGGACCTGAAGTAGTAGAACATTAACGAGGATCGTCTACGATGTATTGTGGAATATGTGATTTAACCTCTATTAATGAAAAATATCATATAGAGCATCTTGCGGGAGTACACCACAGATCAAAATATAATACAAATTTATTGAAAATAGATTTCATTGTAAACTGTGCAACTTTTCTGTAACAGAGTTGTATCAACTTGAAGAACACGAAAAATCAATACGTCATACGTGAAAACTCAACAAGAGTTTCTTGTAATACATCATTTTATTTGCAAAATATCTCCGATTCTCTGGCCTTATCATTCCATATTCCTCTAATGTGTGTTTATCATTATATTAATACCATTTCCCCCCGAGGTATTTAAAACAAGAACTCCTCTAAATTTCATTTTGTCCAAACTTTGGTAATTGTATATTGCTCTTCTGATTTCTGAGATTGACATTCTCTTGTAGCCTTCCTTTCATTACAATAAGTCCTAATTTTGGCGCATCTTTTTTTACTTTGTCCATAAACTTGTTCAATAATAATTGTTGTCCTAGTTATAATTGTAAAATTGGCATATGCACAATTCGACTAGATTTTCCAAATATTCTTCCCTTCTGATCGATTAAATTTATCACCTTCATGTATATCTAGATGTATTGTGTAAATAATAATACAACAGAGTCATGAGATTAAATCAAGATGTAAATAGGGGATTGTGTCAGATTTTTCCCTTTTTTCATCTTTCCAAGCAGGTTTCTTTTGAACAACTCTTGTTTCATTTGACTCTGTAGCTAGAGTATCCAAGGACGAAGGGATTTTATCCTCTGTTTTTGTTAACAATTTTTTTTTTTGCCTTTAAACATTAAGAAAACAACAACAAAGTAATCTGAATAGTTAGGTGATAACTGGTTGTAGACCATAGTTACAAATTTCTTATTTGTTCTTTATCCATGTTATTTGTGCTTAACATAACTAAGTCAGTGTTTTCTTGACATTTATTATTATGTTTTTTGATTAATAATGTTTATTTTCATTTAAAAAATTTGAGGCTTATATGTAAGTGTTGCCCTGCTGAATCATCCGTGGGTCATCTATTATCCACTCATCTCTGTGACATGTCACTAGTAAAAAATGAAAATCAAGAAAACCACTTGCAACACGATTCACAAGACTTCCAAAGTGGGATAACTTTGCAAACACATAAGAAAACAAGAAGACATCTTTTGTTGCTATTGAATTACAAAGGAGATAAAAAAATAGATGAACTTCATTTTTTAAATTGTTCTTAATGTAGAATCCAATGCAATTACAATGCTGTTCATACAAATCATATGCTAAGCCAGAAACATTTATAATTCGAAGATTGTCTACCATTTTATATGTATTTCTGTAATAAATGCAAATTAACCATGGATGTAACTGCGCATGAAGTTCATTTGTCATCTAAAACACGTTTGATATATTCTATGATAAGTAACATAGATTATTTTGTTTAAGTTCAAAATTAGATGTCTCCATTCTCTAGTGTAAAGTTTGTAAAGAAAAATGTATAAATGGAAAATTGTATAAAGTGCATCAATATTCAGTAGAACAGCGTTTTAAGCTTTCAGAATGAAAAGTAAAAGATGATTTTTCACACAGTCATCAGTATGTGTTTTTTAACAATAACAAGTACCTGTGTGTTTTATGTAAGGTTGGTATTACAGATAAAGCTTCTTTAATCTATCACTTCCTTACAGATGAACATGTGAGTCATGAAGACTTCTTCGAAAAAATGCAGTATGCAAAATTTGCTTCAGGACAGTTTTATATAACAGCACATTACAAAGGACAATACTTGAAGTGTTCTGAATGTAAAACTTTTCAAAGAGATTGTGAAAATATGTTCAAAAATGAAAATGAATACCAGGCTTCGAAGGAGAAAATTGAAGAAGGAAAATACTGTATGTACTGTAATTGTTTTAGCGTTATTCGCACAAATCGTCAGAATTTCATATAGAAATGAAATCAACTATCAACTATTGTCAAGCTTGTGACAAAGTTTTGACTAGTGACTTAGTGAAACATGAACAAACCTGGCACCACAAAGAAACTGTGAAAACATTTGGACCTGAAGTAGTAGAACATTAACGAGGATCGTCTACGATGTATTGTGGAATATGTGATTTAACCTCTATTAATGAAAAATATCATATAGAGCATCTTGCGGGAGTACACCACAGATCAAAATATAATACAAATTTATTGAAAATAGATTTCATTGTAAACTGTGCAACTTTTCTGTAACAGAGTTGTATCAACTTGAAGAACACGAAAAATCAATACGTCATGCGAGAAAACTCAACAAGAGTTTCTTGTAATACATCATTTTATTTGCAAAATATCTCCGATTCTCTGGCTTTATCATTCTATATTCCTCTAATGTGTGTTTATCATTATATTAATACCATTTCCCCCCGAGGTATTTAAAACAAGAACTCCTCTAAATTTCATTTTGTCCAAACTTTGGTAATTGTATATTGCTCTTCTGATTTCTGAGATTGACATTCTCTTGTAGCCTTCCTTTCATTACAATAAGTCCTAATTTTGGCGCATCTTTTTTTACTTTGTCCATAAACTTGTTCAATAATAATTGTTGTCCTAGTTATAATTGTAAAATTGGCATATGCACAATTCGA
This sequence comes from Aphrophora alni, assembly GCA_963513935.1. Classification (NCBI taxonomy): domain Eukaryota; kingdom Metazoa; phylum Arthropoda; class Insecta; order Hemiptera; family Aphrophoridae; genus Aphrophora; species Aphrophora alni. Next base: position 72,963,430 of record OY740770.1, on the reverse strand, counting down.
CTAGATTTTCCAAATATTCTTCCCTTCTGATCGATTAAATTTATCACCTTCATGTATATCTAGATGTATTGTGTAAATAATAATACAACAGAGTCATGAGATTAAATCAAGATGTAAATAGGGGATTGTGTCAGATTTTTCCCTTTTTTCATCTTTCCAAGCAGGTTTCTTTTGAACAACTCTTGTTTCATTTGACTCTGTAGCTAGAGTATCCAAGGACGAAGGGATTTTATCCTCTGTTTTTGTTAACATTTTTTTTTGCCTTTAAACATTAAGAAAACAACAACAAATTAATCTGAATAGTTAGGTGATAACTGGTTGTAGACCATAGTTACAAATTTCTTATTTGTTCTTTATCTATGTTATTTGTGCTTAACACAACTAAGTCAGTGTTTTCTTGACATTTATTATTATGTTTTTTGATTAATAATGTATATTTTCATTTAAAAAATTTGAGACTTATATGTAAGGGTTGCCCTGCTGAATCATCCGTGGGTCATCTATTATCCACTCATCTCTGTGACATGTCACTAGTAAAAAATGAAAATAAAGAAAACCACTTGCAACACGATTCACAAGACTTCCAAGTGGGATAACTTTGCAAACGCATAAGAAAACATGAAGACATCTTTTGTTGCTATTGAATTACAAAGGAGATAAAAAAATAGATGAACTTCATTTTTTAAATTGTTCTTAATGTAGAATCCAATGCAATTACAATGCTGTTTATACAAATCATATGCTAAGCCAGAAACATTTATAATTCGAAGATTGTCTACCATTTTATATGTATTTCTGTAATAAATGCAAATTAACCATGGATGTAACTGCGCATGAAGTTCATTTGTCATCTAAAACACGTTTGATATATTCTATGATAAGTAACATAGATTATTTTGTTTAAGTTCAAAATTAGATGTCTCCATTCTCTAGTGTAAAGTTTGTAAAGAAAAATGTATAAATGGAAAATTGTATAAAGTGCATCAATATTCAGTAGAACAGCGTTTTAAGCTTTCAGAATGAAAAGTAAAAGATGATTTTTCACACAGTCATCAGTATGTGTTTTTTAACAATAACAAGTACCTGTGTGTTTTATGTAAGGTTGGTATTACAGATAAAGCTTCTTTAATCTATCACTTCCTTACAGATGAACATGTGAGTCATGAAGACTTCTTCGAAAAAATGCAGTATGCAAAATTTGCTTCAGGACAGTTTTATATAACAGCACATATCAAAGGACAATACTTGAAGTGTTCTGAATGTAAAACTTTTCAAAGAGATTGTGAAAATATGTTCAAAAATGAAAATGAATACCAGGCTTCGAAGGAGAAAATTGAAGAAGGAAAATACTGTATGTACTGTAATTGTTTTAGCGTTATTCGCACAAATCATCAGAATTTCATATAGAAATGAAATCAACTATCAACTATTGTCAAGCTTGTGACAAAGTTTTGACTAGTGACTTAGTGAAACATGAACAAACCTGGCGCCACAAAGAAACTGTGAAAACATTTGGACCTGAAGTAGTAGAACATTAACGAGGATCGTCTACGATGTATTGTGGAATATGTGATTTAACCTCTATTAATGAAAAATATCATATAGAGCATCTTGCGGGAGTACACCACAGATCAAAATATAATACAAATTTATTGAAAATAGATTTCATTGTAAACTGTGCAACTTTTCTGTAACAGAGTTGTATCAACTTGAAGAACACGAAAAATCAATACGTCATACGTGAAAACTCAACAAGAGTTTCTTGTAATACATCATTTTATTTGCAAAATATCTCCGATTCTCTGGCCTTACCATTCCATATTCCTCTAATGTGTGTTTATCATTATATTAATACCATTTCCCCCCGAGGTATTTAAAACAAGAACTCCTCTAAATTTCATTTTGTCCAAACTTTGGTAATTGTATATTGCTCTTCTGATTTCTGAGATTGGCATTCTCTTGTAGCCTTCCTTTCATTACAATAAGTCCTAATTTTGGCGCATCTTTTTTTACTTTGTCCATAAACTTGTTCAATAATAATTGTTGTCCTAGTTATAATTGTAAAATTGGCATATGCACAATTCGACTAGATTTTCCAAATATTCTTCCCTTCTGATCGATTAAATTTATCACCTTCACGTATATCTAGATGTATTGTGTAAATAATAATACAACAGAGTCATGAGATTAAATCAAGATGTAAATAGGGGATTGTGTCAGATTTTTCCCTTTTTTCATCTTTCCAAGCAGGTTTCTTTTGAACAACTCTTGTTTCATTTGACTCTGTAGCTAGAGTATCCAAGGACGAAGGGATTTTATCCTCTGTTTTTGTTAACAATTTTTTTTTTTGCCTTTAAACATTAAGAAAACAACAACAAAGTAATCTGAATAGTTAGGTGATAACTGGTTGTAGACCATAGTTACAAATTTCTTATTTGTTCTTTATCCATGTTATTTGTGCTTAACATAACTAAGTCAGTGTTTTCTTGACATTTATTATTATGTTTTTTGATTAATAATGTTTATTTTCATTTAAAAAATTTGAGGCTTATATGTAAGTGTTGCCCTGCTGAATCATCCGTGGGTCATCTATAATCCACTCATCTCTGTGACATGTCACTAGTAAAAAATGAAAATCAAGAAAACCACTTGCAACACGATTCACAAGACTTCCAAAGTGGGATAACTTTGCAAACACATAAGAAAACAAGAAGACATCTTTTGTTGCTATTGAATTACAAAGGAGATAATAAAATAGATGAACTTCATTTTTTAAATTGTTCTTAATGTAGAATCCAATGCAATTACAATGCTGTTTATACAAATCATATGCTAAGCCAGAAACATTTATAATTCGAAGATTGTCTACCATTTTATATGTATTTCTGTAATAAATGCAAATTAACCATGGATGTAACTGCGCATGAAGTTCATTTGTCATCTAAAACACGTTTGATATATTCTATGATAAGTAACATAGATTATTTTGTTTAAGTTCAAAATTAGATGTCTCCATTCTCTAGTGTAAGGTTTGTAAAGAAAAATGTATAAATGGAAAATTGTATAAAGTGCATCAATATTCAGTAGAACAGCGTTTTAAGCTTTCAGAATGAAAAGTAAAAGATGATTTTTCACACAGTCATCAGTATGTGTTTTTTAACAATAACAAGTACCTGTGTGTTTTATGTAAGGTTGGTATTACAGATAAAGCTTCTTTAATCTATCACTTCCTTACAGATGAACATGTGAGTCATGAAGACTTCTTCGAAAAAATGCAGTATGCAAAATTTGCTTCAGGACAGTTTTATATAACAGCACATATCAAAGGACAATACTTGAAGTGTTCTGAATGTAAAACTTTTCAAAGAGATTGTGAAAATATGTTCAAAAATGAAAATGAATACCAGGCTTCGAAGGAGAAAATTGAAGAAGGAAAATACTGTATGTACTGTAATTGTTTTAGCGTTATTCGCACAAATCATCAGAATTTCATATAGAAATGAAATTAACTATCAACTATTGTCAAGCTTGTGACAAAGTTTTGACTAGTGACTTAGTGAAACATGAACAAACCTGGCGCCACAAAGAAACTGTGAAAACATTTGGACCTGAAGTAGTAGAACATTAACGAGGATCGTCTACGATGTATTGTGGAATATGTGATTTAACCTCTATTAATGAAAAATATCATATAGAGCATCTTGCGGGAGTACACCACAGATCAAAATATAATACAAATTTATTGAAAATAGATTTCATTGTAAACTGTGCAACTTTTCTGTAACAGAGTTGTATCAACTTGAAGAACACGAAAAATCAATACGTCATACGTGAAAACTCAACAAGAGTTTCTTGTAATACATCATTTTATTTGCAAAATATCTCCGATTCTCTGGCCTTATCATTCCATATTCCTCTAATGTGTGTTTATCATTATATTAATACCATTTCCCCCCCCCCCCCGAGGTATTTAAAACAAGAACTCCTCTAAATTTCATTTTGTCCAAACTTTGGTAATTGTATATTGCTCTTCTGATTTCTGAGATTGGCATTCTCTTGTAGCCTTCCTTTCATTACAATAAGTCCTAATTTTGGCGCATCTTTTTTTACTTTGTCCATAAACTTGTTCAATAATAATTGTTGTCCTAGTTATAATTGTAAAATTGGCATATGCACAATTCGACTAGATTTTCCAAATATTCTTCCCTTCTGATCGATTAAATTTATCACCTTCACGTATATCTAGATGTATTGTGTAAATAATAATACAACAGAGTCATGAGATTAAATCAAGATGTAAATAGGGGATTGTGTCAGATTTTTCCCTTTTTTCATCTTTCCAAGCAGGTTTCTTTTGAACAACTCTTGTTTCATTTGACTCTGTAGCTAGAGTATCCAAGGACGAAGGGATTTTATCCTCTGTTTTTGTTAACAATTTTTTTTTTTGCCTTTAAACATTAAGAAAACAACAACAAAGTAATCTGAATAGTTAGGTGATAACTGGTTGTAGACCATAGTTACAAATTTCTTATTTGTTCTTTATCCATGTTATTTGTGCTTAACATAACTAAGTCAGTGTTTTCTTGACATTTATTATTATGTTTTTTGATTAATAATGTTTATTTTCATTTAAAAAATTTGAGGCTTATATGTAAGTGTTGCCCTGCTGAATCATCCGTGGGTCATCTATTATCCACTCATCTCTGTGACATGTCACTAGTAAAAAATGAAAATCAAGAAAACCACTTGCAACACGATTCACAAGACTTCCAAAGTGGGATAATTTTGCAAACACATAAGAAAACAAGAAGACATCTTTTGTTGCTATTGAATTACAAAGGAGATAAAAAAATAGATGAACTTCATTTTTTAAATTGTTCTTAATGTAGAATCCAATGCAATTACAATGCTGTTTATACAAATCATATGCTAAGCCAGAAACATTTATAATTCGAAGATTGTCTACCATTTTATATGTATTTCTGTAATAAATGCAAATTAACCATGGATGTAACTGCGCATGAAGTTCATTTGTCATCTAAAACACGTTTGATATATTCTATGATAAGTAACATAGATTATTTTGTTTAAGTTCAAAATTAGATGTCTCCATTCTCTAGTGTAAAGTTTGTAAAGAAAAATGTATAAATGGAAAATTGTATAAAGTGCATCAATATTCAGTAGAACAGCGTTTTAAGCTTTCAGAATGAAAAGTAAAAGATGATTTTTCACACAGTCATCAGTATGTGTTTTTTAACAATAACAAGTACCTGTGTGTTTTATGTAAGGTTGGTATTACAGATAAAGCTTCTTTAATCTATCACTTCCTTACAGATGAACATGTGAGTCATGAAGACTTCTTCGAAAAAATGCAGTATGCAAAATTTGCTTCAGGACAGTTTTATATAACAGCACATATCAAAGGACAATACTTGAAGTGTTCTGAATGTAAAACTTTTCAAAGAGATTGTGAAAATATGTTCAAAAATGAAAATGAATACCAGGCTTCGAAGGAGAAAATTGAAGAAGGAAAATACTGTATGTACTGTAATTGTTTTAGCGTTATTCGATCAAATCATCAGAATTTCATATAGAAATGAAATCAACTATCAACTATTGTCAAGCTTGTGACAAAGTTTTGACTAGTGACTTAGTGAAACATGAACAAACCTGGCGCCACAAAGAAACTGTGAAAACATTTGGACCTGAAGTAGTAGAACATTAACGAGGATCGTCTACGATGTATTGTGGAATATGTGATTTAACCTCTATTAATGAAAAATATCATATAGAGCATCTTGCGGGAGTACACCACAGATCAAAATATAATACAAATTTATTGAAAATAGATTTCATTGTAAACTGTGCAACTTTTCTGTAACAGAGTTGTATCAACTTGAAGAACACGAAAAATCAATACGTCATGCGGGAAAACTCAACAAGAGTTTCTTGTAATACATCATTTTATTTGCAAAATATCTCCGATTCTCTGGCTTTATCATTCTATATTCCTCTAATGTGTGTTTATCATTATATTAATACCATTTCCCCCCGAGGTATTTAAAACAAGAACTCCTCTAAATTTCATTTTGTCCAAACTTTGGTAATTGTATATTGCTCTTCTGATTTCTGAGATTGACATTCTCTTGTAGCCTTCCTTTCATTACAATAAGTCCTAATTTTGGCGCATCTTTTTTTACTTTGTCCATAAACTTGTTCAATAATAATTGTTGTCCTAGTTATAATTGTAAAATTGGCATATGCACAATTCGACTAGATTTTCCAAATATTCTTCCCTTCTGATCGATTAAATTTATCACCTTCATGTATATCTAGATGTATTGTGTAAATAATAATACAACAGAGTCATGAGATTAAATCAAGATGTAAATAGGGGATTGTGTCAGATTTTTCCCTTTTTTCATCTTTCCAAGCAGGTTTCTTTTGAACAACTCTTGTTTCATTTGACTCTGTAGCTAGAGTATCCAAGGACGAAGGGATTTTATCCTCTGTTTTTGTTAACATTTTTTTTTGCCTTTAAACATTAAGAAAACAACAACAAATTAATCTGAATAGTTAGGTGATAACTGGTTGTAGACCATAGTTACAAATTTCTTATTTGTTCTTTATCTATGTTATTTGTGCTTAACACAACTAAGTCAGTGTTTTCTTGACATTTATTATTATGTTTTTTGATTAATAATGTATATTTTCATTTAAAAAATTTGAGACTTATATGTAAGGGTTGCCCTGCTGAATCATCCGTGGGTCATCTATTATCCACTCATCTCTGTGACATGTCACTAGTAAAAAATGAAAATAAAGAAAACCACTTGCAACACGATTCACAAGACTTCCAAGTGGGATAACTTTGCAAACGCATAAGAAAACATGAAGACATCTTTTGTTGCTATTGAATTACAAAGGAGATAAAAAAATAGATGAACTTCATTTTTTAAATTGTTCTTAATGTAGAATCCAATGCAATTACAATGCTGTTTATACAAATCATATGCTAAGCCAGAAACATTTATAATTCGAAGATTGTCTACCATTTTATATGTATTTCTGTAATAAATGCAAATTAACCATGGATGTAAATGCGCATGAAGTTCATTTGTCATCTAAAACACGTTTGATATATTCTATGATAAGTAACATAGATTATTTTGTTTAAGTTCAAAATTAGATGTCTCCATTCTCTAGTGTAAAGTTTGTAAAGAAAAATGTATAAATGGAAAATTGTATAAAGTGCATCAATATTCAGTAGAACAGCGTTTTAAGCTTTCAGAATGAAAAGTAAAAGATGATTTTTCACACAGTCATCAGTATGTGTTTTTTAACAATAACAAGTACCTGTGTGTTTTATGTAAGGTTGGTATTACAGATAAAGCTTCTTTAATCTATCACTTCCTTACAGATGAACATGTGAGTCATGAAGACTTCTTCGAAAAAATTCAGTATGCAAAATTTGCTTCATGACAGTTTTATATAACAGCACATATCAAAGGACAATACTTGAAGTGTTCTGAATGTAAAACTTTTCAAAGAGATTGTGAAAATATGTTCAAAAATGAAAATGAATACCAGGCTTCGAAGGAGAAAATTGAAGAAGGAAAATACTGTATGTACTGTAATTGTTTTAGCGTTATTCGCACAAATCATCAGAATTTCATATAGAAATGAAATCAACTATCAACTATTGTCAAGCTTGTGACAAAGTTTTGACTAGTGACTTAGTGAAACATGAACAAACCTGGCGCCACAAAGAAACTGTGAAAACATTTGGACCTGAAGTAGTAGAACATTAACGAGGATCGTCTACGATGTATTGTGGAATATGTGATTTAACCTCTATTAATGAAAAATATCATATAGAGCATCTTGCGGGAGTACACCACAGATCAAAATATAATACAAATTTATTGAAAATAGATTTCATTGTAAACTGTGCAACTTTTCTGTAACAGAGTTGTATCAACTTGAAGAACACGAAAAATCAATACGTCATGCGGGAAAACTCAACAAGAGTTTCTTGTAATACATCATTTTATTTGCAAAATATCTCCGATTCTCTGGCCTTATCATTCTATATTCCTCTAATGTGTGTTTATCATTATATTAATACCATTTCCCCCCGAGGTATTTAAAACAAGAACTCCTCTAAATTTCATTTTGTCCAAACTTTGGTAATTGTATATTGCTCTTCTGATTTCTGAGTTTGACATTCTCTTGTGGCTTTCCTTTCATTACAATAACCCCTAATTTTTGTGCATCTTTTTTACTTTGTCCATAAATTTTAAATTTTGTTTTGTTTGTAGACAACCTGTCACAAATAGCACAATTTCTGAACACATTTCTACATCTTGATGCAATCAAAATGATGTAAATAAATGATAATGATGGACGTTTTGTTTAAAGTCATTGTATCAATATCTTGTCAAAGTATCAACTCCTAGAAGCAAACGCTAATGATCGACAATTTGAAGACTTTCAAAGTTAATACAAATTTTATTATAATATCCATTTGTTAATTTTATATATATATATATATATTACTTAGACCTAACAATTTAAAGCATTGTTTATTCTACTGTTTTTTAAGATGTTCCCATTCTTCTTTCCTTTTCAATGCTATTCACTGATATTGTGCCAGTTCCTTATCAAAATATTTTTGACTTTACTAATTATAAACATTTCTTAGTGTTTTTTAATGTATTGTGCAACTATATTTTCTTTTCATAATTCAGTACCTGATATTTATTGAAATTTCATTTGGTTGTGTTTTGATATGCTGGCTGTTATGACCACTTTACCTTAATATTTTGATATCCAGTTTTTTCTATATTCCATAGCTTTTTTTGAGGATATTATGTAAATAAATACTACAATAATGAATTTTTTATTCTATATTAATTTTTCATATTTGTAGATAAACATTTTCCCGAAATTAATAGCCATCGTATCTAGAATCGGGAATGATATGATAAGAAAATAAAAATTAATCAGTCTGTATATACAAAAGAAATATTAATCTCGGGCAACATTATACTATATTTTATTACAGGAGTCTCGCAAACTCATCACTCGATAACCCGGCAGTCCGGATTACTCGGCGACCCCGACGGGAAAAAAATATATTGCTAAAAACAGCGATGTTTGTAAAAGTTCGGCAGATCCCAAAGCGGGCATTAACTTCGATCGCTCAAATCGTTGATGGTACTTTTCCCACGTTAAACTCGTCACAAAGCTTTTTTACAGATTCCCCTCTGTCAAGTCTTTTTAACACATTTAACCGTGTCTCAAACGAAACCAACACACGCTTCCGTTTTCGTAACTCGCTCATTTTTATTTACTTTATATACTGTGCGAAGATCATAACCTGTCAAAGAAAACTGAAAAGGAATGTTATTTTTTCCATAATGTATACTAAATTGATTTGTGGGAAAAAAGCGGCCCATCAAACTTTTTTGCAGGTGTATGTCTGCTATACCGACGGGTGCCAATGGCACGGTGTTTTTACGCCGCCGACAATGGGATACCGCTATCGACAAAGTCGTTTGATATCGCCGCCGCTTTGATTTTTCAATTACAATTTATTTTTTGCCCTTATTCCTGATAACCCGGCATTTCACAAACTCGGCACACTTCCGGTTCACATTACGCTGAGTTTACGGGACTCTACTGTATTTTACATTTTTCAGACATTTGCCATCATTTGTGTGTTAAAAATTCAAAACACGACGTTTAGGGAATAAGAATCAATTCCCGGTATCAAGTGACTAAAAACTAAAGAAACATGAAACTAGAAACCAAGCCTATGTGAGAAGTAATATTAAATAAGAATACCACCAACCTTAATATCTAAGTATGCATCTCAGAGCTGAATCTGAGAAGTCAAAAAACACAATCCGGTAACACACAACTAACGGCAAATACTTGATTCTTATTCCCAAAACGTCATGTTTTGAATTTTTAACACGCAAATGTACGAAAAATGTATAATAATAAAATTGAACTTCCATCATTAACAAATAACTTCAAACAGAGAATTATACTATAGGTTTAACATCTGGCAACTACATTTATATTATATTTAACTAATATGCCAAGTTATTTGTTTATTTTATCTTTACTCAAAAGCATGGTAAACATAAATCCTGATTCTAACATAAGTTCTTATATGTATATGTTGACAGTTAGTTGAATATTTTAGAAACTAAATAAAGCTTTTCGTAAAAAAAAAAAAAAAAAAAAAAAAAAAAAAAAAAAATTGTTAACTTTTGACCTAATGAACAAACATTGTGTTACCACTTCTTGTTCATTAGAACATTCTGTATGAGTCGGTAACGCCACTTTGGTTGTAAAAGATTTTTAAGACTTCATATACAAATAAATGGGTTAGCAGTAAAATTTTTATTTGAGAATAAATAAAGAAAGACTTGTATAGTTTTTTATTAAATGGACAAAGTGATGTTGAGTAACTAACTTAATTGCAATATTTGGTGTACCCCCACCCCCCGTTTTCTATTATCTAAATAATTTTTGAGTAAATTAGAGCAAAACATGAAATTCTCAGAATATCATATGTAATATCTAGAATATTGCTTTTTTTCTGATAATTGCATGTAAATCATTTTAGAGTTGCCAGAATGTGATTTCCAGACAACTACATTAAAGTTTTAGGTGAGCTACTTAATCGATTGACACATAGCCACAATCTTAAACCGCTGTCCAAAAAATGAAACTTCAATTCCAAAATGAAGAAAAACCCTCTGAGATTAAAATTTATAAATTTAGTTTTGGATATATATTCATTAGTTTATTCTATCGACATGGGATCAGTTTTGTATTGCTTTTAGATCCTTCTTTCTTGTGCTACCCGGTGGACATCCAATATTTACTATAGTAATGAATTGTTATGTTATTGGCAAACATGTTTATATCCCTTTCGTGAAATTGCAAATACAACAAATCATTGATAAAAATAATAATCAAAACCACTGAAAATACTGGCCCTTGGGGTACACCTTTTTTTAATGGTTTTCGGGTCACTTCAGGAATCTCAAATTCTAACTGGTTAGTAAGCCGCTCCTCTTGTTCAGAGTATTTATAATACTGTAAATAGGTTGCACATATATATACATGTTGCAACCTATTTACAGTATTATAAAGAAACAAAGACTTTTGTACATTTTAAAAATGGCGGCTGTATAAAATTCTTTATTGACTAATACTTCTAAAACGTTTTTTACAACCAAATATAAACACAGTTTGAGTCATTATGGGTAGGCAATTTCAGAGGTGGGTTTATGGCATTAAAAATAAATATAAAAATTCTTATAGACATATATCTGTAAAAGCTTAGTTTTCCTTTCGTCTAAAAAACACTACCTATCGCTCTGTTGGTGTTTTTTTTTCTTTTTTTCTTTGAACAATAATAATGTTTTAAATGTGTTTGATATTGTATCTAGATTTCATGTACACATTTTTGTGCAATCTATTTACAGTATTACAAAGAAACAAAGACTTTTGTACATTTTAAAATTGGCGGCTGTATAAAATTATTTATTGACTAATACTTCTAAAACGATTTTTACAACCAAAATATATATATCTTGATAATTGACTACAACACCTAGAAGTCTGTTATATTTATTAATCTTTATTACATATATGGTTTGAAATACATGTTACACCTTATAAATAAAACAATGTTGTAATTCTAGGCTACTCTTGGCTTTTACAATAAACAAGGACTTTTTATAATGAAATTAAAATGGCTATTTTAGAACTCTAGATTTTTTTCTCCAAATTAAATTGACCCTACATGTTGACTCTCCTTTATTCATAAGGTTTAACATGTAATTACTCAATAAGGATTTAACTGGTCATGTGTGTGTGTGTATGTGTGTTTTTTCTTCTTTTTTTTATTTCTTCAGAATTCTAGTTTTGTTAATTATAGTAAAATTTTCCATTAATGCCATCAAAATGTATTTTTGTTTTAAGTCATTAATGATGTTCATTGAACTTCTAACATTATTGTATTAGATATTTGTTTATATTAAGTATTTTATAACTAGTATTTTTATAGAATTATTTTTTAAGATATTTAAATGCATATTACTTTTTCCTGTTATTTTTTGAAACTTTCAATCATGGTGAAAAAAATTAGATATTAATGAATTTGAATTTATTTGTTCTTAGATGTTAAAATAGGTTTAAAATATTAAATATAGAATGTTAAAATATTTGATTGTAAAAATTGTTTTTATTTTTTATTTTTGTAGCATTTCCTCATTTTCCAGTCCTCTGAGTAAAAAAAAAAAAATTGTTCTTGGAATTAAGTCTCTCATCTGTGCAGTGCTTGTAAGCATGGGACATCTCCAACCAAATTAAAAAATAAATTAATCATAATTTAAGATTTTGGAAATTAGATAAATAATAGTAATAATTAGGAATCTCACATAAAAAATCAAAACAATTAATAAACAAACATAAAAACTTTATTTTAAAAACATTTAAAACAAATTGTTAAAATCAATAAATTGAATGAAGCGCTATATATCAATACAATGTAACACCCTCTAGGGTAAAATTGAAATACCAGCGGGTTGCAATGCAACTAAAACAGGCGAAGCAAATTTCAAACGGAAAAGAACGAATTCCAAGAATTGGTCCAATGCTCGCCATGTTATTCAGTGGGCGTTTCGTTTCGGCGAGACAACCCAACTCTCTTCCAGCTTGGCTTTCTTAGCGAGTAGACGTGCCTTCTGAACGCTCTGCGTTCCTTCGAGATGGAGCGATTCAAGGCATAAGGTTGATGACTTAATACAGTAAATTTTGTTTTCTTTTTTTTTATAAAAAGGGTTGTTATCACTGAACAAGTTTTTGACACGATGTGTGAGTAAAAATTTAAATCTAATTTTGTGAAAGTTACGAAATCAAGTGTTAGAAGTATGGACAGAAGTCCAGATTTAAAAAATGTAAGTTTTACATGTGTTTTTTAAGGATATATATTATTTTTGTATTTATGATGTATATATGTTTAGTATAGTGTGTTTACCAACAAAATGTTATTTCAATTTATGAATCAAAAGAATTTAAATATAAAAGAAGTTTTCGATAATTGAATATGAGTGAGTAAAAAATCATTGAGTATATCCTGGCATCCACATGTCACGGAAACTAGCCTGGTAAGTACAGATTGGAGCCTGAACTCTGAATCCCTTTATTTAAAATTCATAATTGATGCAATAATTAATAAATTCACAAGTTAAATAATTAGCGTTTTATATTTTTAAAGAAATTAACCTATAAACTCTTACAAAGATGACGCCCGAACAAAGGGTTAGCTCTTAAAGCTTAGACTTCATTAAATTAAATTCTTAAATAACATAAACTCTTACAAAGATGGCGCCCGAATCACGTGCTCCAATCTCGAAAATACAGGCTTGTTGAAGTGTAGCGTGGTGTTTGGGTATACTCAAACAGTCAAAATTATAAACAAAGGATATTTGAAATTACAAAAAATTTATAATTGAGATTTTTTATTACAAAATCATAAAGATGGAAACGGATACAGAAAAGTTGGACGAATCCGCTTTAGGAGCTAGTTTCACCGAGGTTGAAAGCATGGCGGAGGCAAAATTAATAGAAGAAGTTAAATTGCCTAGGGAAGAAAAGTTAGTGTCTTTTAATGATTTAATGATGTTATTTGAAAAAATTAAATTAGATAGTGATAGTAAATTTGAAAAGTTCGAAAATAATTTTAAAGGAATGAAGGTAGATAGTGATAGTAAATTTGAAAAGTTCGAAAATAATTTTAAAGGAATGAAGGTAGATAGTGATAGTAAATTTGAAAAGTTCGAAAATAATTTTAAAGAAATGAAGGTAGATAGTGATAATAAGTTTAGACAATTAAGGGAAGATATGAATGAACAATCTCAAAAAAGTGAAACCAATTTTAAAAATTTTGATAGCAAACTTGAACAGATGAAGGAAGAGAACAAATTAGTTTTAGAAACAATTAACAATAAGTTTGACATACAAAATGCTAAACTCGAAAAAGATAAAATGGAATTTAGAAAAGAAATTAATGTTAAATTTGATAATCTGTTAAAGGACAGCATAGACTTTAAAAATAATGTAGAAGAACAAAATTTAAATTTGAAATTAGAAACTAAGACAGAAATAAATAATTTTAAAACTGAAACACTAAATACTATAGCCAAGTCTGATGAAGAAATTAGGGCTGTAATTGATAATTTTAAATTAGGACAGGTAGATAAACAATCAACCTTTGAATCTAAAATAGGAAATGATATTAAAACTAATTTTGAAACCTTAGAAAACAGACTAGCGATTAAATGTAGTGAACAGGATATTGCAATAGGCGATATAGGCTGTAAATTATCAAAAGAAATTCAATTATTAAAACAAAACGGTAATTATGGCATTAAGCCAGCACTATGGCTGAATGAGAAATTTAATGATGTGTTAATCACAGAGTTTTTTAATGAAACAAAAGGGCCTCACCCTAAGACATTTTTAGAGTCACTTAAAGTTTTGGAAGATGTAAGAGAAAATAATTGGGACATTATGGTTTGTTTTATGAAAAAGTTTTTAAAAGAAGAAGCCTACACTTGGTTTGAGGCACATAAAAATGAATGGGCGAACTATAATCAATTCAAAAACGCTTTTCTGGATAGATTCTGGTCCCAAGAAAAACAGGAAAGTTTTAGAAGCAAACTAATGTTAGGTCCTATGTATAGGGGCCCAATCAAAGAAATACATAATTACATCATCAAGTCCTTTCACAAAACACAATATTTAGATCCTCCTATGCCGATAAATTCATTCATTAAGCATATAGTCAAACACGTTCCAGAAGGGTTGAAACTAGTATTACTTGCAGCTAGGCCAGCTGACTTAAACAACTTAGAAAAGATAGTAATGGACTGGCAGGAAAGCCAATCCTTAAATAATAATGACTTTAATAAACATACATATACAAGAGAAAATAGGGGTCACTATTTAGACCATAGTAATAGGCCAGATATGGGTAATACACATTTACAAAATAGGGAGTATCAAAACAGCATGAACCAAAATAGACCATATAGCAATAACTTTAGAAGTAATAACAGTAATTTCAGGGGGAACAACACTTTTAGAGGTAATAGTAGCAATTTCAGAGGTAATAGTGGCAATTTCAGAGGTAATAGTAACAATTTTAGGGGTAATAGTAATAGTAATTTTAGGGGAAATAATAACAATGGACCACCAACGACAAACAGGGGCTCTGAGAATAGAGATGTAAATGGGGGAAATGGAACGAGGCAGCAATAACTATGGCCGGATTACTGCCGGAAAAAATAAATAGGCCTAAAATTGATAATGAGGTTAGGAGCTTTTCTTTAATAACAAAGACAACACAAAATGATGAATTAATGATTTTAGACAACGAAGAACTAATTATAGAAGATAATTACAATGAAATTAATACTAATAATGTAAAAGGGGAAATAATTAAAATTAAGATTAAAATAGGTCAAGGGGAATACAGCTGTCTAATAGATACAGGATCTGAGATCACCGTTATTAATGAAAACACATATCTAAAAATAAATAAAAATTTAAATAATTCCATAATGGAACTTCCTGTGTCAAACTTAATTGTAATGGGTGTTACTGGTATTAGAAGTAAAACTATAACAAAACAGATCTGTATAGAAACTAAATTTGGCGATGAAATAATTCCAATCAACTTTTTAGTAGTAAATGGTTTAAATATAAACATAATATTAGGTTGCGACTTTCTGAGAAAACATGAAGTAAAAATAGACTTTAAAAGAGAAATTATTTGCTTTGAAATCAACAATAAACTAATAACAACAAAATTTTATAATAAGTTCAATGATAATAGGTTAGGTGCATTGAGGTTATGTGATACAAGTTCAATTTTTAATGAGTTAGAAAACTTAAATGATAATATTACTCCTACACAAGAAGTTCTGTTCATGCATTACAGCAAAATATTTTATGAAAATGATAATAAATATAATGATAAAGATCAAGTTTGGTATAATAGTATAGATGATGTATTAGTAGATTCTAACCTTACAATTGATGAGGAAAAACAACAACTCAGAACCTTGCTAGATAAATATAAGTCAATATTTTCAGATAAACCAGGTAAAATTAGAAATTTTAACGCAAAATTAAATATAAATAACAAAGAAAAATTCATAAATAGGTCATATGCAATACCACACTCTAAAAAAGACTTAGTAAGCAAAGAAATAGAAAAATTAATAAATTTAGATATTATAGAAAATTCGGACAGTCCATACTCCAATCCTTTAGTATGTGTGATTAAGAAAGATGGTTCAGTAAGGTTATGTCTAGATGCTAGACAGGTAAACAAAGTAATAATAACAGATAGGGAAGCTCCGGAACACATAGATGACATTTTGCAACGTTTTGAGGGGGTGAAATATATAAGCACTATTGATTTAGTATCTGGTTTTTGGCAAATATCATTAGAGGAAAATTCTAGAAAATATGTAGCATTCAATTTCAATGGTAGAAATTTACAATTTAAGAGATTACCGTTTGGACTTAATGTAAGCACGTCAATATTTAAAAAAGGTTTAACACAAGTTTTAGGTCCTGAAGTGTCCGAATTTGCAGTTGTATATGTGGATGACATCTGCATAGCATCAAAATCATTCAATGAACATTTGATACACTTAGATAAGATATTTGATAGATTGAAAAGATTTAATGTTACTTTAAAACTTAATAAATGCAATTTTTGTAAAAATAAAATAAAATTTCTAGGTTATGTAATATCTGACTCAGGCATCATGCCTGATGAGGACAAAATAAAAATAATACAAAATTTTCCAATTCCAAAAAATTTAAAACAATTACAAAGTTTCCTTGGACTTTGTAACTATTATAGAAAATTCAGAAATAATTATGCACAATTAACTTCAAGTTTTAAACATCTGTTAACAAATAAAACTTTAAATAACAAGAGATCATGGGATTGGCAAGATAACGACACTAAAACATTTAATGAAATAAAAGAGAAATTCTTAGAAAGTGTAATTTTACGTCATCCAGACTTTAGTAAACCTTTCTATTTAAATACTGATGCCTCTGATATAGCTCTTGGTGTAGTTCTATATCAAATTGACAATCTAGGTGATCATTCAGTAATTGCATTTGCCAGCAGAAGTCTACAGGACTTTGAAAGGAAATATACAATAACAGAAAAAGAACTTATGAGTATTATATTTGGCTGTAAAAAATTTAGAAATTATATCTTAGGTAATGAAACAATAATAAGATCAGATCACAAAGCTTTAATCTTTTTAAAAAATTGTAAACTCACAAATGGTAGACTCTTAAGATGGATGTTATATTTACAAGAGTACAACATTAAAATTGAATATTGCCCTGGAAAAGAAAATGTTGTGGCTGATGTCATTTCTAGGATTAATGAATCTGAAATTTTAAATAATAGTGACAAGAATGTAATTAGGATTTTTAAAACAAAATTAGAAAAACAAAATTTAGATAGGGACACAAAATTAAGAAATTTATTTAAGGACATAATAATAAAACAAAATTTAGATCCAAATTGTAAAAATATAATAGATATGATTAATTTGAATGATGAGAAGAGTAAAGAATTAAAAGAACATTACACAATTTATAAAGGCATATTATTTTACAAAAAGAACGACACGTTTAAATATAGGCTATATGTGCCTGAACCAATTACAAACTTAATCATTGATGATTATCATTCAAGATATGGACACATAGGAAGTAATAAATGTTATAAATTTCTAAAACAAATATTTTTTGCTCCAAAATTTGAAAAGAAAATAAAACAAAGAATTAGATCTTGTTTAATATGCCAGAAAAGTAAGGTTAGGACTCAACAACAACAGGGTTTAATGCAGTGTAATGTGCCAAATGAACCTTTAGAAATTGTAGCAATAGACTTATTCGGAGAATTACCGACTAGCAAGGGAGGTGTCAAATACATATTTGTAATGTCAGATGTTTTTTCAAAATTTATTAAATTGTATAGTATTAAGAAAGCTTCGGCCAAAGTTCTAAGCGAAAAGATTATTAAAAATTACATAATAGAAGTAGGCAAACCAAAGATGATTTTAAGTGACCACGGCAGTCAATTTACATCACAACTTTTCTATGAAAGGTTAGGTTGGGAAGGCATACATCTACGAAATACATCAGTG
This sequence comes from Aphrophora alni, assembly GCA_963513935.1. Classification (NCBI taxonomy): domain Eukaryota; kingdom Metazoa; phylum Arthropoda; class Insecta; order Hemiptera; family Aphrophoridae; genus Aphrophora; species Aphrophora alni. Next base: position 72,945,149 of record OY740770.1, on the reverse strand, counting down.
TACCATCCACAGAGCAATCCTAGTGAAAGATGTATGCGAGAACTAGGTAGAATGTTTCGTACATATGTACATGACAACCACAAACAATGGGCAGAATATGTACCCTTCATAGAAAAGTGTCTAAATTATTCAATACATGACTCAACAAACTGTATTCCTTATGAAATTATGTTCAAGAAAAAATGTCCTAATTTTTATGAAAATTTAATTACATATCCTGAAAAAGTAAAAATAGATTTTGACGAAAAAATAATAATTGCAAAAAATTATTTAAAGAATAAAGCTGAGGCTAGGGCCAAGTTACATGATAAAAAAGTCAAACCAATAAAATATGCAATAAATGATTTAGTCTTGGTAAAAAACCACTAGGTACTTGTCGTCCTGTTTAAAAAGTGAGATTAAAAAATTTTTTCTATTATATAGGGGTCCATATAAAGTATTAGACATAAAAAAAGAAAATGCATACGTGTTAGGCGAAGTAGATTCAGGTGAAAAAGTTGGTACATATAACATTGTTGAATTGAAGAAGTTTTATCCATCAGTAAATAGTTAGGTAGTGTAGGGTGAACCAAAGGGAAACTTCGGAAAAAACAGTGTCACAGGGGATCATTAACCAGAAGTCATTTTGGGATTCATATTGAACTGAGTAGATATGAATACTTAAACTCATTTTGGCCAAAGGAAGGTGATCTCTGTGTTGACATAAGTGTTTTGTAGATATGATCAGAAGGACATAGGAAGAGATGAAAATGGTTCAAGGGGTAAAATTTTAGACATTGATGGATAAAATAAAAAATAATTTACAAATTTTTTAAATTTTTTTTAATGCAAGTTAATAATAATAATAGGTAGTGATAGATTTAAATTAAATAAATGAATAAATAAATTTAAAATTAAAAATAGGCAATTCCCTTTTAGGCCAGCATTGGAAATTAATATTTGTACAGAAACAAATATGAAGCTTAAATAAACAAAATTTAAATTTTAAAATAAGTTATATCCCATTTAGGCCAAACACTAGAAATTAGTATTTGAGAAAAGAACAAATACGAAAATTTAAATAAGTGAAACATAATTTATAAATCAAATACTTTAGAAATTCATGAATTAACAATTTTTTTGATGTACCTACAAAATTTTAATTTTACTTATAAAAATTTTTTTTAAATGAACATACTTTTAATGATTAAAATAAAAGAAACTTTTGATGTATTGATTAGAAATATAAATTACATCTGACATTGAACAATAATGGTATGGTTAATGTTAATAACAACATGATGATGAATGAATGAGAGAGTGAGTATTATTTTAAAATAATGCTAAAACTAAATAAAGAAAACGTACAGACATTAATTGCACCAAAATATAAGGACTTGTCCTAATAATAATTAATAGCAATGAATGTGGAAAATGATGATATGTTGCCATGTGCAAATTTGAGAAGTGACTGTATAATTTGGATGGAAAACCTTCCATTCAAACTACTAATTACCAGGGCGTTTGACTTTTGTTTGTTGGTGTCAAATAACCTTCACATATCACTACGGTGACTTTTGTTTGTTGGTGTCAAATAACCTTCAAATATCACTACGGTGACCTTTGTTTGTTGGTAACAAATAACCATCACATATCACTACGGTGACTTTTGTTTGTTGGTAACAAATAACCATCACACATCACTACGGTGACTTATGTTTGTTGGTGTCAAATAACCTTCACGTAATGTTAAATGTACATACGATAACGATAATAATAATAGACGAATAAATTAAGCTAAGTTTTTTTTGTAGTAAAGTTTTTCTTTCTCGTTTTCATAACGTTAGGTAGGATAGGAAAATAAATAAATAAAATATAAATAATTAGAATATTTTGTTACTGATTGTAAGAAGATGGTAAAATTTTTGAAAAAATATAGTGAACAACGGAAGTCATAAATAAGATTTTTAATACATTTAAATAATAATTCAGAACCTACAATATGGCTAAAAGTAAATAATTAAAAGTAAATAAATGATAGTAAATTTTTTAAGAAAATGATTATGAAACTTTAATGAAGATTTTAAGTAAAGAACAGATGGATTATGTGAAATATAATTAAGAAGAATAAATAATGAATAATTTTTTTGAAGAAATGATTAGACAGTATTGATGAAACTTTTATGATAAGGAATGATTTCAGGAAAATAAAAAATGGGTTGAATCAGAACTTAGTATTTGGTAATAGGGATTGTAAATGAATAATTAATAGATAGTTTTTTTTAATAGATCAGTGAGATGAATGAGATTTTTGAGGGGGTCAATTAATGATGTCTACGATAATGTTCTGCGATGAGTTTTTTTCTACGACAAATATAGACTAGGGGTTCCAATGTGACGCTAGATCTTAATAATGTTCGACGAGATTTTTCTACGATTTTGCTGCGATAATATAATAGACTAGGGGTTCCAATGTGACGCTAGATCTTAATAATGTTCGACGAGATTTTTCTACGATTCTGCTGCGATGATATATATGATTAGGGGTTCCAAAATGGACACTAATACTCAATGGTAATTTTTAGAGATTCCAAAAGGGAATACTCTCATTTAGGAGTGTGTTGATTTTAAATAAGACAAGAGAGAGTCTTAATGATTAGCTGATTTATTAAAATTTTTTTTTCTTTTTATGTAAGTAGGAAAAATACCAAATAACTGTTAAGTATGTAGTTGAGATAGATTCCTGAAATCAAAGGTAGTTAAAATTAAAATAAGTTTAAACGTACAATAAATAAAAATGATAGGGAAATATGAATTCTCAATTATAAATTTGAGGGATGGGTTTTGTATTTTTTGATTGGGGAAGAAAACTTTTTTTATTAACCAGACTTTTAAAAAATAATGATTGTATGTATTAAAATTTTAAAAAAATATGTGAATTTTTTTCAATAGATTGTTTAACATACTGTAATAAAAACAAAAGAAATGGATTTTGAATTTTAAAATGTAACAACAACAACAAATGTAAGTGATTTTGATTTTTAAATAATGTAACAAGGATGATAAAAAATGACCTTGTGATAATGAAAAAGTAAATTACAAAAAATTGTAATATGAAAAGAATGATAATTGATTTTATTAATGAACAAATAAATATTATGATGTATTTTGAGCTGATGCTAATTTGTGATGACATGAAAATTTAACAAATTTTTATTTGTATATGAATTGATGATTTTATCTGTTGTTCACATATAATATATTTTAATATTTTCTGTTATGACCATGTTACAATTTATAAAAGACAATTTGTGATATGTCTTATAATATGATTTGATAGTTGACATTTGATTTCTTCATTTTGATATGTTTCGAACAGATATGTTGTATTGAAACTTTATAAAAGACAATTTGTGATATGTCTTATAATATGATTTGATAGTTGACATTTGATTTCTTCATTTTGATATGTTTCGAACAAAAATGTTGTATTGAAACTTTATAAAAGACAATTTGTGATATGTCTTATAATATGATTTGATAGTTGACATTTGATTTCTTCATTTTGATGTGTTTTAAACAAAATATGTTGTATTAAAACTTTGTAAAAGACAATTTATGATATGTCTTGTAATATGATTTGATAGTTGACATTTGACTTCTTCATTTTGATGTGTTTTAAACAAAAATATGTTGTATTAAAACTTTGTAAAAGACAATTTATGATATGTCTCGTAATATGCTTTGATATTTGTCATCTGAGTTCTTCATTTTTGATGTGTTTTAAACAAAAATGTTGTATTGAAACTTTGCAAAAAACCATTTTGTGATATATGTTTTGTAAAATGATTTGATATTTGACACTTGATTTCTTCATTTGGAGGTATTTTGGACATTATTATTTTGTAATTGAAACCATATAAAAGTCATTCATGTGATGATGATGTTATTTTTGTAAAATTTGTAACACTCTAAAATTCATGATATTGTTTGTGAAAAATCTGTAACACTCTAAAATTCATGATATTGTTTGTGAAAAATCTGTAACACTCTAAAATTCATTATATTGTTTTTGAAAATTTGTAATACTAAAAAATTTATGATGTTATTTTTGTAAAATTTGTAACACTCTAAAATTCATGATATTGTTTGTGAAAAATTTGTAATACTAAGAAATTTATGATGTTATTTTTGTAAAATTTGTAACACTCTAAAATTTATGATATTGTTTTTGAAAATTTGTAATACTAAAAAATTTATGATGTTATTTTGTAAAAAATTTGTAACACTAAAAAATGTATGATGTTATTTTTGAAAAATTTGTAACACTCTAAAATTTATGATATTGTTTTTGAAAATTTGTAATACTAAGAAATTTATGATGTTATTTTGTAAAATTTGTAACACTAAAAAATTTATTATGTTATAGTTTTTTGATATTTTGCATTTTTGAAATTGTTAAATTATATAAAAAATTTTTTTCTTGACATTGTTATTAGAAATACTCTTGTTCTCCGTAAGAGGTGGCAAGGGGTTGGAATGTCCCAGCTTCCATGTTCTTTTTCTTCGAGATTCTTATTACTGCGTAATGCGAATCTCGAAGGAGGGGGTTTCTGTAAGCATGGGACATCTCCAACCAAATTAAAAAATAAATTAATCATAATTTAAGATTTTGGAAATTAGATAAATAATAGTAATAATTAGGAATCTCACATAAAAAATCAAAACAATTAATAAACAAACATAAAAACTTTATTTTAAAAACATTTAAAACAAATTGTTAAAATCAATAAATTGAATGAAGCGCTATATATCAATACAATGTAACACCCTCTAGGGTAAAATTGAAATACCAGCGGGTTGCAATGCAACTAAAACAGGCGAAGCAAATTTCAAACGGAAAAGAACGAATTCCAAGAATTGGTCCAATGCTCGCCATGTTATTCAGTGGGCGTTTCGTTTCGGCGAGACAACCCAACTCTCTTCCAGCTTGGCTTTCTTAGCGAGTAGACGTGCCTTCTGAACGCTCTGCGTTCCTTCGAGATGGAGCGATTCAAGGCATAAGGTTGATGACTTAATACAGTAAATTTTGTTTTCTTTTTTTTTATAAAAAGGGTTGTTATCACTGAACAAGTTTTTGACACGATGTGTGAGTAAAAATTTAAATCTAATTTTGTGAAAGTTACGAAATCAAGTGTTAGAAGTATGGACAGAAGTCCAGATTTAAAAAATGTAAGTTTTACATGTGTTTTTTAAGGATATATATTATTTTTGTATTTATGATGTATATATGTTTAGTATAGTGTGTTTACCAACAAAATGTTATTTCAATTTATGAATCAAAAGAATTTAAATATAAAAGAAGTTTTCGATAATTGAATATGAGTGAGTAAAAAATCATTGAGTATATCCTGGCATCCACGTGTCACGGAAACTAGCCTGGTAAGTACAGATTGGAGCCTGAACTCTGAATCCCTTTATTTAAAATTCATAATTGATGCAATAATTAATAAATTCACAAGTTAAATAATTAGCGTTTTATATTTTTAAAGAAATTAACCTATAAACTCTTACAAAGATGACGCCCGAACAAAGGGTTAGCTCTTAAAGCTTAGACTTCATTAAATTAAATTCTTAAATAACATAAACTCTTACATGCTTTACAGCCCAAATGAGTATCTAGATTTTAATCAAATTTAGTAAATTGCGATTGAAATTTTGGCGATATTTCGGTACTCTTTTTTTATTTCTCTCAATAACTCAAAATTAGAAAGTACATAAGACAAAAACATGAAATTCTGATCTAATCGGCTCTAATGATCTTGATAAAAATTCCCTAAAATTTTTATAATTTTTTTGGAAATTGGCTCCTAAGTATCCAAACAAAATTTGTTGGTCACTATTTGCCCAAAAGCATCTGTTGGTAAGGTATTGGTTTTAAAAAAAAAACCTGCCATGGAGCCGTCATTGAAAGACACAATTTCATAAAATCAGCTCTTTGATTTAATTTAATTTTGGTGAAATGTGAAGATTAATGAACCAAGCCAGTGTACAACATTTCAAATAATAGAAAGTTACCATAAGGAATAGTTTCACCTTAATAACTGATAACTTAAGTTATAATTTTGTGTTTTATCTTATGCTTCAGACAATTTTATGACACAAGTTAAGCAAGTCATAAACCTTATTACCTTATTTAAATATAAATGGTCACGAAATTTTTTATTTTATAAGGTATTTTGATTGTGAATGGATTTCTGATGCACCATTTCTGAATGGTAAGTTTATGCACCATTTATTTCATTTTGTATTATTTTTAATGGTAGCTTATATTACGAATATGTGAGCAGTAAAGTTAAATTACTGCTATCTTTTGATTTCATAAGTAATGTTTAGATGAAACACCAACAATTTAGAAGTTCAATTAGATGATCAGTAGAAAATCTCATTTCTATTTAAAGAGTGTTTTTAATATCACATCAACTTAAATGATAAAATAAGAATTTATAAAACTAAACAGGTGTGCATAATTATAAATGTGACATAAAATGAACTTAATGTTTTCAATTTCATTGATGTTTTGACACTATACTCATCGTCTGCACAAACGGATTCTCGTCCAGTTGTAAAGAACAACTCATTTATTGCTATTACATGATTGTTATCCGAAGATACTAGATTTCTCTGCAAAGAATTAATAAACAGTTTATTATTATCAACAAGTAAAAGTTTCAACTACTCAGTCATCATCTTTAGTTGTTAAGAAGTTCTCAAGCATTGTTTAACTTAAACCATAAAGCCCCGACTACTGCCTCTAGCATATAACATCACTGTAGCAATTACACCATGTACTCAAGTCTTAAGTCATTATATAACTACATATTACCCATAAATGTTTCTTAATTTTTTTCCCCAAATACTAAAACATTAAAACCTAACTATTTATTTGTAATAATTGGTATTAAACAGACTTGTCTATTTTAAAAATCAAACTACGGTACTAGAAACTCAAAACTCTTAAATCTTTATGAAAAACCCAAAACATATTAAAAACGAGTGAGTATAGCCCAATCTCAAAACCAAAACACTAATATCTTATAGAGAATTAAGACCATTAATTATATTAACTCTCAGAGACTCAATTATAGTGAGTAGAGGTGTGGCAATATCAAGGTATCCTATCTCTCTTTCATCTTTCTTATCATGTCTCTCTTAACCAACTTTTGTACTCTTCTGATCTTGATGCTCTTAAGAATATTCGAGAACTAGAGGTTTCTATTTCTTCTACCTTGTCTTCCAGATTTTTGAATGTATCATGAGGTTAGTGAAGGTAATGTTAATATCACTACAACACAGTGAGTTAAAATGTTTGTTGTTTGATTTTTTGTTCGATTTGTTGGTTTTATGTTAAGAATCATTTTACACTTAGTTTTTATTAAAGTGATAATGACTGTTTAAAATGAGATAATATATCGCCTTAAAAAGAAAAATCCTTTTGTACTGAAATATTTGACTTCCACACAGTTAAAACCTCATTTTTTTAAATAATTTAACAAGATACTATGTATTATTATGTATTGTACTAAATTTGGCTTCCTTAATATGTTCCAGTTAATCAACTAAAAATGACCACTGTAAGAGTCGTAATACAAAGGAATTTAAACTGACTTGTACATTTATTTACTGAACTGCTTTTGATAATACTGATTTAAATCTAATAATCTTAAATGTTTATTTTATGAAAATTGCACAGCTTTATGGGCGCCAGATAGCGTTAGCTTACCAATTTTGAAAAATAAAAATTTTGAATTAAATTTATAGTATCTCGAGGTCAAAAGTCCTTTTCAAGAGGTACTTGGCAATAGGTGATTCAAGAAATATTCTTGAATAAGTCTTGTTTTGCTGAAATTGTACATAAAGTGGTTATTAGCTCACAAATCATGTTACAAATATCATAAAGAAAAAACATAAATAATAATTAATATACTATTGTTAAATGCTGATAAAAAAAAAAATCTTTTATTTCAATTCCTTCTTTTATTTGAAATCATAATTAAGCTTTATGAATTTCATATTTTACATTTTTTAAATGTTGCAACAAATAATTTAATCATAAAAATAAATAATATTCCATGTCTCTGAAAGAGACTTAATTATGTAAATGAAAGAAAAAATTAGTTATCTTCAATTTATCTTAAAATGAATCTAAAAACGAACATACATGTACAAAAGTAATTTAGACATAGTACAAATCTTTAATATAGTAAATAGTTTATGATGTTTATACCACGACACCTGTGACAAAAAAAATTATATCTGTAGTGATGAACTCTGACGTCCCGTAACTCGTTGGTAGTCTCCCAGTCGCTATTTTCCCAATCCTCATGGCTCGTACAGATGCACAATTCTCCAAAAGTCCTTTCTTAGAAATGATTCAAAGAAACGTTCATTATTCTTAAGAATGTTCTATCTTATCAAGTAAGTATTCAAACCACGGAACACAACCTTTTTCTAAATTGTGTCTGGAAAAAATAGTCTCTCCTAACTAGCCCGATAGTTTTATTTATTTTTATAATTCTTTGTCCTTTTACTACTAATATCAAAGCACGAATGTTCATTTAAAATATTTATACACATAGTCCTATTGTCAAACAAATATACCAATTGCCACGTTCATTGTTCTCACTGAGTTTACATTTTTGCATTAATACTGCATTGTTCACAATAATCCTCATCAAAATACGTCTGTCTATCTTAGACATCGATTTCTAACCTTTTACTAACACATCTTAACACTTTAAACATTCCTTGCAACCCTTTTACATCGCACAAAATACGTCTCTCTAGGTCAGAGACCTGCTTGCCACTTTTTTAAAATCGTACTAAAAAACGTCTACCTCGTTCAGAGACCTCCTTGCAACTAACTCTTTCCCTCGCTTCTAAACTAAGCGTCCTATTAACAATTCACTGACACAACAAAATATTATCAATTATACTCATTAACACATTTATATCATATTCCATTAAAACATTTACTATAAATTCATACTAAACCTATTTATTATACAATATTATTTCCTTGGATGTCTTTTGTTAAAAGTTTACAGCTTTCTTAAATTTAATTAACAACACTCCCATATGCTAACAACCAATCAGATTCTTTGACCTACATTTTCTAGATCCAATCACGTGTCTTTTTTTAACTCAAATTTCCTAAAATATTACACCACTATTGGAATCTATAAAACTACAAGATATATTTTAATAAGAAAGCTCTATTATTATTTTATTTTAAGGATTTAAAAATACACTGCAAATTTTCCAATTTGGTTGCCAATTTATGTTAATGATAACACTTGATAGTTTGTATGTATAGATAAGTTAAAGTCTGATTTATTCTAATACAGTATTAAGAAAAAGAATAAATATTCAGTGGAGCAAAAGAACTTTGAGATCAGTATTAAAAAACATGGGATTTGTGTGAAAAAAGTGCCAAACCAAGGGAAAAGTGTTGATTGAGAAACCAGATATTATAAATGGAGGTTTCTGTACCTTCAGAATATAAGACAGAGCCAAGCAAAAGATAAGACAAATGTTTACCTTGAAAGCTGCTTGTTGACAGCAACCTCTTCTTTTCCAAATTTTGGCAAAGTGGCGATTTTAATAGTGTACTCACTGAGAAAAACGGTTCAAAGCAACTATAATCTTACTGCACATCAGAACGATGGGTTCCTTTAAAATACTGGGGTAGTTTTTCAAACTGGTTTGGCCACAGGAAATTATCATAGAAACTTGAATTACGTTAACTTTTGTAGATGGATTGAAGAAAAGGTCAACCCAATTTTTCCCCTAACTCTATTGTGGTAATAGACTGTAACGTTTACAATTTTGATATCTTTATGTTGAACGAAGCATCTCTCGCCATTATGATAGAGGAACATAGTGTCATGTAGACGGTTAAATCAAGTTAGGTTGATTGTCTAAAAAATATTTAGTCTATAATATATGGTTTGATTCTTTTATTTAATTTGTATCTAAAAATAAATTCACTACAAAGTTATGCCTTGGTATAGCATAAATAGTACATTATAATTGGTAATTAAAGTCTTATAAAAAGTAGAGACAACCAGTCTAGACTATGTCTTCGTTATATAATGAAAGACATTGGTTAAAGATAGCTATCTAAATTGTTTGAGTTTTTTATTTGAATTTCTTCGTAAAGACTTTTTGTAACATGAACTATTTGAACATTTAATTTTGAATTTAATATTGTGAATTCTTGTAACAAGTACTAATAGTTAATTTTTATGAATTTAATGTCTAATAATTAGTACTATTCACAGTATGTATTTTGTAGAAAGCCAAGAGATATGGCTTGGCTAGATGTTGTATGTTTGATATGTAATTAGAACTTTTATTAAATGTGTGTTTTATTTCAGAGGTTTTCATGATTATTTTCCGTATCAAGTACATTTTCCCATAATTCAAGACCCAAGGTTATAAGAGTAAATTTAATAAGTGTTTGTGTTTTATCACAAAATGGCGTTCAATATGTAAAGTAAATTCATCTAAAATAAAGTAAAATAGATTTTTTGAATAAAAGTAATAATATAGTTAATTACCTTAGAGGTTGTCCTCAGTCCGTATAATAGTTATTGCTACAGCGCTGTTTCGCCGAACACTGTCGGCTTCGTCAGGCCCGCACTAACACATAAACACGTAACACAACACAACACTAACACATATAAAATCAGAGTATGACTCGTCGTACATAAATAATAAAATTGTTTACAACCTCTAAGGTAATTAACTATATTATATATTAAACAGTCCAAGGCAACACATTATACTTTATAAAATAAAAGTAATAATTAATTTTTGCTCTACTGTAGTTTTTTTAATTATTACAAGACAATTATCTTACCATAATAAGCAAGTTTACAAGTCCCTGTTGAAGTCAGCTTTGATGAAGAAGGATATGGTTGACTGGCTCGCTCGACATGGCAAAGATTTAGCACCAAATGAACATAAAGCAGACTTATTCGAGAAAATTAAACTGATGAAGTCAGGAGAAAAAAAGTAGAGTGTACTCGATTTTAAAGAGAAATGGACATGAAGTAATTTGCCTGCCAACTTATATGTGTAATCAAACCCTACTAAATTGACTTGGATTAAGTTAAAAAATTATGTACGACATTATAACACTCAAGATGAAATGTGGTTAACCAAGCTGAAGGAATTATTTAAAAATAGACTGGATTATATCACTCCAGATGACTGGGAAGGATTTGTGCAGTAACATGGACACAGAAGAAATGTATTGGAGGAAAGATGGCATAGTGAGGAAACCTGATCATCTACCTGTGTCTGGGAGCAGACTCCAGTGACGATGATGATGGGTTGAGTGACAACACTAACTATGAACTTTATTTTGACCACAAAGTTTTGGCAATTCCCCTGACTCTCGTCAGAGGGAACCCGCTATAATTATTAATTTATAAATAAAATAAAATTTGTATAGTCTGTACCTGTTTTGAGATTAAGTGTTTTTTAATTTTATTATTTATAAGTTTGGATATTGTTCAAAAAATGACAGGTATCTACTTTATTTCCAAACATCATTTAATGTCAGAAATCCTTTACACAGATCAAACTGTAAACATAAAATATTTTCAATTTTTAAAATAAAATTTTTAACTTGTTTTTTTTGGCAATCCGTTCTTTGTCGCAGAGGGATATTGAGCCCTCGGCAAATCCGTCCCTTGTCGGAGAGGTGCATTGAGCCCTCGGCAAATCAGTTCCTTGTTGCAGAGGCATACTGAGCCCTCGGCATTCCGTTCCATGTCGCAGAGGCATATTGAGTCCTCAGCATTCCGTTCCTTGTAGCAGAGGCATACTGAGCCCTCGGCATTCCGTTCCGTGTCGCAGAGGCATATTGAGCCCTCGGCAATCTGACCTTTATACCTTCTTATTATATAGGTTAGGTACAAAGGAGCAACTACCATATATAGAGATTTCACCCAGCAATGGACGGGAAGAAAACAGGACAGCTGGAGATAATACCTCTACGGACCATCTCAGGGCTCACCGCATGGATGAGACAGGATTCTACGAGTGATCACGAAGATCAGCAAGGATAAAGAGAACTGTATACAAATGTATAGTTCAACAGTGATAAATTGTAATAATGTAAAAATGTTGGTTTGATTAAATATTTGAAAATAGTGGGCAAAAAATAGTGGGGATAACTGGATTAGGTAATATTTTGCACCAAACAAAGTAAATTTTAAGATAAAAATAGATTTTCAAATAAACAAAATAAATAATCATGTATAAATTTAAGATAAATTGTTGAAATAAAATGTTTATTAATTTTGTGTTATGTGAAATCATGAGTGGACATTTTTCGGGGAGTGTGTTGGACTATTGGATCTAGCCTTGAAGGAATTGCACTTTTTTAACCGGAATGAACAGGTTTGGGATGGCAAGACATGGAAGTCAGTCTCAGAGAGGAACTTGTAGGTGATGGTTGTGTTTAAAAAAGTCTAAGTTTGGAGCCTGTGGCTCAAAGACCTATGTCAGGTTGTGTTAAGAGTGTTCCGTTAAAAGAGAGAAAAAATGTTCGGAAGTAATAATTTTGTTTAATTCATGGTGTACTAACATTCGTAAGAGTATCAAAGACAATGTTCCATGTTTTTTAAGATCATATATGTTTAAAAGTAGGAAAAAGAACTATATTGTGTAACTTCGAGCATGTGCTTTAGAAAGACGGACAATGAACTTTTGTTTTAATAAGCTGTATGAACTTTATTTCAAGTATTACAATACGAACATTATTCGAAATGCAGGTGTACTCAACAGTAATTCAACGCTAAAAAAACACAGGCTGAAGAAACGATGCTCCAAAAGACAAAGAGTTTCTACAAGTCGGTAAAACCATGTGCATAACATGTTATGATTCAAATATGTAAAATTTTTATAATATGTTCTAAGTTTTTCATTGTATTTTATATATCTAAATTTAATTAATTTCATTTAAAAAGTTTATTAGTCCAAATATCAGTCAGATAATGGACAAAAGTAATTTTTCTTTTCTATATATTTTCGTACTCAGGAAAATGAGTAAAATTATCATTTCAAAGTTTTAATTTCATTAAAGTAATTCAATACTTGCAAGTTTCATTATTAATAAATTCAATTTTCAAATAAAGTCAATTCTTGACTATGAAAATAGACCTTTTTCAAAGGCATTAAATATAAATTTTAGTAGGATGTTAATTATAAATGATGTTCATGATATGTTTCTTTTTGATGAATGTTCATGTTAATAATTTCATTTTGTTTAATAAATATTTATGTTGAAATTTCAGTTCCAGTGTTATTCATTCTACCAAGTCACTGAGAGTACACTAAAGAAAGAACTTACTCCCGAGATAAGATTTTTAATTTAAATTCATTTTTCAAAATTGGTAAAGCGAAAGCTTCCTGGCGCCCATTATTGCTGAGCAGAACTTTTAGATTAAATAATAAACTTTAAAATCATTTTAATTTCTTTTTTAAGTAACATAAATAAAAGAACTCTTCAAGTTCATTTATTTTACAATTGTTACAAAATAAATGTGTATAGTTGACTTCTTACGACTTTGTTTTACTACAAAGGTAGATACCTTTGAAAAGTCTAGTGAGTGATGAAGTAAACATCACAATATTATTATATACATATCATTACCACATATTATTAAAAACGCAAACATTTTGTGTGAAAACTGTTTTGTGAAATTAATATAAATATTTAAAATGTTATTGTCACAGTATTGAGGCCACATGTTGGCTTAGTAAAGTATATTAGTAGAATGTTGTTTCAAATATCCCAGCTATTATCTGATTTGTACTTTGTGCTTTAAAAAAACATTTATTGTTATGATAAAGTTTGTTTTTGGTTTTCAAATATTAAATGCAGTTGGAGGTAAAATTTAATTTGTCATTTAACACGTTCGCTACCACAATGTTAAAAAAAAATCGTAACCACAGACTGCCGCCGCAATTTTGCTGCGGGCGTGTCCTAATCCTAGCCCAACGCCGCAGATCTGCGGCGTTGATTTCTTGATACTAAATGAGAAATTTCTTCGCAACAGTCTATTTTGAAGGTTAGATCGTTTAGGCACGGTCTACAGGATAGTCCGCCACATATATGCAGCGCTTAGTCCGTAGCTAGGACTATCGCTGACGTCACTGGACATACTAATTTTGAACAAATTTTATTCGTGGTCTGTGGCGACGGTCACAACCATTAGGACCAGTCTACAGGGAAGTTCATGAATTTTTCCGTGGGCGTATGGTGTTTGTAAATTTCAAATTCTTCCATGATCTTCATTTTGTAGTCCTTTTCTCATTTTATATAAAATGAACATGTTGTCCTGTATACTGTGTTTTGTTTATTAAATATTCAGCATATATAAGGAGTTGTATTTATGTTTCTGCTGCTTGGTAAATAGTCTTTAAATGTTGTTTTAACACGTTAAGTGCCAAGCCAGTTGTGCCACTTTTATCATACAGTGCCAACTTAAATAAACAATTTTAATGACATAACCTGTATATATGTGGTCTTATGGTTATATGGAGAACTGAATTTTGAGAAATTGTTTTACAAAACATTCAAAAAAATGATCGGCCCAGCATGTCATTTTGAATACCATATTTTGTTTGGAATTTGACGTTTCGGCCGATTGGCCGACCACACTTTTGATTGATTTCCTAGGATAATTTTGGTCTGTGATGTTGGTAACACATGACTCAGTGGTGGTAAACGTGTTGAGTAACTGCACGTAAACATCAAGTTGACATGGTTCCAACTGGAAAGCGGGATCAAAGAGGAAATGTCTTTTTTTCATGCCTCTTGCAATAACAGTACAATGAGCAAATATCCGGCATCGATGTTGCTGATCAAATGTCATCATACAACTCAGCAATACGAAAGACACTAAGATGGTACCATAAAGTTGCAGAACATTTACTATTTATTTGGCACCTGCATTGTAAATGCTTGGCTCGCTTACAAAGGTAATGTAGGACCACGACCGCAACACCAATACTTGTCAATAACAGATTTTTAATGCTCTTATTTTGCTTTCAAAATGCTTTTATCTTACAGTTTAGACAGTAATAATATAAATAAATGATTTAAAAAAATTTAATTGTAAATAAATAACATTGTTAAACAGTTTTAAAAAATTGCTTTCCGATTTTGTAATTGTTCAATGTTTTATACAAAAATATGCAAAATTTATTGTTTGCTTACCGTAATAGTTAACTTTTATACGTGTAACACCTAAAAAAGTGTTAATTTAAATTGAATAGTAAAAGTAACACGGAATCGTTTAAAATTAATTTGGGAGGGAGTAAATGAGTTGAAAACATGACTTGTAATAATAATTTAAAGTAAGGGAAATTAAATTAACTATATTTCCAAACTAAAGTAAATAACAATGTGTAAAAAAATATTAGCTGTAATTAATAAATTAATTAAGTAGGTTGTGTGTTATAAAAAATATAGACAAAAGACTTGTTGTCAAGGGAATATATTTGAATAATGTGCGTGACGAGATGTGACTTGTAATTAACGCAAACACAGCGAGATTTGAGTAAGAGTTCGTGTGGAAAAATCTGTAACCCCTGGACCAACCGGATATAGAAATTCACCATGCGTTTTGTTCAGTCTTAAGTCAGCGGTTGGAGCCGTAAGATGTCTAGTAATTAGCTTAGTGGAGTAAGGTTGTGTGTTAAAGAGTCTTAGTGTAGTCTAAAGTTTGATTCGATTATGAAGTTTTAAGACAATAACTTGTACCGAACTAATCAAAATGCCGAATAAATTGAACAGTACAGTCGAGTGTGTTAAAATGATTAGATTGATTTGAACAGACAAAGTGTTTATTAAAAATAGCGTGTTGCAAATTAGGACAATAGACGGTTGCGCGCGCAATATTAAAACGGACGAATGATGAACATTCATAAAGTGTAAAAAATGAACTAATTACACTGAAAGACATTCTTAAAACAAATATGCAATGTGTGATTGGAGTAATTTCAACGGACCTCGTTCTACGCGGACTGCACAAAGGAACTATCATTGATGCCCACGTGTCAGACACCACTACGGCGCAAAGGGTTTTGCGACAACGGTCTGGTAAAATGTGTTATTTAACACAAAGAACTTAATTTATGTATTATGTGAAATTTAATATGTTTTATGCTCTACAATTTAAGATTTGATACCTTAGTAATTACATTTTCTAGAATGAATAAATAATAAATGTCTATTGACATATTTCTTTTTCTCTAAAGTAAAATAATTTCAATATTAAGTAACAGATGTTTTAATCTGTTTATTTAATAAATATTTTTGTTGCAACGTAAAGTTAATTTCAAAACTTTAAAAATAAAAATCCTTCTTCAAAGGAAATAAAAAATAAACTGGATAGGATGTTAGTTTTAGTTAATTTGTTTGATATTTTTGTTATAACAAATGTCATGTATTAATATTACTTTAATAAATTCATGTTAAAATTTCAGTCTCAAGAGTTTCTCATTCACAACCAGAAATCACTGTAAGTACCCTTAAAAAAGAGCCTACACCCTGAAATTAAAATATTTAAATTCATTTTCTAAATTGGTAAGCGAAAGCTTCCTGGCGCCCTTTAGCTGAGCAAACTTTTAATAAAACTTTAATGAAAATAACTTCATTCTTTTCTTTTAAAAATAAAATAAGTAATAAATTTATAAAAAACTTTTAGTTTTTTATATTATTACATACGTTTATTTTTTTAAAACAACAATTGTAGAATTTCAAACTGTATATTACTTGTTTTAATGCATTAATCCTTAATTCCAACTGAAAATTTCACTACCATACCGATCGGTACGACGAAATTAACATATTGATGAGGTATTTTATTTGGTTGCTATGCAACACTATTTAAAGATAATAAAAAGAAATATCTAGGGCTATTAGCTACAATCTTCTACATTTCACTTAGTGTATGTGTTTTCCGCTAGGTTGCAACACTTACTGGTAAAAGACTAAAATAAAACCTTGCATTAATAGCAGTGTCGTACCGAGCGGCCGACACGCCACTTTAACTATGAGCTTGCTGTCGTACCGATCGGACTCCCATGGCACTTAACGTGTTAAAGGATTGACCAGTTTAATTTAATATTTTCATCATCAAAGGCTCTTTAATATTTCAAAGGCTCTTGAATTTTATTATTAAATTTATCCTAAAAATTTTAGTGTGAAATCCTATAGATGTGTTTTAAGTTTTCTCAGTGTTCTAAAAATAAACATTTCATTTTGAGTAATTTTCCAATATTTGAAACAAATATACTATATTAAGAAATATGTGATAATAAATTGTTATCAAATTGTAAGAAAAGTAATTTTACCTCAAGAACCACAGAATCTGCACCATATAAAATCCAAAATATTAGCACTGTTCTTAAAAAATTATCTAAGCCAAAGTAGAAAACTCCATTAATTCCAAATTTGTAAACTGAGTAAATTGTGAATAAAGTGTTCATTACAAAAGGTCCTAACAAAATTGAAAATCTAGAAGACATGTAACGACTAAACCTGTTTGTGATGGTTATAAGCTTGGCATGATATATTCGGATCTCTTCAATGTGGTACTGTGATTCCTTCTCAGCTGAGAAAAGTGAAACCTTCTGAGACAGCCATATTTCTTTTAATAGAAGAAATCTTTTAGCCAATTCAAATTCAATCATTACTATTAGCAGTGAGTTAGTGCTTATGGGAAGTTCACGAAAAAGTAACCAAAGAAGTTCAATGGGTGTTGTATGGGACAGTGTGGTTATTGTTAGACAACTAGTTTTGATTATGAGAAATGACATGTACATCATTAACCCTGTCTTGTTGCTTAATTTTGAGGAATTTAACATGAAATCATATTTTTCCAAGTCTACTGCAAAATCTTTTAGCGATTGGTCTGATCGTAACATTATGATCATGGAAAGTGAACTAACAATGTATTGATACAGGAGATATACACGAAATTCAGCAGGTTCAACTGGTAGAAAGAAACACAGTAAGAAAATCAAATGTACAATGCAGATCCAGCATGTATACAAAAGACCAAATCCAACCTTAGTATCGGCAGCAGCATTAACCTGTAAGTTACCTATAGAACAATGTCCAAGGTATTTCAATAGTATAACTAATGGCTTTATATTCCTAAAAAATGAATGATTCTTTATAGGTTTCTGCATTTTCTGTATCAACCAACTGAAACACAACTTACACAAAATAATTTAAAATTTTGAATATAAGTAATTTATTAGGTGAAAACCTTTCAATATAAAATGCTATAATACACATTTGCCACTAATATAGAAAATATTGGTGTATCAATTGTTTATAATCTAAGAATGACAAGTCAACATTTTTTAGTAACATCACAGAAATAAATATTGTAGTACAAAATACAATACAGTCATGCAACATTTTATTGCTGACATATACATTCATCAGATATGAATTCAATTTTATAAAATATTAAACATGTGTCCAATCACTCAAATTATTATTCAATGAAATCCAATTTGTAGAAATTGTGCAAATATCTGTTACAGCAATATTTTGTAAGTCCCTTTGTTAAAAAGTCTTCTACATTATTCAAATAATTCATAACAAAGCTTGAAATAATTTGATTTTTTTAACTCTCTATAATTAGTGTTTAAGAGTTGTTGCTTTTTCCTTTATTTTATTGTTTTTTTTAATTGTCAATTATCTAGTTTTAAAACTTTATCATATTATTTAAAAGTAGAAGTATTTTTGTAAAAGATGAAATCTTTTTTTTTGTCAAATTGATGGAATTATAAACCCAAATAGTACAATAAAAATATTTTCTTAAAAGGAAAAAAGTCTTATATGGGAAGAACTAGTCTAAAAGAACTATGGGAACCTGCTTTAAAGTACATCCTTTTTAAGAAATCAATAAGTCAGAGTTTTCTGAAGAGAGTTTTAAGAGGAGCCGGTGAATGGGTAAAAAATCAATGAATTACTTCACTCTTAAAATACAAAATTTATGACAAAAATGTTTCAAACAACTTTTAAAGAAATTCTTCAAGCCTTTCACCTCCTTCCTTAAAAAGCAACTATTCAGGGAACTCGGAAACGATTGATTTCTTAGACTTTTTTTTTAACTTTAACTTTTTTGAGAGAGAGAATTTTAGAGCTATTTACTGTACAATAAGATCTCAAATATCTTTTTATGATCATTCCTACAAAAATATTTCAAACCAAGAGATATTTGTAAGAAAATAGAAACCCATTTGTACTGCATTGCAAAGTTCAATTTATTAAAAATTTTGTAATATTTTACCCAGATTTTTGGAAAATATGAATATTTAGTGATCCAAAATAAAATACCAAAAATTGCACCAAACGTGCGATATGAAATCTTAAGATAATTCCTCAAAATTCAAAATAGATTTTTATAAAACTTAAAAATAGCTAAGACCATCTATTCAGATTTAAATATAAACCCATTAATATTTTTTAGTTCAGACATTTTGCACTTTAAATATACAAATAATAATATTTTTCCTTGATTGATAAATTTAAGCCAAAAATATATTATATTTCTCAATCAACTTTTTATATTATATATCAACTTTTTTACAAGCATTTAAATTTCGGTACTTGTTAAACTATATCCCCAACCCTTGATTATTATGGACAACAGTATATCAATGTCTATTGAAGAGTTTTCTGTGTACATCAGGGAAAATGTGGTGCATTTATATTTTGTTTTTAATTCTTACCATTATGTGTAATCTAAAAAATTATTTATCAAAAAAGTGCTGTTCAGTTCTTACAAGAACATGCAATCATTCCATGTGACACAAATTGTAGTCAGGGTCATAAAATGATTTTATGCTTTGAAAATAGGTTAAGATGGATGTTCTCTTTGCAGTGTTGTTTTGTAATTACTTTACAATCAAAATGTTTATTTAACAAAAGTAAAACACTTTGCTCATAAATTATTGAAATGGTATTTACAGTATAGTTTTATGCTTAGTTCTATGTGGATGCATATAAGAAAGACTGTATATTAGAAATATGCTGCACAATTACTTGTGGATAGTAAAACAGTATTTTAAGACTTTTGATAAACATATTGTTTATTTACATATATACAAATTGATATTCTTATTACGTGTAGCTATCATTCAAAATATATAAATCAATAGTTAATAATAGTCTCATCCATTATTTCTGTTCTGTTTATCTTGTTCTTGCTGATTCATCAAATTCCAATAATGCCCTTTCTTTTTCATTAAAAAATCATGATTCCCCATCTGAAACAAAGTGAACCAAATACTTAATAACTATAATCATAGACCATTGAATAAAGCCAAATTTTTTGAAAATTTTCCAGACATAAAATTTAGTAAAAAGTTAGGTTTTGGTGTTACTTCAATGGGGGGGGGGGAATCGGACACTCCAGCTCAACACTGGGCCCCCTGAGGGGGTTGAAAGGTAGGGCAAAATGGTTTTTTGTAATATCTCCAAAACTAAGCAAGATATCAAAAACTGTTTAGTACAAAAGTTGTAGCTGACTAAACTTCCCTTCATTATGGTCTTTAGTAATATTTTCGTTAGACGCACTGGGACAGAGATAATATGAGTGCTAGTTGAGACCATTTTTTGCATTTGTGCGTATAAAGCATTTTTATGAAAGAAAAACTTCCATTTTTTAGAGTTTAGGTTAATTTTAGTAAAAAGCTCTACATATGAGTATGTAAGTGTATTTACTTATAATACCAAGTATTTGGATATCATTTTTTGCATGTACATATTTATGCTCACACATATACACAAATACTGCAACTACAAAAACATTTACACATTTACATGTATAACTGACTAATCCATGAGTATAGATGTCCATTTTTGGATTTAGACAAGTATAAATATATGCATGAAAATATTTCTAGACATATACGTGTGTGTGTGTGTGTATAATATATATTTATACAACTAAAAATGCTTACATTCAAAAATACAATTGTTTGTAGTTGTAGTATGTGTGATTGCGTTATGTGAAGAAACTGTACTAATTACTTATAAAGTAAATACTTATTAAGTAAACTTATTACTGAATTAGTTTAGTATTTATTTGTTTGTAAGTGAGGAAGAAAATTGGTATGAGAATATGTTGTATTTTGGGTATAAATACCTCTCGGTTTTGGGTATACGGTTGATCCTCTCGGAGGGCTCTCTTGTAATAATTTTTCAAAGGTGGGGATCACCTTACTTCACGACAGTTTGCATCAGATTCTCGAATTACATTTTTAAAGTAAAGTCAGTAGAAAAGTAAAGTAAAAAGTAGAATCAATTAAGTATTAGAGTCAAATAGAAGGACAGATTTATGTCACATGTAAAGGGACGATAAAACCAGGACTGCCAAATATCAAAAGTTAATTTGTTGCAAAAAGTGACAAGAATAATTGTGCTTGCAATTATTTAAATAATCCACACACTGGTTAACAACTACATCTAAGCGATTAATATAGATTGTGATCGAGAAACTTTCCAAAGAACTTGCTCTTGAGATAAGTAATAAAAAAGATAAAATTTGCTCGTGAGCTCCCTGAACTAAGGGAAAATTAATAATAATTACTGGAAGCGTTTAACAGGGGGGGGGGGGGACTAATAATTTAGTCCAACCTAAACTGTTGACGGGATTAAGACTTTCAGGTGAAAATTTAAAAGCCTATACTTCCAGTAGACCGTCTAAATCCACTCAATACTCTCTAAAACAAAGCCTGTAATAAATATTACAGGGTTTGAGGCGAGTGCGTTAATTAAAAAGAGGAAAGCCCACAGCCTAGCTCAGTGTATAACAGAATAGCTGAGTTTTTCTGTTGTAGAAATTTTATTTGAAATTTGAACTTTATGTATACTTTTAATATAAAATATGTTTGTCATTTACAGGAATCTTGTTCTATAATTTGTTATAAATATTGAGCTTGACTTGTGAGATAATATTAGATAAAATAAAATTTAAAACTCGAACACAAGATCTCATAAAAATTATGTATATTTAATCAAACGCGTTTCAACGACAAAGTCACCATCCTCAGTGATACATGAGCTACAATAACAAAACTATAACTTATAAGTTATGTTGAGGATGGCGACTTTGTTGTTGAAAGACGTTTGCTTAAATAAACATAAATTTTGTGAGATCTTGTGTTCGAGTTTTAAATTTTTTTATCTAATTTGTTTATTATAAAATGTATGTATTTCAGTGGGAGTTAAGCAAACCGCTTAACCAAAATATGTATGTTTAATATATATATAAAAATTTGTAAATAAATGTATGTATTTCAGAAGTTTTTCATGATCATTTATCATATATAAGTACATTTTCGCGGAATTCACGACCCAAGAAAAGAATAAAATTAATAAGTGTTTGTGCCTTTCTCATAAGCTGGCGCCTGACAATTTAAAGTAAATTCTGCCCAGCATAAAATTAAATAATAAATAAATAATTTCAGGCCTTCAGTTTTAATTGAAAGGTGATGAAATAAATTATTACACTCTGTTGCATGTTTTCAGCAAAATTTTTGAAAACTTTTCTTAACTAGATTAGTACCCTTTTTATATAAATTTAATTTGATACATAAATCATAATATGGTTTTCAGAGTGGAAAATTACAATTGATCCAGTAGCTAATTTACTTGACTTGTTGCTTACTTGGAAAAATAATAAAAAAGTTATGAGTATTTTTCTGGACTTTGTCAAAAGCGTTTGACTGTGTGGATTTCCATATTTTATTTAATAAATTAGAAAATTCGGGAATAAGAGGTTTACCGCTCTCTTGGATTAAGTCCTATATGTGGTAGGACACAAAGGGTACATGTGGCACCCAGGCTTTTCAAATGAGGTTCAGGTTAAATTTGGAGTCCCTTAAGGATCCTATAACTTAGACCTATTTTATTTCTACTCTATATTAGGGATCTATCAACACTTTTGTGTACTGACCATTTTGTACAATATGCTGATGACACTACAGTTATGGTCCAGGCTGAATCTTTGTAATGACTGGAGCAAACCAATTTTGTATACATTTCAGGAAATAACTTGTTTATAAATCCAGATAAAACTATTGCTATGCTATACAGTTTGAAGAATAATGAAAATCAGTCAACTCCCACTATTATGATAGAAGATGAAAACCGAGAAAATCACCAAATTCTTAGGTCTGATAATAAACAGTAATCTTACATGGAGGTAACATATAGATGCTGTCTGTGTAAAAATTAGCTTTGGTATTTTTGTTCTTAAAAACCTTAAAAATATTGCACCAAACAAACACTTATTATGTCCTACTATGGACTGATCTATCCTAATTTTAAATATGGAGTTATTTTTAGGGGTGACTCCTCAACGAATGATATGCTGAGAGTGCTAAGATTACAAAAAATGTCATTAGGGTTGAATTGAATGGCTTCCTACAGAGAAGCTTTTAAGGAATTGTTGATTCTAACTTTTCCTTGTTTAGATATTTTTGAGACTATAATCTATTGTCCGACAAAATGTCAAGCAATATGTGTTACCAGGGGACTTAAATTTAAGAAAAGGCGGAACCAAAATGGTAACAATGTTTGAAAAAGAAAAGTAAAAAAAAAGACAAAAACAAATTTAGTAATTAACAAGGCTCAAGTTTATTGAAACAAAAGAAATTTCGACGGTTCAGATTTTATCATTTACAACTTAGAAAGGCATCCTGAGACAAATCATCATAAACAGCTTATGATTAACAATGTTATAATTAAAAAAGTTATACGCCCTTAATGTAAAATATTATAATTTAAATAAAAAAAATTAATCAATAGATTCTGAAAATTTATCCCCCCTTTTTAGTTTATATATTTTATAGTTACAAAATTTAACAAAAAGACAATGAGCACAGCTTAACAATTAATAGGATTATAATTAATCCAAAAAAAAGATTATACGCCCTTAATGTACAATTAGAATAAAAAAAGATGAAAAGATACTGATATTTATTTCCCCCCCCCCTTTGACTTTATGAGATGATAGTTTTTCAAAACAGTTACATAATATTACTTATCTGATAAATTTCTTAAATGCTATATTGGCCAATAAATATATATGTTTTAGATAAAAGAATTTATTATAAAATGAGAAGTTTATTTTAAAAAAAAAGAAATGAAAATTTTGAATATTAAATTTTATTAATTGACGTCAATTATATTAATTTAGAAAATAACCTCTTGGAGGTTGTTAGGACCGAAAGTTTGCATGCAGGCTCCACCCAATAATTTTTTTATATATTTTATAATTAATTACACAAGTCTACGTCTAAAAAAATAGTTTTTAAGAAAAACATATTCGTTGAAGTAAATTTAGGCACATATACAATATGAGTTTAATTAAAGTTCTATAAAGTCAGTTTTTTTGTAACATCACTTTTGTGCACGTGAAACTCTGAAGCTATGTTGAACAAAACGTGTTTTGTTAACAGGA
Source organism: Aphrophora alni (assembly GCA_963513935.1). Taxonomy (NCBI): domain Eukaryota; kingdom Metazoa; phylum Arthropoda; class Insecta; order Hemiptera; family Aphrophoridae; genus Aphrophora; species Aphrophora alni. The sequence continues at coordinate 72,920,595 of OY740770.1, read as the reverse complement.
CGAAACATGTTTAGATCTTTAGCTGTGTTTCTTCTACCAGCATATTAGCTATAGCAAAAAACATGTTTTTTAGCGTCTGTACAAAATCAGACATGTTGTAGCATTAATGTTCATTATTAAAGTAAATATCTGGTTATTTGTCAAAATTAAAGAAAATTGATTGTATAACAGAAATTCGTTAAGATGGTACTTAAAAGCTTCTTAGATGATTATAAATCTATTTATATATATTTAATTTTGTTTGAAACAAAGCTTGTATAAGACTTGCAAAGATCTGCAAAAGTCTGTAAAACGAAATTTTCTGATTTAGAACAGATCTCTCCAATTGTTTTATATTTGACATGTTCAATAAGATATTTTGATCATTTAAAGTTCAACATTAGTTTGCACCTATTTCACATAATTGTTCAAAACTCAAAATGTGCCTTTGCAAGGTTTTGTAAAGTATGTTTTTAAAAAAGGTAAATTTTTATAATCATTCAGTTTCAAAAGAACATTGAATATTAAATAAAACATGAAATACATATTTTAAAGTATACATGATAATTAATAAATTATTTTAAAGCATTAACAAAAATTTAAAATATGATAAAATCTGTAAGGCTGAGTACCTGGAAAATCCTGTCGCAGTCCACGTGAGCTTGCGCCGTGAAAACGAAAATTTATTTGACATTTTAGACTAAATCGCACAAACTGTATATTAACATCGTTGAAAACTGAAGCAGAAATTTTGAGAACCAAGAAAAAAAAATTATTATATCTAACGTAACTATGTAAGAATGTCAGGCATTGTGAGTGACTACAGGTAGACTAGCCAGCGGGTATTAGAGCAGATAGGCTGTCTTGCCGTTGTACTTTGCCCTCCGATGTCATACGATGATTAGTTTTGGACAATCTCACCGGGTGGCAGCATCTGTCAAGCGACGGAAGTAGTATATGTGGAAAACGAGTTAATGAAATTATTTTGCAGATGTGATTTTTGAATTTGAATGCTACAGCTCTCCCCCCCCGAAAGACGGAGTTAGAGTGGAAAAGAAAAGGGGCCAGAAGGGCCTCCCGCAAAATTTAGAAAAAGGAGAGAGAGAGTGTGCTTGAAGGGGTAAAAAAAAAATTTCCTCTCAGACAGGTGTTTTAGACCTCGAGATAAACAAAAAAAAACTTAAGACTAACATGCATAGCGAGTGCCACATTATCTATATGTAGTTCGACAGAACCGGTCAGTATACCTTCACCAAGATAAACAACAAAGAACAAATACACCAAACTTAACTATTAAGGAAATGGACTCACTATGTCCTCGTCCGAAGACGTTATGGTGACGAAGAAACAGAAGAGTTCATGACGCTCTCTATATTCTCGTCGCATCGATTACACCCGCGGAGTGCTCGATGTTAAGATATGTCTAGATAGGGAAACATGTCAGGTACATGTAGCGGCCATTGCCGTAAAGTGAAAACTCATAGTTGATCAGACTATGGGTTGAAAAGCGTCAAGTCCGGGAAACAGTGAGATGTATCACTGGACAAGGAAAATCAATATCTCTTCGCCTGCAAACATCTATACAGATTACGGCACGGAGGGGCTCTAGGAGAGCTCAGCCCACCGATGCCCAAACATACAGATGCGCATTTGGCTTAGAGGAAATACGGCTTGGTTCCGTATTTTGTTATGTTCTGCAGTGCACAGAAAGAAGACTACCAGATGACAATTTATGCGGGCCAAGAAAGATCAGAAAGAAAATTAAATCGTAAAGGAGAAGGTTCTAGAAATTTTGTTAATGTTTAATTTATATGATGAGGTTTGAGTTGCTCGACGTGTGCTTTTTTAACAAAACGAGGTGAATTGGCGAAAGAAAGCGCAACGGTAACTGGAGTAAGAAAATCAATGATCCGGAAGGGACCTGACCATCGAGGCATCAATTTAGCAGCTCGCTTGTCTATGGCGGAGCTCAGAGGGTGTGTTTTACACCAGACAAGATCGTTGATTTTATACCGATGAGGCTTCCTGAATTTGTTATAGGTCTTTTCGGCCTTTTGGTGCGCTTTCATTATATTGTGTTTGGCCTGGCGCCAAACTTGTGATGGATTAATATTAGGTTTTGGAAGGAGATCATGTATGTTCCAGCTGAGACTCAGTGGTGTATTGGGGAGAAAATTAAAAAGAATACTAAAAGGTGTTGCTTTAAGAGTCTCATGATGTGCGAAATTGAAGGCCAGCTGAAGCCAGCAAAGTGAGTCGTCCCAAGAGGATTGATTTTTGGAGTGATAGGCGATGAGGGCTGCCTTAAGGTTTCTGTTAAGTCTTTCCGCATTATTAGGTTGGGGGTGATAAGGGGATAAAGTTGCATGTTTAATACCGCGAGAAAAACAAAAGTTGCGGAAGACATGTGATACAAAACATTGTGCATTGTCAGAGATTATTATCTTTGGAAAACCGAAATTTTGAAAAATGTTTTGGCTTAAGGCCTTAATTGTACTGTGGGAAGTTGCATCTCTGACGGGCATGAGCCAGGTGAATTTTGAGAACTGGTCAACTGCGACCAGTATCATGTTGTAGCCCTGTTTTGTCCTAGGAAGCTGTCCGACGTAGTCAATATGTAATTTTTCCATGGGACGATTGGGAACCGTTGAGGCAAGGTATCCTAATTTGGAGTTGTGAGCAGGTTTGCTTACAGCGCACACCGAACAAGCTCGCACTTTAGAGGTGACATCCTGTTTTAAAGTTGGCCAATAAAAATTCTCCTTTACCTTAAACAAAGTTTTAAGTATTCCAAGATGACCACCCACAACGGAGTCGTGATGGTAATTAATCACCAGGTCGACTAAGGACTGAGGTAAATAAATTCTGGTGGGCTTTTCCAAATGGTTTTTCAGGCAAAGTACACCTTTACTTAAACAGTACTTCTCTGAAGAGATGTTCTGTTCAAGGTCGGCAATGATATTTTTCAAAATAGGGTCGGCCTTCTGATGAGTCTGGATGTCATGAAAAGCTAGAGGAAAATTTGTGAGGAGACTGGTACACGAAAAGGTGACATTTTCTTCGTTGAAATTTTCCGGTTCAAACATGCGCGAGAGGGAGTCTGCTATGATGTTCTGAGTTCCTCTTATGTGCGCTACCTTAAATTTCAATGAAGTCAACTTGGCAATCCATCGGCCTAATTTACCAAGTTGACGAGGACGTGCTAAAAGCCAAGAAAGGGCTTGGTTGTCGGTTTCTAATAGGAATTCCCGATGTTCTAGATATTGCCTAAATTTCTCTACTCCAAAAACTACTGCTAGGCATTCGGCTTCATATGCAGATGAGGCTTTTCTTTCTGCAGGTGTTAAAGTACGTGAAGCGTACGCTATGGGCTGTCGTGAGCCGTCAATTTCTTGGAGTAGAACTGCTCCAAGGGCCACCGAGCTCGCATCCGTTTGCAGGATGAATGGTTTGGCGAAATCGGCCATCCGGAGAACCGGAGGCTGTGTTATTGCCTCCCGAAGATGTTTAAAAGCTTTCTCTTGTTCAGCTTGCCAAGAGAATTTTTGGCCCTTCCTCCGAAGCAGATTTAGAGGCGCAGCGTGCTCCGCGAAATTAGGAATGAATTTAGCAAAGAAGTTGACCATTCCAATAAATCTGGAAACGGCCTTAGGGTTCTTGGGTTGCGGAAAATTTCTAATTGCCTTAGTTCTAGATGGGTCGATTTGCACGCCACGAGAAGAAACTAGGTGTCCTAAAAAGCTTATCTCATTCACAGCGAAACGGACCTTATCTGGGTTAACAGTCAAGCCAGCCCGCTGCAAACGAGTAAGGACTTCCCGAAGATGTTTTTGATGCTCTTCCCAAGTTTTGGAGTAGATGACTAGGTCATCCAGATAATTAAAAATGAATTTGAATTTGATGTCATGGAAGACCTGATCCAAAAGTCTGGTAAGCACTTGGGCACCAGTACAGAGTCCGAAAGGGACTCGAGTAAATTGATAAAGCATCCAAGGAGTACAAAAGCTGGTAATTTGTTTGGACTTTTGAGACAAAGGGATTTGATGATAAGCTGAATTTAGATCGAATACTGTGAAATATTTGGCACCGACAAACCAGTTAAAACTTTGATGTAAATTAGGTAGCGGCACCGCTTCGACGACGATGTTTTGATTGAGCCTCCGATAATCAATCACCATCCTTGTTTTCTTTTCGGGATGTTGAACCAGAAAAACAGGGGATGCATATGCCGAACGGCTGGGTTCTACTACTCCTGAATCTAACAATTCGTTGATGTGTTCGCGGAGGTATTCCATTTTTGGGGGTGCCAATTGGTATGGAGAACACTTGACCGGAGTGTTGTCCTTCAGTTGAATATCGTATTCAACTAGATGTGTTAGACCTAACCTTTTTGTGAGTACCTGAGGAAAATCATTAATTATTTTTAAAATGGCGTTTTTATCATTCTTTGGAAGATGACCTAAAGGATCAGGAGCAGTAGATTCAGATGTTGTAGACACTATAGGTTTATAAGCAGAATTACTAAAATTACATAGAGGAAAAACAATAGACCTCGAAAATTTAAAATAGAAGTTTTTTGCTGAAAGATCAAGTACCAGTCCCGTTTTAGATATGAAATCTGACCCGAGGATCAGAGGACACGACAACTTATGCGCCACCAGAAAATCCACATTCCAACTACAATGTTCCATTTTAAGATGAAGACGACAAGAGTAGGAAATGGGCAACCTTTTTCCAGAAGCCGTGACACAATCAGCCTTCACCCTGGTTATGGATTTAAATGCCTTGGTGTTCTTTAATTTTTTAAAAAGGGCTTTAGAAATGACGCATCTTACTGAACCGGAGTCCAGCAGAGCCTTAACCTTAATTTGCCCAAAAGCTACTTCCACCAAAGGCAAAAACTGATCGTTCAGACCCCTAGATTTAAGAGAAATATTATTTTTTTTTTGAAGTTTGTAGTTGGAAAGCTTAGAGCTGGAATAGGTTTGCCTAGACCTATTCCGTAGAGAGAAGAATTTACAACCCCAGACATAATGACCGGGTATGCCACAATGATAACAGATGGGAGTAACGTAATTTTGAATTTTATTGCCGAAATTGTTTCTTCTTAGATGGGAAATTGAATTTAAATTTTGAAAAGATGGTTTATTAGAGAAATGTGGTTTTAGGTTATGTTTAAATCCGATGTGGTTGGTTTTTGAACGGGAGGCTGGCCTGGAGCTACCAACTAGACTCCAAACCTGCCTCCGTTTTTTGGAGGATATTGCCTTGTTGGAGGCCGGTTCCGACATTCTGGGCTTCTATGTCCCGGCTGTCCGCAACTGTAACAGACCACAGGTCTCGTAGGTCTAAAATCAGGACTTCTAACTTCGGGTCTCTTTAATGGAGCCCTTTGCCTGTCAGTATACATGACATTGTTAACATGTGCGCAGAGTCGATCTAAGTCTGCAAAATTTTTAGGTTTGGCAACAAAAACTAAGCAGTTGCGGACTTCCGGAGACAGTCCCTCCAGAATGACGTCCGTGACCTCCAATTCGGACTTATCTAAATTTAATGTTTCTGCAGCCTCTTTAATCTGGTTTACAAAAAGGTGCACCGCCTCGTTAGTCTTCTGGGGCCTATAGAATAACTCCTGCACTAGAGAAGCCAACCTTTTCGAAGGTATAAAGAGACTTAAGGCCTCTTTGTGAAAAGTTTTAAATGTCTGATGTCTAATCAGACATGAATTTAAAGGGCCCTGAGCATAGGGCATCAGAACATTATTGATGTTTACAGCTACGTCCGGGTAAGTTTTGACTATTTTTAAAGCAATTTAAAAAAAATTTAATAATTTATCAAGGTCGAACCCATCTGTCTGAGGAATTGTTTTAATAATCTGTTCGGCAGGATGACTTAATTTTCCGTATAAAGAGATGTATGGACAGCCTTTTGAACTGCTGGGAGTCGGTTGCTGAGGATCGAAAGCTTTAAATTTTTCTTCGAGTGTGGCAAAATTGTTCTGTAGCTCAGCCAGATCCCGTGGCACGTTGTTATCTGCAACTTTTAGTTGTTCAGTATGCACCCGATTTAGGAACTCTATTCGTCTTTCGAAGGCATTCATCCGCCCGCGAAAACGATGTATTCTGTAACCCTTTTCTGGATCTAAGTTCTCCAGGTCATCCTGTAAGATGAACAAGGAGTTTTGCGCTAGCGATATCTGCTGCAAAAGGATCTCTTCGGTGAAATTTTCCAATTTGGGCTCAACGCCATTTTGTGAAAGGGACCTAAGGGAGGTTCGCATTTCTGCTATTGTGTCTTTCTCACCACCTCTAGCTACCACCTCAAAAGCAAGCTCAGTGTTCTTTAACGAGTCTACTAATCTCAGCAAATCCACTGCCATTTTTAACTGTTGCTGATAAATAAAAAAAAATAAACCAAGTGATTTTTTTTAAAAAAAATTTCTTTTAAGATGATGCAAAAATGAAGTGAAAGAACCAGAGAATGACTCAAGAATTATATGTAGTGTAGTTGTTGTGTATATGTGTGTGTGTAAGTATGAATTAATACAGACAAGCGAAAGAAAACTCGAGAAAATTTTTGAAGGAAATTTTAATTTTTTTGTTTTTTTTTTGTTTCTAACTATTTTTGGGTTTTATTATTTATTTAAATTTTTTTGGAATTCTCGAATGAGCCCGCTGTCTGGATCAAATTCAGTGAATGACTAGAGTGCAATGTATGTAAATATAAAAAAAAAATTATTTAAGCAGAGAAAATAATAAAAAAAAATTTTATCAAAATCGGTTTAGAAGTTTTTGTGTAAAGTGTTTATATGGAAATAATTTAAAAAAAGAGACTAATAGGTTTATATAGATTTAAATATTAAAAAAAAATTTCATCAGCAATAGTTGTGCAGTATTTGAAAAAAGCTGCAAAACATAAAAATTGAGCCTTGTTTAACAAAGAAAATTTTTTGAATTTAAATTTAGATGGTTCCAATGCAAAATTTTGAAAATTAACTACCGTTCCAGGATTTAAAATTAACCACTCTATAATTTAGAGATAACCAAGCTAGAATTTAAAGCTAACCACGCTCTGCTACCAGAAACATGTTACCAGGGGACTTAAATTTAAGAAAAGGCGGAACCAAAATGGTAACAATGTTTGAAAAAGAAAAGTAAAAAAAAAGACAAAAACAAATTTAGTAATTAACAAGGCTCAAGTTTATTGAAACAAAAGAAATTTCGACGGTTCAGATTTTATCATTTACAACTTAGAAAGGCATCCTGAGACAAATCATCATAAACAGCTTATGATTAACAATGTTATAATTAAAAAAGTTATACGCCCTTAATGTAAAATATTATAATTTAAATAAAAAAAATTAATCAATAGATTCTGAAAATTTATCCCCCCTTTTTAGTTTATATATTTTATAGTTACAAAATTTAACAAAAAGACAATGAGCACAGCTTAACAATTAATAGGATTATAATTAATCCAAAAAAAAGATTATACGCCCTTAATGTACAATTAGAATAAAAAAAGATGAAAAGATACTGATATTTATTTCCCCCCCTTTGACTTTATGAGATGATAGTTTTTCAAAACAGTTACATAATATTACTTATCTGATAAATTTCTTAAATGCTATATTGGCCAATAAATATATATGTTTTAGATAAAAGAATTTATTATAAAATGAGAAGTTTATTTTAAAAAAAAAGAAATGAAAATTTTGAATATTAAATTTTATTAATTGACGTCAATTATATTAATTTAGAAAATAACCTCTTGGAGGTTGTTAGGACCGAAAGTTTGCATGCAGGCTCCACCCAATAATTTTTTTATATATTTTATAATTAATTACACAAGTCTACGTCTAAAAAAATAGTTTTTAAGAAAAACATATTCGTTGAAGTAAATTTAGGCACATATACAATTTGAGTTTAATTAAAGTTCTATAAAGTCAGTTTTTTTGTAACATCACTTTTGTGCACGTGAAACTCTGAAGCTATGTTGAACAAAACGTGTTTTGTTAACAGGACGAAACATGTTTAGATCTTTAGCTGTGTTTCTTCTACCAGCATATTAGCTATAGCAAAAAACATGTTTTTTAGCGTCTGTACAAAATCAGACATGTTGTAGCATTAATGTTCATTATTAAAGTAAATATCTGGTTATTTGTCAAAATTAAAGAAAATTGATTGTATAACAGAAATTCGTTAAGATGGTACTTAAAAGCTTCTTAGATGATTATAAATCTATTTATATATATTTAATTTTGTTTGAAACAAAGCTTGTATAAGACTTGCAAAGATCTGCAAAAGTCTGTAAAACGAAATTTTCTGATTTAGAACAGATCTCTCCAATTGTTTTATATTTGACATGTTCAATAAGATATTTTGATCATTTAAAGTTCAACATTAGTTTGCACCTATTTCACATAATTGTTCAAAACTCAAAATGTGCCTTTGCAAGGTTTTGTAAAGTATGTTTTTAAAAAAGGTAAATTTTTATAATCATTCAGTTTCAAAAGAACATTGAATATTAAATAAAACATGAAATACATATTTTAAAGTATACATGATAATTAATAAATTATTTTAAAGCATTAACAAAAATTTAAAATATGATAAAATCTGTAAGGCTGAGTACCTGGAAAATCCTGTCGCAGTCCACGTGAGCTTGCGCCGTGAAAACGAAAATTTATTTGACATTTTAGACTAAATCGCACAAACTGTATATTAACATCGTTGAAAACTGAAGCAGAAATTTTGAGAACCAAGAAAAAAAAATTATTATATCTAACGTAACTATGTAAGAATGTCAGGCATTGTGAGTGACTACAGGTAGACTAGCCAGCGGGTATTAGAGCAGATAGGCTGTCTTGCCGTTGTACTTTGCCCTCCGATGTCATACGATGATTAGTTTTGGACAATCTCACCGGGTGGCAGCATCTGTCAAGCGACGGAAGTAGTATATGTGGAAAACGAGTTAATGAAATTATTTTGCAGATGTGATTTTTGAATTTGAATGCTACACATGCAACATGGTTTTTCATGATTATAATACAAGGAACTGTAATTTTTTAAGAAAACAGCCTCATAGGCTAAAGGTTGTAAAAAAAATTCCTTCTCATGCAGGTAAACTACCGGAATTATTTAAGACTGGAAAGAGATTCTGTAAAATTTAAAAACACCTTATAACTACTTTTGTTGTCACAATCCATTTACTCAGTGAACGAGTTCATTTATCATACCTGGTGACTGAAATTAATGGTGAGGACTGTACCCTTCTTGATGCATTTCTGTTTCATGTGATTGGTATTATTTATTATTGTTCAGTTAGAGTTTGTTTTGCTGTGTCTGGTTATTTCCTGTATTTTATTTCTATTTGAAATGAAATTTTAATGCTATGTGTGTATCGTAATCATCTATCTGTAACTTATTGTAGTATTATTTATATGATACATTTATTTATTGTATATTTTTGTTTTGTATTTATGATTGATTTTGTTATTTTATGTACAAATAGTTGTTCCTGACTTGTCTTACACAAATACTATTTGTCAAGAAGACTAATAATAATAATAATAATTGTTGAAATCAAATGTTTCAACAATAAAATATCCTCACAATGTTGTTGCAATGATCCCAAATGCTTGGATATTTCTTGTTTCACTTCTCCTGATATTTGTTCTGAAGGAGATTCCAATTATAGTCGGAAACTTTGTAAAATATTCTTTCTCCACATGTTTGACCACATTTGATACTTCTTGATAATACTATTGAACTTGTCCTCAACATGTAACATTTCCATATAATTTCCTTGTAAACTCAATTTAAAAACATTCAGCTAAATAAATAAACAACCATACATACTCATGAAAAATCAGAAACACAAATCTGAAAAATTTAAGCCTATAAGAAACAGGCGCACATCATCTCATAATTTAAAAAAAAGTCAATGAAGAATCTTTCCTTGAGACAACCAACGGACTTCAGTGTAAAGAAGAAGTTGAGCATGATCGGTCTCCATCTCCTTGGATAATACTTCAAAAAGCCTGGTTTGCATGGGGTTGCGTCTACATGTGGTTTATTATTTTCCAAAAAGTTTTCTTCATTAATTCTGGAAGATGTTTAGCCAACAAAGCTTCTCAATATATGCAACAATGAGTGCACTAATATGTGAAGCAACCACTCTCATTCTTCCCAAAAACCCTGGTTTGTATGCAGCATCATCTGGTGTTAGACCAACATAATTCTCCCACTTGATACTATTTTAAATAAAAAAAACTGAGTATGCATCAATTCACAAGAGAACAAAAACCTCGAATAATTGTTTTTTTTCCAATATCAAGTGAACAAAAACCAGCATAGTAGTTTTTTTTTCCAATAAATCTGTATTTTCATCTAACTGAAGAGCAAACAAGTCACTCGTACAAAGTCTAACAAATAAAGAATCCCCTATATTTTGAGATAAATTGTAAATTCTTCTTTCTTTGTGTTATTTGACAGAGGTACTGCACTAACAATCTATAGAAGCTCAATTATTATTTAAAAGGCACTCAATTGATAACAATATACTTTTAAAAAATTTAATTTTTTGGAAATCAAGGAGTGACCCTTACCTCGTTTAAAATGCTTTTGTTAAATTGACAGCAATTTATGCCATTGGTCAGTCAAATTGGTTACAAGCACAGTTTATAAACAGTTGTATTCTCTTTAAAACAATGCAGAGTAACAATCTGTTCACGGACATTGTTCAGATTTGGATAATGTCTTAAGGACTGAAAGCTCAAAGAGTGACATCTTAGAATGTTCAAGCTACAAGTGCAGTAAATATGTAGGGGAATCGTCTTTTTTTATGATACACAATATAAACCATACTTGAATAATTATTAACTTACATGAAAGGCAACTGATAGGTGCCAACTTACCAGGTTACTATATATTTATGGACTTCCAAATGATGCAACTATTTGATCATAACAAATTTACTCTAGTTAGTCAAAAATGAATCCCTTACTCTCACGATTTTCATTTATTACTGATATTGTATCCTGATTAGTAAAATTTTGCAACTAATAAGTCGCAAAAGATTTTTAATATCTATAATTGAATAAATATACTAAAATTAATCAACAGTAACATGTATCCATAACACTCTAGTAAAGTATTTTAAAAGTATATATATATATATAATTCAATTAATTATACTTACTTCAACTATAACACCATTATTAAGAACAACTATAATGTCAGCATTTTTAACAGTACTTAGTCGGTGTGCTATGACTAGAACAGTTCTGTTTTTGGTAACTTGATCCAATGCTTGTTGAACAATTTTCTCTGATTCAGTATCTAATGCACTACAACAACAATCATACAAAATCAGTTAATGAACAATCCAGTTTGCGACATTCTAACCTATTTATAAAACACAAATAGCAACAACTGATGTAAAAGTTGACACATAACATTAAATTGAGGTTAGATTTTCCACAAGTGTTTTCAATTTAAAGAATTCCTTCAACATGATAGACAATTAATTTAATTCAAAATAGTACTGTTTAAAAAACTAATCACAAATTTCACAGTTAGTCTTAATGTAGGTAATGGACAAGAACAGTCCATAAGAAGGCAATGGAAAAGGAAAGGGGCACTCTATGTTGTTACCACAGTGATAACTGTAAAACTTTTAAACTAAAAATATTTCTTCACGTAACTACTTCACTGCACTGATAGTTTCATAAGCTTAGGAGCTGTCATATTTTGATGACAGATCATATGTTCACAGGTAGGTAGCTGCAACCAATAATAAAAAATAAAAAAAGAATTCTGCTACTATTCTCATCAGCTTCCATCAGTCTAATTTGTTACATACTATATTTTAAATTCCTAAATTTATTTAAGGTTAGAGTTTAATAGGCACATAAACTTGCTCACCCTCTCACTGCCTTTGAATAAAAGCTTTAAATTTGAGTGCATACTGAACTACAATTACGATGAAACAAATGGGGAATGCACGTTTAATTTGAATGAAATCATAAACAAGAAATATTTAGATTTAACTTACCAAAATGAAATACCTGCAATACAATGTTATATGTTATAAGTTATATGTTTACAGAAGTAGTTTAATTTGAAAGAAAAATACATTTATGCATTCTTATTTATATATAGGTTACAGTTTAATAGGCCACATAGCCTAATAGAACACAAGAATTTAATCTTCTTTTATACTCTCTACTGATTGAGAAAGTAAACAATGTTTACGAAATTGTCTGCAACCTCCAGAGAGGTTTATTTACAGTTGTCTGCTTTGTTGTCCTTGATGATTGCTGTCTCGCAGCCAATTTTTTGGTGAGATATTAGATTAATGAGCATAAGTATTTTGAATTAGATCTCTTGTTACAGTTATTGTTTAAACCTAACATTACAGAGCTAGAAACTAATATATATTTTATCTTAGGTATAATAGTTATGTATCCTGAATTGTATTCAGTAGTTGTAGAGTATTTGTAAATGTTAAAATTAGTATTTTCAACAATAGGTAAATTAAAAAATATATATATTTTTTTTAAATTTAACTTACAGTTTACCTCTTTTAGGCTTTCTAACTCCCACATTGTCTTTAGTTTGGGTTCTATAAGTTATATTTCACCGTAATGCTCATTTCTCATTATCTCACTGTATAATAATTGTACATAATGGATAGGCATACTGAGAATTATGTTGTGAAGCTTTGACAACAGTTTCACTTTGTATGTGCTTATCTAGGATTTTTCCATTGTATAAAAAAGAAGGATGTCAGGGTAATTGATCTGTATGACTTAGGCTCTGCAGTGGTCCCTCCTGCTGGCCTTTGGTATAAAAACCACCTTCACTTCCCTCCATCTTTTTGGAATATATGACAGGGAAAGTTATCATAAACAGTGATATCAGTGAGGGCAGTAGCTCCACCTAGCTCTACTGCAGCAGGGCCGAAAAAACTCCATCTCCACCTGGTGATTTGTATTATGGTTTGTGGTTCCCCACTGCCCATCTGACCTTCTTTTCATCGAAAATCCTAGATGTTATTCTCCTTCTCCAACTAAGGGAGCGAGGCATAAAGCAATCTTCAATTGTAGTTTTTTGGGATTGAATACAATTGATGGGTAGAGCCGAGGAAGTGAGTCTCTAACAGTAGTAGACTCATAGTTTCCTCCACACTCTCTATAAACATGTCTTCATCTTTATGTAAGAAGCTTATAGGGTTCGAGTGGTCTTTGCTCCCTTCACAGAAACTGTAATAATGTGAAAATTAGAATCAGAGTTTATCACATATTTAAAAGTGCGCGATGAAAGTACAAGGGAGGGGGAAGCTATTGAAACAATATTCAGTCTTCAGTAAATTCATTTATAGGAACAAAATAGATTTTCAATACGAAAAAATAAATAACCATGTTTAATATTAGTATAACATAAGTAATTACAAGTGTTTATTTTCTTTACATGTATTCAATAATTTGTGCGAAAAGGTAGGGGTGTGTGAACTATTTATAACAGCCAAAATGTGACCGGAAAGAACACTTTCGGAAGTGAGACATCTCGTGGCGAGATTTCATTCTAAGTCGAGCGTCTAGAGAGACCAGATGTATATAGTTGGAGTCCACCGCTTTGATAGACAAGTCATGTTTTTAAAAGAGTCTTAGTTAGGAAGTTGGACTGAGAAGATGTATTTTATAGTTAAAGTCGAGGATCAGAACTTTTCAAAAATAGTACATGTTCGAAAGTGAGAGACGATACTTTTAGTAAGAGAAGTTTAGAACCATTTAGTGAGTATAGCGTGTTGCAAAAAAGACAATAGACTATCGCGCGCGTAAAGTTATAATGGACGAATAATGAACAGTTAAGGAGTGCGGAAAATGAACTAATTACGCTGAAAGACATTCGTAAAATACAAATGCAAGGTGTGATTGGAGCAATTTCAATCAAACTGGTTCTACGTAGACTACACAAAAGGACTTGTCTTCGATGCCACGTTTTACACATCACCACAGGACCAAAGGATCGACCCCCAACGGACTGGTAAAAAATGTGTTATTCAACACAAAGAACTTAATTTGTATATTATGTGAAATTTAAAATGTTTTATATTCTAAAATTTATAATCAGATGCTTTGATAGTTGTGTTTACTAAATGAATAGATGGTAGATGTCTATTGACATAAAGTTTTTTATAAAGTAAATTCAGTAATAAGTGACAGGTGTTTCAGTCTGTTTTATTTCTTAAAATATTTCTTTAAAGTTGCAACTATTAACGTAGAGTCATAAAAGAAAAAGAATTTAAGCCTCTTCAAGGCAGAATAACCTTAAATTCAAAATATAGAGATTTTAGATAATATTAAGAAATGTACCATGAAAATATATGTATAATTTAAATGTTTTTATGCTTAATAAATCCATGTTAATATTTCAGCAGAATTGTTCTCATTACAATACCAGGTTTCACTGTGAGTACACTTTTGAAAGAGCTTGCGACCCCAGAGACAATAAATTTAGTAAATTCATTTTTTTAGATAAATAATGACCAATAGGTCTGGCGCCCAATATTAATCAATTAACAATAATTAAATTCAATTTCAATATTAAATAAATAACGTAAAAACTCTTCAAGTTTAAAAAATAATTTTTTTTATTTTTAAATAGCTTCACTATTCAGATAAAGCCTTCTTTTAGAATTACTTCAAAGCTCTTCCATGTCCTTCTTTTAGAGTTTCTCAACTCCCTATTATATTGTGTGAGGGCTATCATATAAGCCACTCAATTCCCATTAAGCTTCACACTGTTAATGAATCTCCATGGAACAGCTCTCAACTTGGACAGATTTTTGTTCCACCAAGGCACTTGTGTTTGCACTCCTTTTTCTTTAACAGGACAACTACTTTCATAGGAATTGAAAATTGTTGCTTGTAGAATTTCAGCAGTTTTTTCCAGTTCCGTTTCCGTTTCTGGAGGGCTTTTAACTTCCACCAACTCAGACTGTAGGGGTACTTTATATTTATCCCAGTCAGTATTTTTTGGGATCCAGTTTCTTAATACCTGGGTCTGAGTTGTTTTTAAATTAAACTTAATGGACATGTGATCAGATAGTGTTGGTTTGTCTGATACATGTCAATTGAGGATGTTGTCCCCTAGACTAGGACTAATGAAAGTCAGGTCTATCCAACCTCTACGTCCTGGTTTTTAAAGTAACTGAAGTCCATCAGATCGTTAACTTTAGTATTTCCACCAAATGTTTAGTATAATTAGTCAGACTTCTGAACGTTTAAACATCGGAGAGATATGCCCAAGTATACTCTTGAGACAAGAAGAATTTACACTCCCAGATAAAGTGACCGGGTCTCTTGCACCAATAACAAATGGGTAACAAAGGGTTATTAAATCGGTTACTATTTTCTTCTGAATTCAATTTAAAATTTGAAGGACAGGTTTGCACGTGTTATGTTTAATGCGTTTATATGGTATTTTCTTTTGTGTGTCAGACTTAAGGTTTTTTTTTATGGTTAGAGACACTGACGAATTTCCAAACTTAACTCCGTTTTTTTTTTAATGCTGAAGCTCGCTTGCATGACAATTACGACAGCACTTTTGTGTCCATGTTACCCACAACAAAAGTATACTATAGGAGATTATTAAGGTCTAAAAATTTGAACTACTGGTGTTTACTGGTGTCTCCTGTGGGGATCTTTGTCTGTGAAAGAGATGTTATTTACATAAGCACAGAGCTTATCTAAATTCTCAAAATTCAAAAGGCCAGTGATAAAGATCAAACAGTTCTCACTTTGATAGATATCCTTTCTATAATAACTCTCAATTTTTCTAACTGTAAAATGTGAACAGCATCTTTAACATCATTGATAAAGTGATGTAAGGTTTCTCTATGTCCTCGAGGAAGATAGAAAAGATCCTGGGCTAGAGTGTTAATTCATTTGGCTGGTACAAAAAGATTGAGCACATCCTTATTAAATTCGTTAAAACTTGTGAGTTTGACTAGGCAAGAACTCAATGGTCCTTTTGCATAAAGCATCAAGACCATAAGTATGCATAAGAAAAACAATCCTTAGAATCTCTATAACAACTGTCCCATTATTGAAATTGAGATATTTATAATATTTTCATGATTTACTATATACAAAGGTTTATTTGCTTAATTTGAAACCTATAATCATTCCCCATTCAGTAACATAACAAATTTACTTCATATATAAATTTCATTCTACACACATACACAGATAAAAGTAACACACCCAAGAAATACAGTAGAACCCCTCTAATCCGTCACCTTCGGGACTGAGGGCATGGTCGGAATGCAAAAAAGGTCGGATTATCCGAAAAAAGCAAATTTATTACATATTATATAAAGAGACTTTTTTACAGTGAAATAAGTGATATATAAACTTAAAAAAGTCATAAGTCAAAGTTTACAGTAACGTGTTTACGTTTTCCTCCTGACATGTTGAAAAACAAACAACTGTACATACAATGAGTTTAGCAATTACTATGACAAATCAATAGAAACAACACGAAAGATGACACAGCACTGAAGCGGGCAAGCGATAACAAACCGTAAACAAAGGCATGTGGCGTGCGATGGGCCGTGAGTCATCGACAAGTCGGCACAAGCTCGCGAACTCGAGTACGATCGGATTAACCGGAGCGATGGACCAGCCGTGGGTTAATAGAGGGGTTCTATTGTAAATAATAAATAAATTCAATTAGGGCATAACAACAAATTTTAAAAAATAATATAGATATCGGCATTTTAAATAATCACCATTACTCAAAATGTAACACATCTATTTCATTATCTAATTCATAGTTTATAGTAAAATAAGACCCTATTAATCCGGAACCCGTTAGTCCGGACTTCGCTTAATCCGGACAGCTGTTTTTTTGCCATCTACCATCATAAAAATGTTTTAATTCAGTTAAATTCTAAAACCAATATCAAAATACAAAATTTTAATTTTTGTCGTTATTAATTATTAAAACTTAAGCATAAAGACAAAGACTTTGTTCTCTGAAACAATGCTGTAACAAAAATATAATCAAACATTTTATAGTGGTAGATGATTACAATTTATTCAAATATCAAATTTTTCCATCAACTATAATTTTGAGAAAAAACAATGTGAATAGCTTTCCCACGGAGTTGAAAGACGTGGCCCGCACTTTGATGAATGATGGAGGGGAAATCTACCTTCTCTCCCTTCTTTCACATGCTTCTGGCTGGCATATCTTTGATCTCCCCCTCTGAATCGTTGAACAATAAAAATGAATTAAATGTTTTTTCATATGTCTATTTATGTAAAAGAAAATTTCTACAAATGTTATAATAAAATTTTTAATATGTTTTGTGTTTTAAATTATAAAACATTTAATTCGGTTCATGAGCTTTTTCCTTCCTCTGTTAATTGACCTGCTTGGCATGATTCACCCGCAACCTCATGTCAAAGGAAGACAACAAAATATCACCTTCAAACCAGTAAGCATGTCAAGTGCGGTCATTAAAGGTATGTCTTGATTGCCATGTTCTAATTCTGCACTGCATTAGTTATTCTGTATTTTGTAGGGCCTAGTATAATACTGTACTGGATTATATTTTGTATAACCTTTCAATATCTTAAATTTAAAATATACGTTCTTTTTAGTGAACAGAGTGTGTACCTTGGTTCATTTCATAGGTTATTTTGTTTAATCTGGACTTTCATTAATTTGGACAAACATCGAGCCCCAATTAGTCCGGATTAATAAGGTTCTACTGTATTTAAAAATCTTTAAAATGTAACAGCTTACAAATAAAAACATATTAATTAATATATATTAGTTTAATATGGCACAAAGCCTCTTATATTACTTTAGATTTTGTATGCATAGGAGACACAGACTTACCTTGGAAAGAGGTCCTTGGTATTACCCAATACAAATAGGAAAACACAATAAAACACTTAAGTTCTGAAATATTTCATAAACACTGTTCACTTTCTCAATCAGTAGAGAGTAAAAAGAAAAAAAACTAAATTGGTGTAAGGAATTTGTTTGATTGATTTTGTAATCTATTGAGCGTTTTCCTATTTGTGCACTACTAGATAATACCAAGGACCACTTTCCAAAAAGCCTTTGTCTCCTATCCATACAAAACCTCATTATTATATTGTATCATATAAATATATATATACCTCGTAGCTTCATCAAGGATCAAAACAGAAGGGTTCTTGAGTAATGCTCTGGCAATTGCAATTCGTTGTTTCTGCCCACCACTAACTGTAACTCCACGTTCTCCCACAACTGTATTATATCCATCAGGAAAGTTTCTGATAAATTTGTCTGCATTAGCTAATCTGGCAGCTTCATAAACCTATATATAAATAATCTATTTAATTATATAGCCTATGATATTAAATAATGGGAGATGTTCCATTATAGATATGGTCAAACTTTTATCAAAAAAACAAAAAGTTGTTGTTTCACAATTAAAACTTTTATTTTCTTTACACTTAGTATAAGGGTCTCCGATTGATATAGTGGTTATTGCTCTTTCTTGCATTTTCATTGCTAAAACTGATAGTGAATTATTACTTAATAATAATTCGAATTTACCCCTAACCACAATCACTAGAAACTTAATAAAACACAATTATCTGATTAATTGTTCTTTATTAATCAGATAATTGTGTTTTATTAAGTTTCTAGTGATTGTGGTTAGGGGTAAATTCGAATTATTATTGTGAATTTCACCACAGTGCTCAACAAGATTGTAAATTATTACTTAACTGAGATAAGGGTCCTATTAGTTTGATCCAATATAGTTTTTGTTTTAATGTACATTTTACTTTTTGTTCTTGATGTAGTTTTTGGTTTAATGCCTATTCTATGTTTTAATGTACATGTTATGATTTTTGTTCTCAATGTAGTTCTTTTGTTTTAATGCAGATTCTAGGTTTTGTATTGAAGTAGTTTTAAGATAAATTGTTATATGTAAATCTATAAATTTTTGTTTGTTTTTGGTTTATGCATTATTAATATCACTAATTCATATAATGCTTTTTAGTTCACTAAATTTTTGTTGTTATTATGCACATGTTATGTTTATATTTTAAGGAGTTTTAAAATATTATTGTTATCTGTAAAAATTGTTACTGCCATTGCCATATTCAACCTACGGGTTTCCCAAGGATAGGAATGTGTACCATTAGCCGCTTTCGCCAAGGTCATTGACGAGGTCCTACGCTGATAGGCCGAACTACTGGAAGTAGTGTGGAGGGGAGAATATGGCATTTTAGCTTTTAAGATTTCATATATAGTTAGTATTATTTCAGATCCCTCTGATGATGGTAACTTGGTTACCGAAATGTACATTAGGGAATTATAATAACGTAAGGCAAATAAATATTTTATTTTATTTTATTTATGTTTGTGTTATTGTACCAAACTTGTGGTAGGGGATTCACTGTTTTATAGTAAGGTATTTATGAGTCTAACAGACACCAGAAATAAAATATGCTACAACAACATAAATAATACCTTTTATTAATATTAAAATAATTCTAAACAAACAATAAATTATTAACACATTCAGGTTAACCTGAATGATAAAAAAAATTGATTATGAGAATTAGTTGGCTATTAAAATCAACTAAAATATTATTTTCTCTTAGAATCCACCACACTTGTGTCAAAGGGCTCTTCTTATTTATATAATCCATGATTAAAAGTCTTTATTCAGATACTCGATTTAGCTATGACAAAATTCAATGAAACTTTAGAAGAACTAGGCTTAATTAAAAATCAGTTTATCATATAACAAAGATTTGTGGACTATTCTACTCAAAACACAAACACCTTTTGTACATTACATGAGTCTGTCCAGTTGACTTTGCAAGATTTTTCCTTTATGTAAAATTTTAACACTTCAAAGCTTTCACACTAGCTAGATAGATACAATAACAATTAGACTTCCTACCCATCTCAAAAGTGATTGATACAATAGCTCCATAAATCCAGGCTACAGTAGACATGGGTTTCTAGGTGTGGATTACTGTGGTAACACACTTTGATTTTTTTTTTATTATTTGTTGATTATGATATTTATGTTGCACTGTGAATTTGGTATGAGATATTAATATTAAAATTATATAGGCCCCTACAAATTTATGAAGGATATGAGTGAAATAAATAAGCATTGTAACAGTGTGAAAAGTCAGATCTTAATATTAACTTATTTAAAAGACGCGGTTAAATCATAGAGATAAAAGATTCAAATAATAAATTAAAACTAGTAAACTCATTTATAAAGAAAAAATAGATTTTCAAGGCTAAAAATAAATAAACATGTTTAGTATTAGTACAACATTAACATTTGCGAATGTTTAATTTCTTTATATGTGAATTTTGATTCTTTTTTTTTATTTTTTATATTTTAATTCAAAATAAGTCGAGCAAATTAATAAATTAATAAATTCATAAATAAATAATTAGATTCAATAAAAAAACATAACGTAAAACTCTTCAAGTTTAGATAATTTTTATTCTTAAAATAGCTTCACTATTGAGTATAGCCTCATTTATAAATTATTACAAACTGTACTGGTAACTTGTGTTAAATAACACTCACATTTATTCTGTTGTAATATAAAAATTTAACATGTTTAGTTTTTTAATTTTATAATATAATTTTGAATTGTAGAAAATTGTAACTTCTTTTTATAAATATAACTAATGGCTGTCTAATGACACATTTATCCTTATACAAGGAAAACGAATTTGATAGAAAAAGAAAAGTAAATGCTTTCATTTGATTTTATATTAATAAAATCGTTTAACTAAAATTCTGTTGCAACATAAAGTAAATCTTAAATTCATGAAACAATAAATCAGTTCTCCTTCAGAGACAGATAAACAAAAAGATAAGTTCAATTAATTAAAATAATATTTATGTCTGTTTTCAGGATATGTCTATATATAAAAATGTCACTGTATGAAAATAATTGTGTTTTTTAATAAATGTTTGTTAAAATTTCAGTTCAAGTGTTACTCATTCCATTAACCAGAAATCACTGTGAAGTACACCTTTAAAAGAACCACACCCTGAGATTTAAATATTTAAATTCATTTTTTTTCTAAATTGATGTTAACACATCTGGCGCCCTTAAGTCGAGCAAATCAATAATTAAATTCAATCTTAACAATAAATAAATACTTTATGGAACTCTTCAAGTTCAAAAGAATATAACTTTTATATTTTCAGATAGCTTCACTATATTATTAAATATAAATACAGTGATATTTAAAAGTTACAAATCTTATCACATGCTAAATATTAATTGTCTGTTCACGTGGAAACATCTAACCAATTTTATTGTTCAAACAGCGATTTTAACACACTATGTCCATTCTTTCCACTAAAAGTCTTGGAACTATATTCAACTCGATAAACATATTACATAGCACTCCAAACTAGACTTAGAAAACACATCTTTTATCATCTCCACGTTTATTACATTAACTCTCAAAATACGACCGTTCAGTTCAACACTCCCAACTGGACTGTTGCCATGAGGCAAATCTCACTTCCGAAAGCGTTCCTTCCGGTGCTGTTCGCATATTATGACACACTCCCGTAAAACACAAATAATTTACATATCATAACAATAAAAAACAAATCATACTAAATTTAACATAATTATTTATTCTGTTTTCTTGAAAATCTATTTTTCTTTTATTAATGAAGTTACTAAATTTAAATTATTATTTGAGTCTTTTATCTCTTTGGCTTAACCGCGTCTTTTAAATGAGTCTATATTAAGATCTGACTTTTCACACTGTCACAAGTTTCACATAGTTTATCACTTAACGTGTTCCTTGTCGCCCTTAGCGATGAGGTCGTCCTGTCCCTGATGAGATTGTCTGTGCACCTTACGAAGGTCTGTAAGAAGAAAGTCTATTAATACTCGATACGATCTCACGATTCGTAACTGTTCGTTATTCAATCGCATTGTCATAGCACACGCTAAATATTAATTGTCTGTTCACGTGGAAACATCTAACCAATTTTATTGTTCAAACAGCGATTTTAACACACTATGTCCATTCTTTCCACTAAAAGTCTTGGAACTATATTCAACTCGATAAACATATTACATAGCACTCCAAACTAGACTTAGAAAACACATCTTTTATCATCTCCACGTTTATTACATTAACTCTCAAAATACGACCGTTCAGTTCAACACTCCCAACTGGACTGTTGCCATGAGGCAAATCTCACTTCCGAAAGCGTTCCTTCCGGTGCTGTTCGCATATTATGACACACTCCCGTAAAACACAAATAATTTACATATCATAACAATAAAAAACAAATCATACTAAATTTAACATAATTATTTATTCTGTTTTCTTGAAAATCTATTTTTCTTTTATTAATGAAGTTACTAAATTTAAATTATTATTTGAGTCTTTTATCTCTTTGGCTTAACCGCGTCTTTTAAATGAGTCTATATTAAGATCTGACTTTTCACACTGTCACAAAACCCCACAAGGTTTGTATTACAATACAGGTATTGTAATACAAATCTTTTATATATATAAATTTCAAATCGAAAAAAAAATATAATTTTTTAATAGATTTTCAAGATTCCTTATTTCAGCAGTTAAGGACCTCATAAAAGAAAATAAGTATCACTAGTATACTTAATTTAAGAAAGATTCTCTTTTCTTATAACAACTAAAAAATCTATTTACTAAAATCCTACTTTATATCTTAACTATTTATCTTAACTCATCCATATTAAAATAATAATTTCCATTTGCTCTAAATCTTATCTCTATTTACATAAAGAAAACCCTACGTCCGCTTTATTTCCAACATCTGTTGACTGAAACTTTCCATCAACATTTTTTTTGTTGACCGGATCCTGTCACTCAAAATCTTATCTCCCAGACAGCCGTCTATATACTATTTCTCGTCTCATCCTCTTTGCCAAGACGACATTTCTACATCCTTTATAGAAAATCTACCTTTGACTCTAAATATTCATCTGAATAATTCCTTCAACTTAATACAATTAAAAATTAAACTACTCATTATTATTTAACACCATTACAAAATTATTTACTTATTACTCCTTATTACTTCAATTTACTTTAAACTTTTCAATTTTAATCTTATATTATTTTAGTTTAAATCCAATAATTATTTATTCTTTATCAATTCTCAATTACTCTTTGTCTCGCTGGGATAAAATGTTAACTACTAATTTAACAATTACAAAAAACTCTTTACTTCTACGTAGTACTAAAAAAAAAATATAACATCATTATTACAAATGTCGCACCAACTGTTGGGCGTTTATGGTCGAAATAAACAGTGATTTTGGTAATGGAAGCACTTAAACAAGGTAAGGACTTTCTCTATAATAAGAAAGATTCTCTTTAAAATTTTGTGTTTGTTAACTATAATAATTTCAATAAGTAAAATAAGATAAAAATGGAGTCAGAAATTATAAATGTTAATAATAGTAATGAACAGATAGGGTTAGAAAATCATAATTCTTTAAACAATTTAGAACCAATGGAGTATACAGAGGGTATTTTTGGGAACATAGGGCAACTACCAATACAAATAACAAAAAGTAATGAAGAATTAGATGAACAATTCGCACAAGATTTTTTAGATCAAGAAATAAGTAGTAATAGTAATAGTAGACGTTCAAGTATGAGTAAAATTAGTAGTTCAGGTTCGGATTTTAATGGGTTTAATAGTGATGGGATTCAAAATAGTAAACAACAGTGTGAAGATATGAATAAAAAATTAGTAGAAACACCAGGGGCAGAAACTGTAGAAGAAAATTCAGACAAGGAATCAAGGGATGAACAGGTTAGGGTAATGGAACAGGTTAGTGTAATTGAGCAGGACAGAGTAAATGGGGGTAGAACAAATAATGATCAAGGTATGAGTATGGAGAAAATATATGAATTGTTAGTAAATAAATTTGAACAAAGCAGTTTGAAAATAAATAATAAAATTGATCAGAGTAAGGTGGATAGTGACAAAAAATTTGAAGGTATAAGTAATGATATTAAACAAAGTAGATTAGAAACAAATAATAAAATTGAACAGAATAATCTAGAATTTAGGAAAGATAATGATAAGAAGTTTGAATGTATAAATAATATTATTAAACAAAATGGTTTAGAATTAAATAATAAGTTTGAAGATTTAAATACCAAAATTGAACAAAATAATATTAAACTAGATAATTTGGACAAAAGGCTAGATCAGATCAAGCTAGAATTAAAACCAGATTATGTAAAATTAGAACAGAATCTTAAAATGGAAATTAAAGTAATGGAAACTAATAATAAAGTAGAAATTGAAGTAAGCTATTGTGAGAAAAAAGTAGAATTTGAACGGATAAATAATGTAGAAGGTGCTTTGATAGAAAATATTAATAATTTAGATAACAATTTAAATCAAGCAATAGCTGAAATTGAAATTAACAGTTTTAATGAAATAAATAACATGTCAAATGATTTGATAATAATAGAGGACAATTGTGTGAATGACTGTGTTCAAGAAATTGCAAAAAAGATAAATAATGGGCTAACATGTAACAAGGTAAATCTAGAAACAGCAAATAATGTTGAAATTAATATGTTTGGTGGGGTTGGAATAGGTATAAGTAATTTGAAAAACAAGGTAAAAACAAATAATATTACGATAAAGGAATCAGCTGTTTTTCTTAAAAAACGAGTTTACCATAAGACTGTAGATTTTGAAAAATACACGATGTTAGAATTTAGAAATGTTTTTAGAATACAAGAACAAGAAATTAAAAGTTTTTGTGAAAAAAGTAACTTTAAATATAATTTTGAAAATAAAAATGTAGAGATAGTAAAGGAAGGCTTAGCGGTAATATACAGAAATGGTGGGGTGAGAATGCCTAAACTGACAGTTGGCAAATGTAGGTTGTTAAATACTGAGATATTTGAGAGAAGGAGGGGTGATGGTATGTCTGAGAAAGAGAAAAGGTTTTCGACAACACAAAAGCGGGTTGTCAACAAAAGGGAACATATGGTTGAGATGAGTTCATTTGTAGGATCTAGTTTAGAACAGGTCTATGTTTTGAAAGAAGTATTTAACAATAGAAGTGTGTTAAAAAATTCAATCATGTACTTTAAAATCTTTCACCAATCGGGAAATCATCGTAAAAAATATAGATAATTTAAAATTGTTGTAATGAATTGAATTTGGAACGACTGATATAAATGTAAAGACATTTTTATAAACAAACTGACTAGATTTTGAAAAATAATTAATAAAAAGTAGTTAAGAGTTTTAGTGAATAAGTAGTGTTAAATTTGAATCATGTATAGTTTATAATTTGAAATAACAATGATATGTATACTAGAAAATAATAAGCCAAGTTAAAATATTAAGAGTTTAGTTTAAGAAAACGTTTAGGTATTTGTAAAGTCAAGACGCTAGGTTTATATCAGTAAATAACCGAGTGTTGTTTACTCCAAGATAAATATTGATTTTGCGTGTTAAGATAAAACAGATTAGTTAGAAGAAAAGATTATTGGAGATGCAAGATTGTTAGTAAATAACTCTATATATTTATGAAAGGAATAAATAATTATGAAACGTGACATAGATAAGGAAGTTGGTTCGAAGCAAGGATTCAGTGTAGTGTTGAAGAAATAATATTCAATATTAAGTAGGTAGATTCAATGTTGAATATTCAATAATGTGACGAGAGTTGAGATTCATTGCAGACCGTATTGGAGCTAAAAAAGATTTCATAGTCGACTCTTATCAGTGGTAGACAGAAGGGGAGAGTTGTTTACGTCTAACGACTAAGCCTAAAATTCCTTTGCGTATAGCACTGAGACTGAGATACAGCGTGTTACAAAATTACTGTTCTCGAAAAAAAAAAAAACCTTTAGTTTATAATTCTAAATTAACTTGCGTTTTCAAATAAAAATTACTTAAATAAAGGATAATTGGTTTTAAATAAAGTAAATAAAAATAAAAGTTGATTACTTGAATAACTTTTATAGAATTAAATGTAAAATTTCTAAGTAAAGAACTTAGAATAAATTTTAAAAATAAAATTTTCTTTTTGAATCTGGATAATAATAAGTAGAAATGAGTACATAAACAAAAAATCGACGATGCTAGTGATAAGATTGGTAAAGAGAACATTATTTCAACTTCGGATGATGCGATTTGAATGAAATTTTTTATGAATTTTAAAATTTTCTTCGTGTAGATGCATTTAAGGAGTACATGAACATTTTTGGGAGGAGGCAGGAGTTTATGTAGTAAAAAAGGAATTGTTTTATTTGTAAAAATGAGGCAATTTCGGGACTGCATAGAGGGCGTGTTGTGGAATAGGGATGTGTTCTGGGCTTTATCTTGAATCAAGTAGGGATATTGCATTCAACCATTGCACATTTCAACGTCACAACATGTTACTTTGTGTAAGAGTCCAAAGAGCAATTAGAAGTATGCACGGTAAAAAGTAGGCGGTCAGAAGGGCTGTGGTGGGGGAAAGTAAGAAGTAGAAATGCATAACAATAGTGTGACTATATTGTATGAAAAAATTTCATGTAATAAATTTAGACAGATGTTGATTGAAAACAAATTGCAGGATATATAGAAGTGATCGATCTGTATATACAAGATTAAACCGGACGTGACAGGAAGGGAATTTTTATGAAATAAAACGAAAAGTTTTATAAAATTGTAAAAATGTTGATTAGCTGATTAGAATAGGTAATTAGATATTAAGTTGTAAAATGATAATTTGTATGTTTGATGTTATAAATGTCAAGAATTATTTAATAATATGAGATAAAAGTTGTTAGTCTTAAGTGATTTATGGTTTGAGAATGTGAAGAATAGTTGATTAAAGTTTGAGAATTTAAGTGAGTTTTGCCAAGACAGATAATAATTAAGTTTTTAAGTTTTTTGATGTTAAATAATGAATAAAGGAGGTTAAGTTTTTGTTTTGTAATGAAAAAGTAGTAAATTAATAATGATAAGAGAGATTTTGATGAAATTTATAAATAAAATAAATAATTAACGATTTTTAATAAATAATGTTTGAATTTAAAACAATAGATGATTGTGAGAAGTTATTTGATAAAGGTGTCTAAAGATTTTGATGAAATAAGGTGTTAGCTGGGAAAGCAATGTAAATTTTATTATTTTTTGAAGTTTTTGTATTTAAGTGGTTGATGACTAAGGAGATTTTAATGAAGTAATTTAAATGAGAGAATTTTTGAGTTTTTTTATAAGAAGATGATGGCTTTACAGAAGTATTGAGTAAAGTGGTATTTAAAATGAAGTTGTTCTGTTAAGAAACTTTTATAAGAAGAATAGTTAAGTTGCATTGATGGTTAATTTTTAAGTTTTAAGAGGTTTTTTGAGTGCTGCGGTGAAATAAAGGAAATATGCGACGATTTTAATGAAATAAAGGGAGATTTGAGGAATTCTACGAATAAACGACGACTATTATGATTTTTTAAAGGAAGCTACGTTGAGATAAAGAGATTATTTATATAAATGATGTAGGTAACCTGCGTGGGCTACACAAATATGGATAATAAAGAGGTTTTTTTTTGGATTAGTGCAACTTTAATTATTAAAACATGAAAGATTTAAGATGGAAATAATTTTGAGATATAGTACTAAAAGGATAATACAATTGTAAAGAGGTAATTTTGAAATAGATAAGATGAGTTTGTAAGTGATTTTTTTCATAATGATGTAATAATTTTGAATTTTGAATAAGAGAGGAGTTTTTTAGTAATTGTAAAATCAGTAGTTAAAATGTAATCCCAGCTAAGCAAAGAGTAATTAGGAGTTTAAGTTAAAAAATAATAATGTAAAGTCATAATTGAAAAGTTTTAAGGTGAATTGAAGTAATTTTGAGTAATAAATAAATAATTTTGTAATAATGTTAATTAATAATGAGAAATTTTAAAATTTGAATTGTGTTTAGTTGAAAAATGATTCAGATGGATAGTGAAAGATGGATGTAGATTTTTATAAAAGATGTAGAAATTTCGTCTTGGCAAAAGAGAAAAGTGTGGGAAAGGAAATGCTAGATGGCAGGAAAATATACAGACGGCTGTCTGGAAGATAAGATTTTGAGTGACAGGATCCGGTCAACAAAAAATGTTGATGGGAAAGTTTCAGTCAACTGCTGTTGAAAAAGAAACTGATGATGGGTTTTATTGTATAAATAGAGATAAGGATTAGCGCTAATGGATTTATAGTTATTTTTGATGAGTTATGATAACGCTAACAAATTAAGATAGTAAAGTAGGATTTGGTAAATAGATTTTTTAGTTTTTATAAGAAAAGAGAATCTTTCTTAAATTAAGTACACTAGAGGTACTTATTTTTCATGAAGTCCTTAGCTTCTGAAATGAAGAGTTTTGAAAATCTATTAAAAAATTATATTTTTTTTCTCTCGATTTGAAATTTATATATATAGAAAGATTTGTGTTACAATACTTGTATTATAATACAAATCTTTGTGGGGTTTTTTGTAACAGTGTGAAAAGTCAGATCTTAATATTAACTTATTTAAAAGACGCGGTTAAATCATAGAGATAAAAGATTCAAATAATAAATTAAAACTAGTAAACTCATTTATAAAGAAAAAATAGATTTTCAAGGCTAAAAATAAATAAACATGTTTAGTATTAGTACAACATTAACATTTGCGAATGTTTAATTTCTTTATATGTGAATTTTGATTCTTTTTTTTATTTTTTATATTTTAATTCAAAATAAGTCGAGCAAATTAATAAATTAATAAATTCATAAATAAATAATTAGATTCAATAAAAACATAACGTAAAACTCTTCAAGTTTAGATAATTTTTATTCTTAAAATAGCTTCACTATTAAAGAAAGCCACATTAATTAAATTATTACAGCATGAATACATTCTGTAATTCTGAATATGTCTAATGATATTTACTATTTGCTTTATTAAAGCTGAATTTAGAACATAATTAATTACAATGTTAATTATTTATCAACATTTATATAGATTATGGTAGTGAATGATAAATAATTCCATGTGTCAAATTAGTTGCATAAATTTGGACCGACATAATACCATTTGGACCGAAGCAATAAAAAATGCAGATGTAAAATTTGTTGCTTTATAAACTTAAATATAATGGTCATATTGTTCCATTTATTTATTACTTATTTATGGATTTGTGTAATGTTTATTGTGCCGTATTTAACAAGGAACTGTTGAAGGGTTTCAGGTTTGAGTGTGGTGTATTCCATTTAGTATCTTCCCATCTAAGTGTCTCAACATGAATATAGATTGACCCTTCTTCTCATGAATGATGTAAGGACCATTCAACAATTTTAAATGTTTGGCTGTCACATTAGTAACTGCATTCAAACCATTTTGTAATTTTAAAAAACTGTGTTTTTACAGGTGAACAGAAGCCATTTCTATTAAAAAATTTAAAAAATTATGATTTTTATAACATTTTAGCTAAAAATAACCGGCATATTTGGACAGTCTTTAAAAACAGTGTTGTTGTGAATATGTTAACCTTCTTTGTCATATATCCTGTGTAATTTGAAGTTTAAGATTTATGTTTGTGTTTGAGGTGTATCATTTCATAAATATTTGTTTCATTAAAGGGGGGATAATTGAGACAAACAGGATCCAGCACTCTGGAAATAATAGGAAAATATGTCAGATTTTTTTTTAAGTCAAAAAGACAACTTCTGATAAGCTTACAATGAGATGTGATAACATGAAAAATAACATAGACCAAGGTTGTGTTTTAAGCAAGGCTATGCAAGTTTTATATAGAAATTTATATATTATAAAAGAACAAAACAATTATACAAATTTGAATTATTTTTTTTTTTGATAAATTAGTAATAGATCTAACATACACCAAATTCATAAAAGACATTTTAAGTCATTATTAATGTGAAAGTTATAGTCCAAAATAGACATCGGGGGATATAAAAAATTGAAATAATGATATATAAAATTAAAGTCTGTCATATTGAACTTTAGGTAGGCTACTATAGAGAATAAATCTAATATGAATAAAATAGGTTTTGAAATCATTTTAATTAATTATAGGTGTTAATTAGCTTCAAAAGTCATTCTTGAACAGTTTTTTTATAAACAAAAACTATAAAATAAAAGTGTTGGATATTTAGTAACTGTAAATGATAATGAGGGGAGAGCTACATAATGTTACCCCCCCCCCCTCCGTCACTATATAAAATTTATTTTTCTACAAATTAGAGTTAATTAAAAATATTTTAATTTGAATAACTATCAATATTACGTATATGAAAATATAAATCACTGTACGATAACAATATGGTATGTACATGGGAAGTTTTGCCAAAACTATAAGAAAAGATAATTAAAAACTTATTAGTAAGCATAACTTTAGTACAAATGAAAGTACAACTTCAAATCAAGAAATCAGATGACAAAGAAAGCCAATATGAAAAATCAGTGAAAAAGTGGTTGAAAAATTCAAGAATCCAACATCAAATTAGCCATGCCCTTAGCCCACATGAAAACTATGATGGCAATTATTAACAAATATAAACAAAAATATATTAAGAAATAATGGTAAAACAATTAAAATAATTTATTTGAATAATAAAGAGGATGCGAATATTACTATAATAAGTGATTGATAAATTATTGTTCAAGAACCAAAAGAGCCGATCAATAAACTTAATATTTTTAAAGGTATTAAAAATCAAAGAAATCCGTATCAATTTGTAATCAAATCAGAATTTGTATAACTAAATAAAATTTAATTGAAATAAAATAAAAAATTAAAGTGTATATGTATAAGGGATAGAATGATAAAAATTAATTAAAGATTAGCTTATAACCAAAAGAAAAAAATTGATTTTAGAGAAAAAATTATAAGAATATTGAATCAAAAATAGTTTCTTTACAAAAATCTTACTTAATATTAAGAAAAATAATTAAGGTTAAATTTATGCTTTGGAAAAAATTGCTTCTCATGATAGTATTGTAATATGTGGAATATTTGAATATTGTACAGTTGAAAGGAAGATATGTGATTGGACCAAGCACAAGTAGGTCAAAGATTTTGATTGGTTGTTGGAGCATGGGGGAAGTGTTGTAAATTAATTTAAAAAGCTGTAAATTTTTAACTAAAAACATCCACGAAGATAATATTGTAAAATAAATAGGTTTAGAATGAATTTATAATTAATGTTTTGGTATGTTATAATATAAGTGTGTGTATGAATGTAATTAACAAAAAATTGCTGTGTTGTAGATCTGTAAATAAGACGCTTAGTTAGAGACGCTAGGAATGAAGCCAGTCTGAAGGAGGCATCTGACTTGGTCAGACATAATTTTGTTAGAAGATATTAGTGAACAATCTAGTGTTAATGCTTGTAACAGTTGGAAGGAAACGTCTGAGATGGTAGGATGTGGTTTTAAGAAAGTTGAAAGGGAACTTTTGAAATGATCAATTGTGTTTGTGAGAGTTGGAAGCCGAGACATATTTTTGATGGGAAATTTGATAGAACATTGAAAAGTGAGAATTTGAACATGTGTTTGGTGATAGAACTAAGTGTATAAACATATTAAAATAAATATTCTTGCTTTTGTACATTAATCCTAGTAGACAGAGAACTTTTGAAATAAATAAGACTATCGTGTGAGTCAATAAAAAATATTTTCTACAGAACAATTTAGAGAAGTGTCATGTCCCAGTTATTTAAGACTTTCTAAATAAACAATGCAGAACTGTTTTAAAATATAATGAACATTTCGTCAAATCCTTATAAAGGATTTTCATATCATTGTGTATCAGAAGTTGGAGACTGCACGAGCATTGAGCACTGGAAGAACTGCGGTTTGGAGATATCCTTGGAATCACAGGGCACTAGGGTTCATAGCTACAGATTTTTTTTTTTATATATAGATGTCGTGGTATAGACATCATAAATAATTTATCATGTTAATTATGTGTATTATGAATAGAGTATTATTTTGCTAGATGTATGTGTTTTTATATTTTTTAGGATAAATTCAAAATAATTATTTTTTATATATATAATTAAGTCTCCTTTTGAGACACAGAATATTTCTTTTTCAATAATTTAAATTCTTTTTGTTGCAACATTAAAATGCAAAGTAAGAAATACATAAAACATAACTTTTTGATTTAAATGTAAAGAAGTCGACTCAGATAAAAGTTTTTTTTTGAACCAATATTTAATAATAGAATATATATTATCATTTATATTTCTGATTTTATTTGTAATATGAAATATCATTTTAATAAATATTTTATGTACAATTTCAGCACAATAAGACTTTGAATCTCTTAATTATCACCCATTGCAAAGTACCTCTTAAAAAGAACCTTTGACCTCGAGAGACTATAAATTCAATTTTCTTTATCTTTTCAAAATTGGTGAGTTAATTCCACCTGGCGCCCAGAAAGCTGAGCAATCTATTTCAATTCACATTTTTTAAATTATTAGTTAACAAAAGTGGTTTACCGTTCCTTCAATTTTATATTAAATTCTTTCAATTGGCGCACCAACGTGTGACAATTGGTAAATGTACTCTTCAATTAAATTATTAAATTATTTCAATTGGCGCACCAACGTGTGGCAATTAGTAAATGTACTAATAATTTTATATTAAATTCTTTCTTTCTAGTCAGTGGCTAAAGATACCTTTGTCTCCACGAGTTCACTTCTTTCAGAGGTCTTCTTAACCAGTATTCATCTGATTCTTCTCGCCCACTTGATATCTATTCTGTTATCTTGGTTAAGTCTATCACTTAAGTCTTGCTGAGTCGAATAGTATAATAAATTTGAAGACCTAGAAGTTCTAAGTGCCGAAGATATTAGGAGTTTCGGTTGTTTAGCTTGCTTGGCTGACTCTACCAAAAAATGACTGCACCCAACCCTAGACTTTTACATCTTAAGATTTAGTAAAAATTTTCTAAGCTAGTTTTTCTATTTGAAATTTTTCTAACTCCGGTTATAAGCTAATTTGTCTTTTTATGATTATTAATGATTTATTTGAAGCTGCTTGACTTGAATGATTCGGTAAGTGATTGATTTGTTAGTGAGTGAGGGCTTGGATTCGTACTCTAGATACCCTCTAATTGTAAGAATTTTTTAAATACCAATTTTCCCTTAATAAATTTCCCTTTTGAAGTTTTACTATTTCTTGCTCTTATAATTTTTTTCTAAGATCTTTCGGTTCATGAACAATTTTCCATCATTTATATTATCCTTTTTATTATTCAAATTAATTAATTAAATAATTTTTCCATTAATTGTTATTTGTTTATTGTAGCTTTAATTGTGGCTAATTTGATGTTGTCATCACTTCCCTCCAATTCAATTCACACTCTTTTTAGTTTGGACTTGAATTTTTCAACTGATTTTTAATTGATTTTTCAATTTGGCTCTCCCTGTCATCAGATTTTAATATGGCCGATATAATATTCTTAATCTTGTTCCTCTGATTACGAAGAAACTTAATTTGACGTTGAATGATCACTTTTACCAACGTTATACTTCCTAATTAATATTAATATGTTTTCTTTAAGTTTTGGTCAAAACTTCCCCTTATGTACTATATTGTTATTGTATAGTGATTTACATTTACATATACATAATATTGATTACATATCATTATATTTTATACATTATTATATTTTTAATGAATAATTCTAATTTGGATGAAAGTGTATTTTTTATGGTTATTAACATTATATTAAAATATTTCCCAAATTATACATTTGACTTTCTTGAAATGTGGGTTCATTACATATCTCTCTCCTCAATATCAATTACCATTACTAAAATATGTTACACTTTTATTTTATAGTTTTTACTTACAAAAACTTTCCAAGAATGATTTTTGAAGCTTATTAACACATTGAAGTAATTAACATTATTAAAAATTAGTTTATCCCCTATTAACATCAATATGATAGACTTTCATTTCGTATACCATTATTTCAATTTTTTTATTTTTCTGATATCTATTTTGGATTATAAATTTCACATTAATAATGACTAAAATTGCTTTTTATAAATATTATTATGTTAGTGCTATTATTCAAAAAAGAAAAAGAAAAATATTCAAATTTGTATAATTAATTTGTTCTTTTATAGTGTATAAATTTCTGTATTAAGAAGCACAACCTTGGTCTTTGCT
Organism: Aphrophora alni; assembly: GCA_963513935.1. Lineage (NCBI taxonomy): Eukaryota > Metazoa > Arthropoda > Insecta > Hemiptera > Aphrophoridae > Aphrophora > Aphrophora alni. Next base: position 72,886,331 of record OY740770.1, on the reverse strand, counting down.
TTGTTTCATGTTATCACATCTCATTGTAATCTTGTTATAAGCTGTCTTTCTGACTTAGAAAAATTCTAACACATTTTCCTATTATTTTCATTAATACCCACAGGCCACTAGATCCAGTCCATCTCTATTATCCTCCCTTTAAAAAACACAAATTTAATCATTTTTGTTGGCTATATTTAGCTTAAACTATTTTTACCTTTATACGCTTATTTTCCTTTTAACAACTTATTTAATATATTTCAATCATGTTTAGTTTGCTCACTACTGATTTACTGACCATAAACTCGTCATAAACATATATTTTAAAATGGAACAATACTCTGAATTTACTTCACACACTTCATAGAACTAACAAACGTCAAGCTCTTTTTTGAGGTTGAATTCAATATGGAACAAGTGAAAAGGTAACCATAGTATGGCAAACGGGCATACAAGCTAAATAATATGTAAAAACAAATAATAAATACTGCACATGTTTTCGCGATATAAATTATATCCAAAACAAAAATTAAACATATCCATGATTATATACATTACATAAGACCACACAATGTTAAACAATAGTTTTAATATGTTGCTGTAACGAATAAAATAAGTGTAAATCAGTAGCCAGAGGACATGCCATCTAGTGAATATTATCGAAAACATACATGAATAATGAACACAGAACAAATATGTCGTGCTCACCATATCACTTAGCTTTTGGACCACACAAACTGATGATGTACTGCAAATCCTTAATGGGTTAAGATCTCAAAATAAGAGTCAGAACACCAACAGATCCCCAAAATTTCAAAACCACCTTCAGCCAGATAATAATTCTCTAAAACTCTAAATAGGTAGCTTATTAACAATAGGATTCAAGATGCCACATTAGTATGCATCATTGTATTCTGGTTTTTGTATTTGTAACCAGAATAAACCAATTACAAAAACAAACTGTAATGATTAATGTTAAAAAATATAACAGCATTTAAAGAATATAGATATAAACTAATATTAATACAAACTAAATTTTTAAGTGCTCACTTGTTCATTAGTAGCACCTGGTTTACCATAACGTATATTTTCCATTACTGTTGTTGCAAATAATACAGGTTCTTGATTTATAAGCCCTATTACTCTACCTCGAAGCCAACTAGGATTCAGTTCCGTAATGTTTACACCTCCAAGACTTATTTTTCCAGAATTCACATCATAGAATCTGAAATTTAATTATCTAATTACTTTCATAATAATATACTTCATTATATAATCAATAAATTGGTATCAATATAGTTACGTTTAAATTTAAAGAATTTAAGGTTGGAAAGAATACAGAGATATTAAGGACAGGTCTACAGAAAAACGGTTCATATAAAAAATGTAGCTAAAGCACAACAATACTAGGATCACTAGCACCACAAACCAATTTCAAGCAAAGATTATCACTGATAAGCTATTGATTAACCCTACCTTCTATTACTTGGATTACTAGTTATCCAGAAAAATATATTAAAACTTTCATTTCAAGCCAATTAAAAAAATTCACACAAAAATTGGAGGATAACCAGGCATAAATTTTCTTGCTGATTCAATTATCTCTTCCTTTAGTTGTACAGTTATACAGCTCGATTTAAACATTTTTGTTTTTAAAACCTTAACAAAATTTTAAATCCTCAAAAACTTTCAGAAAAATTCATTGGTTATTTTGGTATTTCCATAATTACTGAAACTGTGAACTAATATTTGGCACTAATTCTTCTGACTTTTCTTAAATAAAAAAATAACCCAACAACTTTACCATAAAGTTGTAAATTAAAAAATATTTAATAATATCTCTAATATAGTTCGAATTTTGTTGGATTTCAATCAAATTTCTCACACTAGCTAGATTTTACTACATATCTTGAATATACAGAGCAACTGAGAAGAAACTACGACCTTCTCTTATTTTTTTATAAAAAATAAACTCTTTCGGCTGCCATATTGTTTTGGGTGATGTTCACTCACTGATCACCAAAACTAAATAAAAAGCAACCAAAAGTATTCGTCATCAAAAATTCAGTAAATAAAAAATGAAAATAAACAATTAACACTCTTGTTGGAAAAATATTAAGATATTTGAATAGGGTATTAACTTCTACTTCTCCCATAAATACAACCTCAGAAAAAAAAATCATATTTGATTATAATTAAGTTTTTAATGGTGGTCTTAAGGTTCATTATTGCCAATTATTCATGAAACATTTTTATTTTTATTTATTATTTTATTATTTTTTTTTTCAGAATAAATTGTGCCATTACTAATCTTCACATAGCATTAAAATTTGATGGTCGATTGGTTTTTGTTTTTTACCGACTACTCAGACATATCTGGAACGATGGCGGCCAAAACGTTTTGTTCATGTTCTTCGAGACAAAATTTAACAAAAATCACAAAAGTCTATTTTGAGAAAAACATTATTTTGATTTTTTTATGGTAGTTACCAAATTTTGAGTTATCAAAAAAAGACTCGACTTATGGTCAAAATATAAGTCATCGCATTTGGCTTGCAAAGCACTACACAGACAACAGATATCAGTCCAAAAGGGAACCTCTAAACGGAAATATATGCAAAAAACTCAACATCATTTTTTTTTATCCATGACATGACTTTCTCTACACTACATATAAATTGTAAAGTAAAAACAGACAGTAAACTGGGTTTCATGTGCAGCATTCCATCTCCAATTAACTACTGGCTACTATAGTTATCTCCCTCCCACTAAATATTAAACATTGTGTTTCAGATCAGAAACTGAAGTTTGGTACTATTCCCACACCAACACAATTGTTCCAGCCGGCCAAGGTCAATGCAAACTCCGATTCATTCAAGTCACAGACATAAGTCACCTTCATTTACTAGTTTACTATTATTTTTGTTTTCAAAAATAAGTACAAATAAAATCAACAGTTAAATATATTACTTGCTATCAGTTTCCTTGGTGTATTTCTGTATAGTTTAGGGATTTTAATATGTAACATAAGAAATTCTATATATGGTGTTATGATTATCAGTTTGATCCTGGACTAATGTTGATCCTGGAATACATTTTAACATACAATATATGTATTATATTGGGAAGGCAATATACTCATTTTACAACAAAAGAAAAATGTACAATGTCTGAAATCTCATCTCCACTAGTTTTCAACTTCATAAATTCAAAGAACTTCTTTTTATGAATAATTCAACTTCATTGAATTAACTGTCGGCTTTTAAATATTTTAAATAGTTTCATTCAATTACATAAATCTTAAAAGTTCCATAATTGTTGTTTAATTTCATTTAACAAAAGCCAAATTTATTCTTTTTAATTTTTTGCCAAGATATAGCATGGACTGAAAATGTATACAATAAAATTTATGGTCAAAATTACCTAATTTATGAATCTATTGTTAACAGAACTTTTAATCATGAAATAATAACATACATTAAGAATGAAAAAAGAAGAAATGCCTGGAAACTGACATACAGCTCTCATTTATGTCAATCCACACATAAATGAGAAAAAACACAATGTATAAATTATAGAGGAAATTACTGTTAAATGGCCCCAATAATGTTTCACAAATAATTAGCTAAAAGGCCTAAAGCTTTTTTGTGGAAACATCCTTATATGACTACCAATGATGTAGCTTTTGAAGAAATTGATAATTGACCAAATGTTTACTTTGAAAACCATTATAGAAAATGTAACAAATATAACATAAACAACAAATGTTACATTATAGCCTATTATAGTCTGAAAAGGATTAAACTTAAAACTGACTACAGAATTTGGAATCTGTCACAAGCTAATCATACTTGTAATAATGATGCTGGTACAGTACAACCTCGTTAATCCGGACTAATTGGGACCAGAAGTGATCCGGTTAATCAAAAATCCGGATAATCCGAAATTATAGAAAGATAAATAAAACAAAATATAAAATGATAACTTACCATTTATAAGTCATGAAAAAACACAATATTTACACAGTCATTCAATTTACACAATACACGAAATTACACAATGTACTGTAAATGACGAAAAACATTTTATTTACACACCTGAAATATTTACACATGCTTTTAATTAACACAGGGTTTAGTTGTTATTTACAAAAAAAAGTCATTTATCTTCCTCTGTTTTAATTTGGTGTGACGTTTCAATGCGGCCCTGTCTATACGATTCAATGCGTCTAACTTTTGGGCCATTGTAAGCACATTACGTTTTCGTTTCATCGCCATTTTCACGCACAAACGCTAACACACGAATATAAATAAATATCAGTAACAACGCCCACCTCTAAATACTATGCCGATTCTCATTCACGTCCTCGATACTCCCGACTGGGGATGTGATGTGCCAACTGCCAAAAAAAAGAACGTGGGTTCCCAAAGCTGGCGGCACCGCTTTAAGATGTGACAAAATGTTCACATTTACTGATTTACACCCTTGAGTCTTAGCAACCCGACAACAATAAAGTTGTAAAAATGACATGATGGTTTATGATGCGTTGTAAACATGCACCTGGTTTGTATTTATTTCATACTGTCATGCCGCATCGGGTAGGGGGATGGTGACACAGAGGTCATTGCTCCTCCACTTTCTCTTCCCAGTGCATCAACAACCCGCCCTCATACCTCGAGGCGACACTGTAGTGTTGAGGAAATCACGTTTTTATCAACATTAATGTAATAGCAGATATTTCTTGTTGAAACTCCATACTCAAGGATAAAATAAAGCAAGAGCTTAAAGTTTCAAAATATTATAAATATTATTTAAAATATTATTCAAAATACAGTACAGTAATTATTAAAATATTTTGAAACTTTAAGCTTTTGCTTTATAATATCCTTGATTAAATTTTTTATTTTTTGTTCCGGATCGATCCGGATAATCCGGACATCCGGTTGAATGAGGTCCGGATAAACGAGGTAGTACTGTAGGTAAAATGAGCAAAGTTAAAATATAGGAAAAAACAAATTGATGATTTATTATTACACAAGAGGTTAGGGATGTTCTCTCAATTTTATTGATTAATTTTGTCTTGAAAAAAAAAACATAAGACGTCATGTGTATAATATTAGAATATGTAAATATATGCTGTATAAATAAAAATAAAAATACATATACATAAATAATAATAAAAACAAAAATATATTAATCAATTAAGAAAGAAGCTTATCAGGTTAAAGTATACTTAAGCATGAAAGTATTAAGGTTACACTGAGAATAAAATTTGAGGGCATAAGTAAAATATATAAAAGATTTTGATTAAAGTAAATAACAAACGACTTGGGAAGATTATAATTTAAATAAAGTATAAAATCAGGGCAGACTAGAGTTAAACTAAGGTAATATTGATAGAGTTTATAGTTTTGATGTTTTAAAATGAAAAATAACTAATAGTAATTAGTGTTAATAGTTTTGATACATTAATAATAAAACTAATTTTTAAATTAACATAATTATAAGATATTATATGAAACGCGTAAAAGTATAATAAAGTAACTATGTTTTGATAAAATGATATTGTTTGTTTAAAGCATCTGAAATCTGATGATGTTTAAATATAAATTGATTAAATAAAATGTTTAAAAAATATTAAAGTAAACTTAGAATGAAAAAAAAAAAAAAAAAAAAAAAACCTTAAATTATATAAGGAGTATGATTCTAAAGCTTACATAAAATAAACACACAAATTAAGGAGACAAAACTGTTTTTGTTAATGAGGACATAATAAGTACAATGAGAGAAATGCATAGACATCTATATATAGTATATAATAGAGACATCTATTTGGAGTTAAAAGCTTGGTCAAAAAAGTGAATTACCTATTTTACTTCTATAATTGTATATTGAAGGTTGGCAGTAAGATGCTTTGAAATTCAACCAATTATATAAAACAGCATTTGTTTTATGACACAAATCTAGGGGAAAAGTGTTAGGAAGCTATGAAAAAACTTCACTACAAACTAAAATACAAATCATTGTTAATATCAGTGGTGTTATATTATAAGAAAGAGATATTGCCATTTCTGATGGACAAGAAAAGGGTTTGGTGCGTCTCAGGTGTAGTTTAGAAATATGGCATAGATTGATAAGGTAATTTATTGATAAGGTCTAAAGCTTAAGGTGTGAGAAGATTTAATAAACTTTTATTAAGAAGTGACAGATTTATAAAAAAAAAAACTTTAAATTAAAGAAATTGTTAAATTTGTTTGACAAGGATATTTAAAACATATACAACAAATGCAAGAAGGTTAATTGAATGGATGAAAACTAAAAGAATTAATCGAAGAGGAGCAAAGAGGTGAGGCGTTAATGATGGAAAAAATAAGTATGTGGACTAAGAAAGAGAGAGAGACCAGGGAATACTTGCAACTGTTGTTTTGAAAATTTGAAAGATTTAAAATAACTAGGGTACAATAGCCTGAGACTAGGAGTGTGTCTGGTGTATGGGGCGTGTCCTCCCTTCTACTTGCTTCCCTAGCCTGACTTTATGGTACAACACATTCCAAGAAAACTAGGTACACAAATTACTGCTTAGCTACATTTAATTCCTAAAGTTACAACTTCGTGACAGACTGCATCTCACTTATCTTATGATTTTACCTACTTGCACACAATATTTATTTATAAAAAGTTATAAAAACTGAAAACCAACAACGTATAAAGTTGTGTAGAAAAGTAAGTTTATGTAAAGATAAACTGTAAAAAGTTTTTATAATAAAAGTAATGACAAAAATATTCAAAACAAGGAAAATTTATATTTCTCGGCTAAATGATAACTGCAAGAAAGTTGTAGATATTATTTTGTCGATAGATTTTTTTTTTTTACAATTGTAATAAATACATTTTTAAATTTTGAATTAAAACAAAAATGATGTGATTGGCTAAGTCAATATGTTGCTAGTAATGTGAATGGTTTTAAACTGCGGGAAAAAGAATATGTGAGTCAAAATAGAGTCTAGAGAAATTATATAAAATAAAATTTAAAATAACTTTCAAATATGTTTAGAAGAAAATGTTGTAAAATAAATATGTGTAGAATTAAGGTAGAGTTAAGAATTAAGTAAGATTTTGAGTATATATGTGTGAAAAATCTGTTGCCATGTGAAATAGTTAGTGATGTCATTTTGTCCGTGTTTTTAGTGGAGGTGGACACATGGTTTGTCCAGTCTGGAAGTAGCGTCTAAGCAGTATGGACGTATTATCATTGGTATAAAGGTTTTTCATGGAACAATGTAATTTGTGTAAATATGTCTTTGAAGTGAAATTAACATGTGCAAGTTAAAGAATAGAAACATATAAACTGTGAAGTGTAGACATTTGAGGAATAAGTTTCTGAACGGCATAGACGGGTTGCAATGTTGAACAAACGGAAAACAAACCATAAAATGGCGGCAAGCTAAATAACGTAAGTATTTTCAGATTATATAATTATATCTGACCGAGTATGAACTGTTTTAGAGAAGTGTTTTGTGAACAAAAAATACAGTGAACATTAACTTAAACTGAACTTTTATTTGTATGAACTAAAAAGGTGTACATGTGGTGTATAAAGTAATCTTGAGTTGATATCATTTGATAATCAACTAAAGACATTTTGTAAAAGAACATTAAACTATGTAATCATACGTTGATTATTTCGAAGGTATGCCTACTAACAACAGAATGACGGGGACCAGAAGAAAGATGGAAAAATTCGTTTAATCCTGTACCGGAACAATTCTTCCACGTTGTAACAATCTAAAAATATAGGATCTTGCAGAGATCATATAATTAAGTTACTTTAATAAAAAAAATAAAATGAATTTAAAGTTTATTATTTAATCTAAAAGTTTTGCTCAGCATTAACGGGCGCCAGGAAGCTTTCGCTTTACCAATTTTGAAAAATGAATTTAAATTAAAAATCTTATCTCGGGAGTAAGTTCTTTCAAAAGTGTACTCTCAGTGATCTGGTAGAATGAATAACACTGGAACTGAAATTTCAACATAAATATTTATTAAACATAATCAAATTATTAACATGAACATTCATCAAAAAGAAACATATCATGAAGAACATCATTTATAATTAACATCCTACTAAATTTTATATTTTATTGCCTTTGAGAAAGGTCTATTTTTATTATCAAGAATTGACTTTAATTGAAAATTGAATTTATTGATAATGAAACTTGCAAGTATTGAATTACTTTAATGAAATTAAAATTTTGAAATGATAATTTTACTCATTTTCCTGAGTATGAAAATATATAGAAAAGAAAAATTACTTTTGTCCATTATCTGACTGATATTTGGACTAATAAACTTTTTTAAATGGAATTAATTAAATTTAGATATATAAAACACAATGAAAAACATAGAACATATTATAAAAATTTTACATATTTGAATCATAACATGTTATGCACATGGTTTTACCAAATTGTAGAAACTCATTGTCTTTAGGAACATCGTTTCTTCAGCCTGTGTTTTTAGCGTTGAATTACTGTTGAGTACGCCTGCAATTCGAATAATGTTGATGTTGTGATGCTTGAAACAAAGTTCATATGACGTATTTAACACAATTGTTCATTGTCTGTCTTTTCAAAGCACATGCTCGAAGTTGCACAATATAGTTCTTTTTCCTACTTTTAAACATATACGATCTTAAAAACATGGAACATTGTCTTTGATACTCTTACGAATGTTAGTACACCATGAATTAAACAAAATTATTACTTCCGAACATATTTTCTACCTATTTACAGAAAACTCGTGACACAACCTGACATAGGTCTTTGAGCCACAGGCCCCAAACTTAGACTGACTTCTTAACACGTTTACTCGCTGTTCCGAGCCTGTCCATCCCGGTTTAAACTACGCGTCTCTTTTCACAAGGTTAGATCCAATAGTCTATCACACTCCCCGAAAAAGTGTCCAATCATGATTTCACATAACACATAATTAATAAACATTTTATTTCAAAAATTTATCTTAAATTTATACATAGTTATTTATTTTGTTTATTTGGAAATCTATTTTATCTTAAAATTTACTTTCTTTGGTACAAAATATTACCTAATACACATTTAACTCAGTTATCCCCACTACTCTACCCGCTATTTTCAAATATTTAATCAAACCAACATTTTTCCAATATTACAACGTGCAATAAAATGGCGGAAATTTGTCATCAGAACGACAGGTCATCAATCATCAAGGAATAAATCGTGATCTATAGAAGGACTGGTAACATGTATAAAAACATTTCTAATCAGACATTGTATAAATAGTTAAAATCAATTCTTTGTTCAATGTGTTAGTTATAGGATTTTTAAATTTTAGAAGTTTCATAAATAATAAAATTTGATGTTTGAATATGAAGAATGTCTATTTGAAAGACATAATTTTATTAAAGTAAAGTAATTTAAATAATTCTAAAGCAGATATAATTAATCTGTTTTCTTTTATAATTAACTTCAATGAGTTGCAACCATAAGAGTAGATTCAATTATTAAAATTTTGACTTTCTTAAAAAGTAAATAAAATATTGCAAAGATAAAGTATAAAATGATTGAAAGGTGTTTAATATAAAAAAATTATAATTAACATTTATGTGTATCCATAACCAATATGTTATTAAATAAAATATGTTCAGTTTCAGTATAAAAAAAGGACTTCTATTTTCATTCAACCACCACTGAAGTACACTTAGAAAAGTATTCACGATCCCGAGAAATTTTTTAATCAAATTAGGCCTAACTTTAAAAATAATACTAAAATATTTTGGTAATCAAAGCATTACCATGGTGCCCAATACAAATAAATGTTAGCTTCTCTTTTCTTTTTATAAATAAATAAAATTCAAACCCCTCATTTTAAAATTACTTCACAATTAGATTAAGCCAGTATCAGAAGTATTGGAATGCATACTGGGCGTACTGGTTAGGCTACTTGAATATCTAAGAATGGCATGTAATATTTACTATATTTTTGTGGGAAAGGTGAACAGGATGATAAGGGGATCCCAGGAAATACTTCCCGCCTTCCTGATGCCTTTGTTCGTTGATTCCAAGAATGTGTTCACATGATAAGGCATACGCAAAATATCTGTCAATCCGTCTTTCACAAAGCCTATTTCCTGCATAAAATGTTAACTTGGCTGGCTAATAGGTGTTGTACTAAGTGTGATGATAAGTAATCGTAAAGTGTTTAAGAGTCAAAGTCGTGAAATTATTTACAACGTTATGCAATTTATGAAGAAAGAAGCTGAACACGGAAACATTGTGATAGACGAGTTGGAATAAACTATCATTTATTTCTAATTTTATACAATAATAATTTAATATTTTTACTATCGGTAGTTATTAAAAACAGTGAATAAATTTATGGTCTAACTCTAAACTGTCTAAATATTTTCACCTTATAGCTAGTTACAGTATACACAGTGTCAGAAAATGTTGTGCCAAACTTTAGGTAGAGGTTACATAAACCATATTATGTTACCCACTTTTAACTTATTTAACATAAATCAAATTGTCCATTCGGTTTTTTTTTAATTTAAAAAAAAATATATATATATTTTTTTCATAAATTAACATAATTCAATATTATTTTAGTTAAGGATAAATTTGGATGTTGTAGATAATTATCAAGAATTATAGTTTGAGTTTACTGTTCATAACTCAGGTTATCAATTGACCTAGTAAAAAAATTAATGTAATTTAGCGTTAAAAGAGGAATTATTTGTCTTCTGTACATTTCTCTTAAAATGAACAATTTTCATGAAATTTAAAATTAAACATTTTTAATGACAGCCATTTAAAAAATTTACATGATAAAGTTTCAGTATTTGGCATACTGGTAAAAAAAAAAAAATTACAAAATTTGTATAGCATTCCAAATTTCGACTTAAAATGTTAAAAAAAATTTCATAATTTACAATTATTTTTCTAAAAAATCCAAAGTGGGCGAAAGATGGAAAATGAAGCATTTCCCAGACATATGTTTACAGGAACTTTTTTCTTTATTTTGACCCATGTAACCAATAAAAAGTTTGACACAACATTTTCTGAACACTCTGTAACGAATACTCAAGCTTAGACCTTGAATGAATGAGATCGTTTTTAAATAACAAATATTACATTTTTTATTTATTTAGTGAATGTTTTACTATTAAAAGTTTTAAAATAATGATTAACATAAAGATTAACATATATATATATATATATATATATATATATTTATTTATAAATAAAATAACTAATTGTTACAGGGTCTGTTCGTTAACAAAAATGTGTCCATCTCTTTAATATGCACCTTGTGCACTTTTGTAAATGTTTTATTCTTATTTACACCAATAAAAGAAACGAAAGTAGGGTGGGCATTCAAAAGTGATTTTACAATAAAATCAAAAAACTGTTATATCAAAATGTTATAATACATAAAACTTGTACATTGAAAATAAAAACAAAATTAAACCTTTTTTACTCTTATTGAACACAAATTAACAACGATGAACCAAAAAGCAAACTTGACCATTTATTACAATAGGGATAGCTGTTAGAAAAAGTCATTTTTCGTTAGCTGCAAAATATGCAAATTTAAAAAAAAAAACCAATGGAGGTAATTTGCACCCAAACCATACAATAGAAAAATAACCAAAACTGAAACTCATCTTAATAGAGCAAGGTTGCTATATAAAAATGCAGCAAGTATCATGGTTATTTAAGTATGAACAATGAAAAAAATATATTGGGCACACCCAATTTAAGACCACACGTTAAAAGTGAAAACTTAAGTTTGTGTAATATTTTTTGCATTGATTTTAGTTTGACTAGGTATATGAGTTTGAGAAAGTTAGTGCTATATTTTTCGTAGATTTTTAGTTTTAATATATATGTGTATGTGAGAAAGTTTGTGCGGTATTTTTTCATTTATACTAGTTTACTATGTATGCGAATTTTAAAAAAGTTAGTGCAATATTTTTCGTAGATTTTTGTTTTAATATATATTGGTATGTGAGAAAGTTTGTGCGATATTTTTGCATTGATTTTAGTTTGACTATGTATATGAGTTTGAGAAAAATAGTGCAATATATTTCGTAGATTTTTAGTTTTAATGTGTATGGGTATGTGAGACAGTTTGTGAAATATTTTTGCATTGATTTTAGTTTGACTATGTATATGAGTTTGAGAAAGTTAGTGCAATATTTTTCGTAGATTTTTAGTTTTGATATGTATGGGTATGTGAGAAAGTTTGTGCTATATTTTTTCATTTATACTAGTTTAACTATGTATTTGAATTTTGAGAAAGTTAGTGCAATATTTTTCGTAGATTTTTGTTTTAATATATATGGGTATGTGAGAAAGTTTGTGCAACATTTTTGCATTGATTTTAGTTTGACTATGTATATGAGTTTGAGAAAGTTAGTGCTATATTTTTCGTAGATTTTTAGTTTTAATATGTATGGGTATGTGAGAAAGTTTGTGCTATATTTTTCATTTATACTAGTTTAACTATGTATGTGAATTTTGAGAAAGTTAGTGCAATATTTTTCGTAGATTTTTAGTTTTAATATGTATGGGTATGTGAGAAAGTGTGTGCTATATTTTTTCATTGATTTTAGTTTGACTATGTATATGAGTTTGAGAAAGTTAGTGCTATATTTTTCGTAGATTTATAGTTTTAATATGTATGGGTATGTGAGAAAGTTTGTGCTATATTTTTCATTTATACTAGTTTAACTATGTATGTGAATTTTGAGAAAGTTAGTGCAATATTTTTCGTAGATTTTTAGTTTTAATATGTATGGGTATGTGAGAAAGTGTGTGCTATATTTTTTCATTGATTTTAGTTTGACTATGTATATGAGTTTGAGAAAGTTAGTGCTATATTTTTCGTAGATTTATAGTTTTAATACGTATTTGTATGTGAGAAAGTTTGTGCAACATTTTTGCATTGATTTTAGTTTGACTATGTATATGAGTTTGAGAAAGTTAGTGCTATATTTTTCGTAGATTTTTAGTTTTAATATGTATGGGTATGTGAGAAAGTTTGTGCTATATTTTTTCATTTATACTAGTTTAACTATGTATGCGAATTTTGAGAAAGTTAGTGCAATATTTTTCGTAGATTTTTGTTTTAATATATATAGGTATGTGACAAAGTTTGTGCAATATTTTTCGTAGATATATGAGTTTATATATACGCTGTGCGCGCGTATCCGTTGTCTATATATATATTAAAGTTGCATTACGCTACTGTGCGTGACGCGATTACGGTAGTGTGCGTGACGCGATTTCTATATAAAAAGTCCATCCCAAAAAGTACCCAACGCGCCAATAGAAGTTTTCACTTCAAAAACCCCAAACCACAAAATAACACAACTACACAAAACTGTATAATACATTTATATTACGTAATGTACATTTCGATAGCTCTGCTATCATTTTCAGAAGTACACTAAATGGTTATTTAACACAATAGTTACAGAGGTGTCTAGTAGTATCTCTTAATATTAATAGTAAAATAATATACATTTATATCTAAATTAGTGTTTTTTAAGTATAGTTAATGTGAACACAAGATCTTGTCTGGAATTCAATTTTTCATGTATATTTTTGTTTTGTTACCTTTCTAGCAGTGATGCTACTGTAGATTTTCCATTACCTGAAGAACCAACAATTGCAACAGTTTTTCCTGCTGGTAATTTAAGTTCGAAGTTCTTTAATATTACCTAAACATATAACCAAGTTCAGACACAAAATTCGAAAATACAAAAATAAAGTAAAACAATATTTATAAATAAATATTGAGCTTGACTTGTGAGATAATATTAGATAAAATAAAACTCGAACACAAGATATCACAAAAATTATGTTTACTTAATCAAACGCGTTTCAATGACAAAAGTCGCCATCCTCAGTGATACATGAACTACAATAACTAACCTATAACTGAGGATGGCGACTTTGTCGTTAAAACACGTTTGATTAAGTAAACATAATTTTTGTGAGGTCTTGTGTCTGAGTTTTATTTTATCTAAAACAATATGTTGAAATAATTTTAAAATAGAGGTTTGAATTTAATTTATTTTTTGAAAAGAAAAGGATAATTTGCTCAGCTTTATAGGCGCCAGGTGGCATTAGCTCACCAATTTAGAAAAGTTAAGAGTTTGATTATTATTAATTTAAAAATTCCAGGGTCGTGTTTTCTTTTAAAAGTGTACTTCCAAGTGGTTACATGGTAAAAAGAAGTTGTTTTTATGTTTCTGAAACTGAACATATTATTTATTCAAACATATATTATTAATACACATACATTAGTTTATTATTTGCAATTATATCATATTCAAATCTAAAATTGTTTTGTCTTGAAGAGACAATGTTTCCTGTAAATGACTTTACTTCAAAATACTTGCAACTTTAATTAGTCAACTTTTATATGAGTATCTTTGTCTCATATTTTTAAATTATAATTTATTATTAAGTTAGAAATTTTTTATTAAAATTTCAAGTTAGACATTCTTAAAATACTTATAACATTTAAATTTATTTATCAAACAAAATTCTAGCATATCTCCAACATAATTTAAAAGTTTTATCATTAATACTTTTGTACAAGGAAGATAAAAATAATATTGTCTGTTATTTGTGTTACCACATTGCGGTATTTTCCAAGGTAGACTTCGCTTGTAACGTGAAGCCTTCTTCCTGATGGTTGAAATTCGCCATTGTCCACGTTGTATCTATGTTGATCGTCTCGGGTTTAAATTTACGATTCATTATTATCGCACGTTCCGTCTCTATTAATAATACAGAGTTTATGTTTTAATATTTAGAGTCTCTCAGATTTGAAATACCGTTTTAATAGTCTATATTTCTAACAAAACTTAAATTACACCATGTGCTCAGCGTTCACTCTGAAAGACTAACTATACGTCTGTCCATCTTTGACGCTGTCTTCCAACTTCTTTACAAACAACTAAGACTGTTTCTATTATTGTCTTTTTTGACATTACGCGTCTTCACCTTTTTAACGTCTTTAAACACAAAGCACATTATTCTGCGTTACAAAAGAAAACATGTCTGTCTACTTTCAACGCTGCCCTGTAACTCTCAAGACTGTTTTAAGACTGATCCTATGCACGCTTTCAGATTCCGGATATCACACACTTATCACGTGATTATAGTCTCAAACCCATAAACAGATGACAACGAGTGTTTTCACTTTACAGTACAACCTCGTTTATCCGGACTAATTGGGACCGGAAGTGATCCGGTTAATCAAAAATCCTGATAATCTGTATTTATAGAAAGATATATAAAACAAAATATAAAATGATAACTTATCATTTATAATTTCCTTTTGGTCATGAAAAAACACAATCTTTACACAGTCATTCAGTTTACACAATACTGTAAATCACGAAAAACATTTTATTTACACACCTGAAATATTTACACATGCTTTTAATTTACACAGGGTTTAGTTGTTATTTACAAAAAAGTCATTTATCTTCCTCTGTTTTAATTTGGTGTGACGTTTCAATGCGGCACGATCACGTAAACGTTTCACCATCATTAGTTCAGCTGGCGTTGTATCCTGCTGTTGCTCCAAATACGCCATGATGTTGTCCAGCTGTGTCGTCGCGTCCACGTGTGTCATCTCAGGCCGTGCACTGTCTCCCTCTTCCTCGCTCTCGCTGTCGTCTGCTCCCTGCGTAGATGTATCGCTACAACTATCTCTTCATCTGTCATGACTCCATAACCTCCTTCGTTGTTGTCTGTTAACCAATCATTGACGTCGTTGATATCAACATCGGAACAACCGTCAATTCATGCAAACATGCCTAACAATTGCTCTGTAGTGACAGTGGTTTCATTTGATTCACTTATTTGTGGAGTAGTAGGGTTCATTTCTTCAATTATATTGCATATGTTTGGCCACAATTTTTTCCAAGACTATTGTAGAGCACTTGGAACATGATCCCAAGCGTCTGCAATCATGTAAATCACGTCTTTGACATTTACGGACTTTAACAAATCAATCACGCTTTGTTCGCCTTCTTCTTCAATTAATTTGTTTAAAAGTTCCCTGCGATAAACACGCTTGATACTTTCCAACACATCCTGATCCATAAGTTGCAAAATTGGAGTCACATTTGGGGGGAGAAATTTAACTTTAATATCCCCACTGATGAGATCTTCTACAGGATAAGATGATGCATTGTCAAGAAACAAAATCTCTTTTTCTGGCAGTTTTTTTTCTTTGAGACATTTTTTCACATGTGGGACAAAATTTTCAAAGAACCAATTTCTAAAAATAAAGCTGTCCATCCACGCACCTTTTTTGATTTAGATAAACCACAGGCAAGGATGCACGATTTACATTTTTAAGTGCTCGAGGATTTTATGCCTTGCCAATTATCACTAGGGGAATTTTGTGGTTTCCAGAAGCATTGGAAGCAGTTAGGCGATCCTTGCTCTTTTTGTAGCCCTTGGCTGGCTCATCAGTTTTACAAGCTAAGGTTTTGCTCGGTAAAATAAGGTAAAACAGTCCTGTTTCGTCAGCATTGTAAATCTGGTCAGGAGAAAGTTTTTCAGACGAAATAATTCATTGAAAAGTTTCCTTAAACTTTTCACTTGCCGCCTGATTACTAGACAGGCTTTCACCAGTCACAGATAATTGTCTTATGCCATGCCGATTTTTGAACCGCTCTAGCCATCCCTGGCTAGCTGTAAAATTTGGATCAGGATTTGGTAATTTTTTGTTTAGGCTTGCCGCTTTTTCAGCCAAAAATCTGTCTAGAAATCGGAACACCACGTTCTCGCTGAGCACTAAACCACATAAATAATGCCTCGTCCAACGATTCATTTTTTGCATTTTTAATAGTTCCTCTACCCATTATACTGTCTTTAGCGATCATTTTGAAGCAAAAGTTTTCAATATTTTTACGATTTTTATTCCAATCTGACACAGTTGATGTCCCTACGCCGAGTTCTGCAGCAAGTTTATTTAAAGATTCGACCCTGTCTATACGATTCAATGCGTCTAACTCTTGGGCCATTGTAAGCACATTACGTTTTCGTTTCGTCACCATTTCCATGATCAAACGCTAACACACGAATATAATACTATTAATCGTATCCGATCAAAAATGTAAAGAAACTAAACACTGCACAGCACGATATGGTAATGATTTATTCCGGTCGCAAGCACGTGACAGACTACCCGCCGGCGTAGACAATAGACAAGGTCACTGGTCACTGTCATGTCGCGTCGGGGTAGGGGGATGGTGGCACGGAGGTCATTGCTACTCCACTTTCTCTTCCCAGCACATCAACAACCCGCCCTACTACTCCAAGGCGACACTGTAGTGATCAGGAAATCATGTTTTTATCAACATTCAATTTTATATTTTTTGTTCCGGGTCGATCCGGATAATCCGGACATCTGGTTGAACAAGGTCCGGATAAACGAGGTAGTACTGTACTTAAATACATTTTTTGGGAATTTATTTTGATTTATCTCGTCATTCTAGAAACAGCCATAAAGCCTATTTTCACTTGACATCATTAACTCTTCCTGTTTCGTTTGAACCAATAACAGCACATCTATTTTACCGCGACTTTCCATCTCATATTCAAAAATTCAAAAAGTGCATATCACAAAGTGAAGGTATTTTTAAATGATACTTTACCTGTTGAAAAGTATTCGTCTTGTTATATGTAATGTTATTAGTGTTTTCATATACAGTTCAAGTCCAGTAATCCAGCACATTCGGGACTGGGGTGATGCTGGACTATAAAATTTGCCAAATTATCTGACATCATATTTAAATGACATAAAAATAGGTAGATATTAATTAAACGAAGTAACGTCTAAGAAAAAAAGAATGAACTGCGCAGACTCCAATCAGAACGGCCCGCACATGGCAAGTGTGCTACTACTCTTTTAAAAATATTGATCCTCCCACTCACATCTTGTTGTTTGTGTAGAAACAGTTACAGTTCTATGAATGACTTAAACGTTGCTGGTGTTGTTCTGTTGTGCTGGATTAAGTTTGTGTTTTATTTTATTTTTATTTATTTATACAATTATTACTATTTTTAAAATTTATATAGCAATCAGTTCTTTTCAGAACTACAAAGTGGACTTTTGTTTACCCTGTTATACTCTGTAAAATGACACCTCCTAAATCAAAACTTGGCAGTGGTAGAACTTTGAATAGTCAAGTTCAGGAGATTGTGTTCAATGTGTACAATTATATGAAAAATGAAAAACTGTGAAGTGATTGTGATTGTGGAAATTTATACCAAATGGATGATTTTGACAGATGTGTAGTTCATAGAACAATTCATAATTTTCACAAAACCAAAAAGAAAGGCCAACTATCAAAAAAAAAATCTAGAAAATCTACTTGTGAATAAAGTGGCCCATCTGGATTAGCCAAACATATAAAGAGATAATTAACCTGTTGTATGGCGATACAATACAAGGTTTGATTCAGATGTTTGGGAAGATTACGCAGGAGGGAGCGACTGGGAGATTGCAAAGAAGTAGCATTAGAATATACAAGCACTGTTAATCTGTTTTTGTTCATTTTATAGCCCTTAACCCTTTTTTCATCCCACCCTGCTAAAGTTGTGTAAACACTAAAAAATTATAACTTAATAATTCAATCTCGTTTTCTTAAGTAAAGATTATTTTCTCTCCTCACCTCTTGTCCGTGATCACTGCTTTACCTGGGTTATTTGCTTCCTGGATGACACATCTTTTTTTTTTGTATCCTTCCAAGAATAGTCTAAGGTTCAGTTATTTTATACTTTATAAAAATGTTCAATAATAAAAATCCTCTTATAATATAGTTCAATCGTATTGCTTTGTGGTGCACATTCATTAATATAGGCCCTGCTATAACCAATTTGACAATATTATGGAATAAACGACATGGATTATATAATTTCTCAATTTTCTTGTTATTTACACATAATGCAAATAAATTCTATTATTCTTTGAGTTACAATTTTAAAATATGATTTTCTTTATTTGACTTGTTATTTTTAAAACTATTTAAATGAGAATATTCTGGTTTCCAAGTGTCTTCAGTGATCCATGCTGAGATAAGTTGTCACATTTGAAGCGTACAAGCGAGAGCATCACCAAGGCAGCTTACTTCTTTTCTCCTAATAACTTTCTTTTATCTACTCAAATTAATAAAAACTTGTTTTTATCTTATGAGAATTGAGACTAAAAATAAATTAAATATTTACAATTCACATTCTAAATCATTTATGACTGTTTTTAAAAAATATTATTTCATTAGTTCACCTTATATCGAACTTTCGTTGTTATTTTATAATATCAGTTTGGGACTTGTTAAAAAACCGAGCCAGGCTCATAAAAGCAAAAACTGCTCGCAACATCATGTTGACTTCATAAAATCAAGCATGGCTCATAAAATCGTATCCAGCTAGGAAAATCGAGCCAAGGTCGAAGAATAAAACCAAGTTCGAAAAATTAAGCCGGGCTCAAGCAATAGATAGCTCAATAATTTTGGGTCGTTGTCCGAAACTCAAAATTTGGAGAGTTTGCAGATCACTAGTGTTTATACCATGGGTATAACATGTGTGTAACGTTTATACGTGTGTGTGTATTATTTAACAAAAGATAGGCTTCAAGGTGTTATCATTTCAAGTCAATGTGACAGAATAGAATAGTAACGTTAAGTCTAGTAGAAATAGAAATGAGGTGGAAGATCTTGTTGGCGTTAAAATGGTGTTTTTATCTCTTTAGTGGGTGGGTGGGTGTTTGTGTGTGTGTGTGTGTGTGTGAGCGCGCACGCACGTGTGTGTTTTTTATAGAGCTAAACTGGCTGGATTATAACATGAAAGCAAAAAGAAGTAGCTAAAAAATTAACAAGAATTTTGAAAAATTGATATCTACATTTTATTAAAATACCTGCTGAGGTCTGGTTGGATAAGCAAACGTTACATTCAAGAACTCAACATCTGCAACCAAGGTATGATAAGGTATTTTTTTGCCATCAGAAAGTGGTATAGTAGGCTTCAAGTTAATATACTATAAAAGAAAAAAGAAAATTTTAAATTAACATGCCATTCAAGTATATATATATATAACATAAATATTTGTTTATGTGTTATCGTTTTCATATTCTGGGGACCTCAAAAAATATATCTATTTTAGTTCCATATAAATACACTGTAACTGAATTTCAATAAATTTTCTAAAATTATTTGATACAATGAACATGTGTAAATTAATATAGGAATATTTTATATATTTGGATATATAAGGGATATTAAAAACATTTCAATTAGTAAAACTAAATTAATTAATACTTATTAGACCTAGTCTATAATATATATATATAGACAAGAAAATATCATTTTTTGTGTGTCCGCTATAAACTAAAAAACTACTGGACTATAATTTTGAGAAGTTCAATAATGTTCAGTTTTAAATATTTTGTAAGTTTCTTCCTCTTCAACGTTAATTGTGGTGATTTTGATATTGATTTTGCTGCATTATGAAGTGTAGTTTTATAAGTATACAGTACTAAATAATGTTTAATCTTAATTATGATGAATTTACATTCTGGCTGTTGGACTATCCTGTTGTAGAATTGATGTTGGAATTGCATTTTGCTGATGTTAAAAATTTCACCAAAATGAAAAAAATATTGGTCGTAACACAAATACGGCTAAGAGAAAATGAGAAAAAAGACATAATAAAACAGAAGAAGAAACAGCACAACAAAATAAACGATAGATTATAAACATACTACTGAATCATTGAAACAACAACAATTAAGACTTGATAGTATTGTATTTAGGTATAATTCGGAAATTGAATATAGTTGTTGTTATTGAAAGTATGAATGAAGTTTTCAAACATTTCAATACATTAAAATTCAAGAATGAAGCACTTGGGATATGTTGTTTGAATAGTAAAGTTAAATTGCCACAATTGCAAGTACCACTTGAGACCTTGTTCTCATTGGTCGCCGGTATTACAACACAATCGAAACATTTTTTGAATATCATACGAATTATAACACGTTTTTATTTGACTTCGTTTGGTGCAACGAATGTAATAACTGAGAATTATATGCCAACATTCAATATTCAAGGACAAGTCAACCATAAAGGAGGTTCTTTGTTACCATTTACGGATGCTGACCACAAATTTTTCCAAATATATTTCATTGGAAATTCAAATGATCAAGTAAATCAACGTTGTGAAATTATAACAAAGCTAATAAAAGAGAAATAGTTAAATCATTATTCATGACCACAACAAATTGATTAAATTGTTCAAAACCGCTATCGACCTAATGCCATCCAATGACCATAAAATTGTGATTCAAGCTGAAAAAAACACTTGATGGAGAACATGCAAGAAGATTTAATGCTCCAACATTCGATGAAGTGGCAATATTTGGCAACATGTTGGTGAACAATTTGAATCACAGAACATCATACTTCATCGTCAAAATAATCGTCTTCTAAGAGTAGCAAATACTCACCGCTCCTACGACACATACAGTATCCAATACTGATTTGGCAAGGAGAAGATGGATACCATTTTAACATAAAAATGATGAATTCGGCAAATGGTGAACAAAGAAACAAAAAGGTCAGTGCTATGAATTACTATTCATATAGATTGATGATTTGTGAAAACAAACAAAATCACATTTTAAAATCCCGTCAATTGTTTCATCAGTACATTGTTAACCTGTACAAAAAAAATTTAATCTGAACGTTTTTTATATTCGCATAAATCAGAAAAAACTACGTTCTGAAGAATACATACATTTGCGTGATGCAATAAACAATGAAACTAATGTAAATGATATTGGGAAAATTACAATATTACTGACAACATATACAGGTAGTCACGACACATGCATAAATTTCCACAAAATGCAATGTCATATATTCGACATGGTTGTCCACATTTGTTCGTTACATTTCATGAATCGGACATGGGCTAAGATCAACGAACATCTATTGCTCGGTCAATCTTCAAATTATCGTAATGACATTACTGCACGGGTACTCAGGCAGAAATTTAAATCATTAATTAACTTCATTGTTAAACATCAAGTTTTCGGAGAAACATGTTGCTGGATGTATTCTACTGAATGGCAAAAAAGAGGATTACCATATGCCCATATTTTTATTTGAATGATCAGTAAATTACACCCAACGAGTCTGAACGTGATTTCAGCAGAAATTCATGATTCAACTGTCGATCCAGAATTATTTGAAATTGTAACCAAAAGTGTGATTCATGGTCCATGTGGTGTTCACAAAACCTAAACTTACCATTTATAACTGATAGAAAATCCACAAAATGTTACCCTATACCATTGCTTCCAGAAACTATTACCAGAAATGATGGTTATCCACAGTACCGTTGTCGATCAACCGATGAAAATGGTAAATCAATCATTTTAAAAAAGTCAGAAATCAAGAAATTCAAGTTGATAATCATTGGGTTGTCCCATATTCACCACTATTATCTAAAATGTTCAAACCACACATAAATGTTAAATATTGCAATTCTGTAAAATCAATCAAATACATTTAGAAGTATGTCAATAAAGGAAGTGATATAGATATTTTTGGAGTGTCAAGTGAGAATAAATCTATTGATGAAATGAAACAGTAAAATTGATCAGTATATTAGTAGAAACGAGGCAATATGGCATATTTTATCATTTCCAATTCATGAAAGACGCCCAACAGTTGTTTATTTGGCAGGTCATCTCAAAAATGGACATCAAGTTTATTTCCCAACAAAAAATGAACTTGAAAGAGCAGCAAAATCTCCACATTGACTGCATTTTTTTCATTAAGCCAAACTGATATATTTGTCGAAACATTGTTATATTCAGACAGACCAATATATTTCGCTTGGAATACATAAAGAAAAGAATTCCAACGACCCCAACAGGGAAAAAAAGTTAAAATTTATTTTCAGTAGATGCTTTGGGAAGATTATATACTGTTCATCCAAATCAGGCAGAATGTTATTATTTGTGTTTGTTTATTGGTGATCGTTCATGAACCAACATCATTCTAAAATTTAAGTACAATTGATGGTTGTTTGTGTGCACCATATAGAGAACCATGTCAAAAATTTAATATTCTTGAAAAAGATCCACAATGGGATAGTTAAAATAACTGTAAAACTTAAGGTTTTATAAAATATTACTTTACTATTAAAAAAATGAATTTTTTGAATTTAATTTTAATTTACTTATAATTTTAAAATATTTGCTCAGCTTATGGGCGCCAGGCAGCTTTCGCTTACCAATTTTGAAAAAGAAAAGAAGTTAAATATTATAATATCTCGGGCATGGATTCTTTTAAAAGGGTACTCCACAGTGATTCCAGGTTTCAAATGAAGAACTCTTTTATATGCTGAAATTTTACATAAATTTATTAAAGACAAGTTATTTTTTACACATTAACATTTGTTATAGAGACATATATCATGGAAACAAATATAGCTATCATCTTAGTTAAATTACTTTTTTATTTTTGCTCAGAAGGAGGATTAATCTTTTATTCTTTGAATTTAAAATTGACTCTATGTTGCAACAAAAAATGATTTTATGAATAAAAACAAATTGAAAACATCTGTTTTTTTTAATATGAATTTTACGTTCCTTTAATAAGGATAAATATGTCATTAGACATTTATTATTCTTTTACATAAAAAGAAATTGCTATCCTTTATACATTAAATTTATATAATAAAAATTAAAACATTAAACATTGTAAATTTCTATACAATAACAGAGTAAATATAGTGTGTTATTTAACACAAGTTACCAGTTCATAGTCATATTGTACATAATTCAATGGTGTTCCTGCAGCGTCCTAAAAATGACGTTGTTCTGTCCAAGGCGAAATTGTATTTGCACCTCACGAATGTTTGTAAGAAGAAAATCTGTTTGCACACTAGTCCATTCTACAATTTGTAATTGTTCATTTGCCGACCGCATTGCTATAACACACGCTAATTGTCTATTGTCTATTCGCATGAACACGTCTAACCAATTTAACTGTTCAAACAGAGTTTTAACACACTCTCACCCTTAATCGACCAACGATTAAACTCTTCACATTTTTTTTATTGTTCTACATATCAAATTATTACATCACTCTATGTCCCTTCTTTCCACTAAAGTCTCTGAACTTCTTACTCAACTTGACAGATACACATTTTTATTAAAACACCTCTACACCAACTTTTACTCGACCTTCCATCTCAACACCCCAAACTAGACTGCCGGCCTCATGGTGGAAATCTCACTTCCGTTATTTTTCAGGGTTTACCCTTCCTGTATCATGGACTCTATTCAAAATCTCGCCGTATCAGCATTATCTCTTTCATCGAATGCACTGTTCAATACTACGCGCATGACAACTAGTTCTTTTTACAAATTTATATTCACACACAAAATTATTTAATTTCTTATAACTAAAATTTCTTAAAACCTATACATTATTATTTATTTGTGTTTGGAAATCTATATTAATTGAATTTACTTTATTTTAACTTTTAACCCTCCAACCGGCAATGTTAATTGTCTTGAAAATTCTTCGTTTGTTTAAAAATTAATAAAATATATTATTTGTATACAAAACCTAACTTATAAGACATCATTTTTCTCAGGAAGATGCATAGAATTCATCTATGTAATAAAAAAAAATTTTTTTGAAACGGTTTTGGAGTAAGTATGTTAGATGTCAAAAATGATATTAACTTTTTTTCAGAAAAATCTGTATCACCCTAAATCAATAGCCTACTACCTTTTTCTAAGATATACAAAAGTTTTGTGTAATATTTTTGAATATATTTAGAAGAAAAAAAGGAAAAAAATGTTACATTTTAAAAATTAAAAAAATTATATACGAAAAAACTGAATTTTCTCTTTATTTTTTCCAAAAAACATAAAAAATAGTAAAATATATTTTATATAGAACTTCTATATATCATTATGTCCAGAAAAGTGCATAGAATTTAGTTGTGTAGTGCAAAAAAAGTTACATGTATCACATTTGGAGTTTTTTGGTCAAATACCAAAAAATCTAAGAGTAACGAAGCGGAAATTTCACAGAAATGGTGATCAAAAACATACTAATACATTTTTTGCATTTTTTTTCACCGTTACTTGAGATTTCTAATATATTTGTGAATATATTTAGGGGAAAAAAATAATAATATGTTACATATTCTAAATAAAAATGACGATTTTTCAAAAATTTGTATTCTGGCGCTTGAAGGTTAGGGTGACATGTCAAACTTTTAGGCATAATTAGTATTTTTCTAAAGCTAGGCCTAAAACAAAAGCATTAGATTTTACTAATACAATATACTTTACAAAGAATAACACACATATTCACTTGTATACTTATATAAAACACTAAATATAAGAAAATATGCTTATAGCCTAAACTAACCATTGTTATTTATAGGTTATTCCATATACACACTCGAAATTCACTCAAAAACAAACTTTAGAAATAAAAACACATATATTGTAACTTGTATACACAATTTATATACAATTTGTATACACAAACCTTCAAAATAACAAAAATCTAATCCCAAAACCAATATTTACCACGCCAAATATTATAGTGTTCACGTCAGACATTTACTACGTTTGGACTTCAAAACAACAAATTGTTAGTAAGCAATTCCTAAACTCAAGTGGTACCAACTTATAGAATAGAATTTCCCCTACAACATAGAGTAAAAAGAAAAATAATTTTAAAAACAGAGAGATATCAACTTCGTCTTTTTGTAAAGCGCATCAAATGCTAAATGAATTTCTTGTTGTCAGGTTTGTTCTATGTTCAAGTACGAATATCTCTGGATCTGTTAGACGCAGAACAATTTGTAATCTATGGTTAGAAAGAGAAACATGTGATCTATATAACAGTGTTTTAGTTGACTTAAATGACAGAAAAATATAGTTGTAATCATATCAGGAAAAATGGAGCCGCGCTATACGAAAAGCCGCAGAGTTGAAAATTACGATTTTACGCATCAAAAATACTCGAACTTCACCAATTTTTGGAATATTATTTATAACGTTTTGTGGTAATTTTTTTGCATGATATGCATCTACGGAACATTAGCTTTCCAACGGTATTTTATTTATTGCAATGGGACAATTTTAAGTGGGCGTAACGTTGAATGGCAAAATACGTGATTAAGAGTTGGTGAAATCACTTGGGAGCACGTGGGCGACCTACTGTAGGTCGCCGTGCCGGTTGGAGGGTTAAAGACATAAGTCACGTTTTCGACTTACGTTTTCCCCTTCCCCATTTAACTATCTCCATTCCCGGTTATTTTTCATTATTCAAATTGGATTAACTTTTTTAGGTGTTACATAGTTCACTAGCTGATGCAGTAATTTCTGTTCATCCAAATCAAATATGCACTTTATTTTCAATCATAATATCAAACATGTTCACTATCAAATCCAAAAGAATTATGGAAAAAATATAAAGATTTTATGACTGAAGACATTCTGCATCGACTTCATATAAGATGTTTAAACCCCATCATGCAAATTCGCGACAGAAATGTATAATGAAGCATTAGTTTTGATTGAAGACAATTGTTTGGTAATCGTTAATAAAGCATTGTCACAACTGGGAATGACATCACTTAATCAACTATCCAATGACATATATCATACGGAATTACTACACATACAAAATTTCGACATTAAAGAATTAAATATATTTGTAAAATCAAATATTCAAAAACTGCTTCAAGAGCAAAAACACATTTATGATACGATAATGGGAGTAACAAATGATAAAAGTGGTGGAATTTATTTCTTGGATCCATCAGTTGGCACAGGAAAAACATTTCTAATTTCAATGGTAATTTCAAACATATGTGCACAAAATAATATTGCATCATCTGAAATTGCTGCGACTCTTTTGGATGGTTGTTGAACAGCACATTCAGCACTTAAATTGCCACTGTTGCAAAATTTCAAAAACATGAGGAATGAGTAAAGTACTCTAGCAACGCAAGATAACTATAAGAGATGAAAGCACAATGGTGCATAAAAAATCCTTGGAATCATTGAATCAAACATTGCAAGATTTACGTGGAAACGAACGACCATTCAGTGATGCGCTAATATTATTAGCAGGTTATTTTCGACAGACATTACCTGTTATTCCACGTTCACCACTAACCGATGAACTAAATGCGTGTTTAAAAGCATCACATTTGTTGAATTTTCACTGATGACAAACATGGGTGTTAAATTACAAAACAATCCTTCTACAGAACATTTTGCTATACAATTATTGGATATTCGATAGGGAAAATGACAATTGAAGACACAACCAGCTCCATTAAATTACCAAACGAATGTTATAGTATCACTCACTCACAAG
This sequence comes from Aphrophora alni, assembly GCA_963513935.1. Lineage (NCBI taxonomy): Eukaryota > Metazoa > Arthropoda > Insecta > Hemiptera > Aphrophoridae > Aphrophora > Aphrophora alni. The sequence continues at coordinate 72,858,852 of OY740770.1, read as the reverse complement.
AAGAATTGTTTCAATGATTTTAGACATCAAACAAAATGACAAAATTAAACATAATGTTGTTTGGTGTAGCCTCCTAGATTGTGTATTCAATGAATATATTATAGGTTAATTACCTTAATTTTTCCATTATACAATCAAAACTTCATCCTTGTGGATAAGCGGTTTCGACAGTTAAACTGTCATCGTCAGATCCAACACATCATGAAGTTGTTCAGCCATATCAACATTCAACATATGTTACCAGGAGAAACGGCAACTTACAAATCAATAATACTGTTATAGATCAATAAGAAGCAGTAAGTTATTTAACTGAATTCTTAAATTCATTTGATTTATGTGGATTGCCATCACACATCATTAATCTGAAGGTTGGTGTTCCTATCATTCTTCTTCAAAACATTGATCCACCCTTCTTTGCAATGGTACCAGATTGGCAGTAAAAACATTATTAAACAATGTAATCGAAGCAACAATTTTAATTGGCAATTTCAAAGGAGTGGATGTGCTAATACCACGTATACCAATGACACCAACAGAATGCCATTCCAATTCAAACGATAACAATTTCCAATTAAACTGGCTTTTGCAACAACAATAAACAAATCTCAATGTCAATCATTGCAAATATGTGGGGAGAATCCATTTTTTTCTCATGAACAATTAATTATATGTTGCATGCTCCCGTATAGGAAAACCAAGGGATTTGTTTGTATATATGCCAAATGGAATTGCCAAAAACATTATACATCCAAGAGCATTGCAATGAACTTAAAGTTGAATAAAACAGTAATTACAATTTATATAATGAAAAACAAAAATAATAATCTATATGTAAAAATCTAATTTTAACTAAATACAATAATATTGATATCAAACTTTAAATTGTGTTCATTTAATCTATATACATATACCCTAATCTAGCAATAGTGAAGCATTGCTGGGTCAGCTAGTATATTACTAAATGTCAAAATGTTGGTATTGATACTACTGTAACTTTTCACAATGATAAATTGACATTATCTTTCCCTTTTAAAGAAGGTTACAATAATTTATTTGTTGTTGAGTAATGTTCCATAAATAATGTTTATTTTCAATATATCTAAATTGAAATCAGAAACGTTTCTGAAACATTGAAATTTCTTTTGTCCATGGGGTTCAGTAACCTCTAAGTTAACTAAGCCTAACCAATTAAATGACACCATTAATAAATCTATTTACTTTGATAATATAATAAAATGTCCGATAGATTAATGATGATAAGTGTGTTACAAAATTAACATGTTATTTGTTAAAGAACGGCCGATTGGGGTTCTATAATAACAAATCTATGTTTCAGTTAACTATAAGCTTTTAATACAATCCTTCCTCGTCTTTATTAATAGTATGTATTATGTTTTAATTCAATCACTTAAAATTAATTATAATTTTATTTCTTATCTTTAATCCAGAGCAAAAACAATGTTGCAACCAGAAGTTAATTAAATTCTATCAAACTCTCTTAATATAGGCTAATCTATATATATGAGACACAAAATACACACAAAGCTTGCTCACCTCTATTACCAGAGCTCCATCATGTTACTTCGTACACCTGTTTTCTCAAAGTGTTCTCCTATACCCAAAGCAAACCCAATGATGCTGACTGATTCCTCTCATCAATTTCATGCCAACTCCGACTTCCAACCACTGACTATTGATAACATCCTACTGAGTTTGACCTCCTGGCAATTTCATGCCAATTTTGACCGTCCACAACTCCCTGCTGAGTCAGACCTTGATCTTATATATATTGGCTTATATATCTTTCAGCAATGTGTTATGCATTTAGTGGTTGCAAGTTCAGCAGTTTCGTAACTTTTTACATCTTGTCACAACTATTGTTTACACTCTGATAGCTCCTTAGCTCTGGGACTTAGAATAAAACTTAACTATCTAATCCTAATATCTCATTCCAAACAAACGGTACGACCGAATTTCTTTTTTCTGGATCATTATTCATCATTGTCATATTATGTACAACATCTTGTTAGATATTACCAACCAATATAACACTATTGTTTAGATTGTCATTATTTATAGTTAATCATATCTGATTGCCCCATAAATATTTACTAACCCTCAAAATTATCACAAGTTTTATTATGTTTTTGTAAACTACAAATTATCTGTGTGTTGTAACCACAAAACACGATTTGGAGTGACTTTTTTGTAAAATGCATTGAATTAAACCAAATTTCTTGTGCATTAGAAGCCTAGCTAGTGAAGAAAGTACCATCTATTAATAAAAGTGCAAGAACTGTATGAAAGTAAAACATCAATATTTCTATAGTTCATAAACACAGATAAATAACTCTTCAGAATTTTTAATTTTCTTCTCGTGTTGAAAATATTTATTCAACTTTTACTGATCAATGATTCAAAAATCCTACAGAGTAAGTATTTAGTTCTTATCGAATACTTATTACAGCTCTACTTAGAAGCTATTTAATTCTTACTAACCCCTTATTGAGCAATGGTGCAACTCATATTCAACTCATACCAGAGTAGTGGCTAATTTGTTTTGATGGGTTTGGATCATCGCTGCTAATAGTTTAACACTTATATTGGTGTAACCTTACTGATTGCTAATATAAAATGATATATTACTTGCCTGAGCAAACTTATATAAACGATTAAAGTTGAGAGCTGTTTCGCCTATTTAACAGGATTTATCAGACCATCTAGAACACTTATCACATTACAATAAGTTAAAATAATTTAAACACACATTTAGAAATCACATTTAAACATTATGAAAAATACATTTTTAAGGGTATATTAATTTTATAAATGACAGTTAGTGTTCAATCAAGTTGTTGATTTGGTGGCTGTGAGTAGGGGTATCCTATCTATTAGATCAAACATTAAATTAGCTGGAAACTGTGTTTGATCATTCAATATGTTTCCTTTGTCCCTCTTGCAATTATTGTTGATTTGGTAGGCCTCCAAAGTGTTCATTATTTATTTTTTTCACAGAAGTACCGGATTTCCATGTTGGTGTTTATGTCAGTATATCTGTGATCATCATTCATGTGTTCCGCAAAGTTGGATTTCATACTGGATATACTTTTACTGAATGGTAGATGTTCTATGAATCTTTGACGGAAAGGTCGTCCTGTCTGTGCAATATAGTTTTTGGAACAATCATTGCATGTGATCTTATATACTCCGGTCTTGTCATATTTGTTGATGGTGGTATTTGTTGGCGTTATTAACGTTTTGAAGTTGTTAGTATGCCAGATTATATCCTTGTTTTTTAATGTGTTTTTGATTTGGAAATGTAAATTCTTGTCATAATTGAATACTATATGAGACTTTTTTAACATCCTCAACGTTGATAATTTTCTTTTTCTATTTGCTGTTGATGAGTCTTTTATTCAATTTGTCAATGATTGTCACGTCATAGCCATACCTAAGGCTATGTATTTTATGGTGTTTAGTTCATTGTGGTATCTTTCCACATTCAAAGGAACCTTGTTGAGATGATGTATTAGGCTGTGGAATGCAGCTAGTTTGCGTCACATAGGGTTGAAAGAACTGGAATGGATGGTTTGGTCAGTGGGCTGGATTTTCTATACATGTCATATGAGTGAGTGTTATTCCTTTTGTGAATAGTGAGGTCCATAAAATTAAGGTTGAGGTTGTTTTTGAATTCTATGGTGAATTTTAATTACGGATGTATGGTGTTGAGCTATTTACCAAATATTTCAACTTGTCATTGATTGCCATTAAATTCGGTCACTCACTGTTGCGGCCCAGCCAAGGAGCACACCAAATAAAAACTATAATAAGTATAAATTAGGATTAATGGGAAGGGATTCTAAATAATAAAATATCAATTGGCACTTACAATTTTGTTTAGCAGTGCAATATTACGTAGAAGGGGGGAGAGACGAGGAGTGGAGGGCTTGAACCAGCGAGCCGGGAGAGAGTCTGTTCCGAGGGCCGCGAGAAGGAAGTTGAACGCAGACCGCAACGGGACGAGGTCAGTCCATTTTCGGCCACGTGCTAACTAAATTAATCGGTATGCTTTTCGGCCACTATTAAGGCCTTTTATCTAGCCGTTATGTCTTTTTTATAAATTCTAGTTAGTACTGTATTCTTCTAATTCGGCGCTAAAATAAAAGATAACATTTAATTTAACTTGCGTTGCATGCGTTCATTAGCGTCCTAACCCGACTCCTTGGCCCATCATGACAAGATTCGGCTAAAGTGTAAGCGGTCTCCAGCCAGCCGGAGCTTCCAGCTGGTCAAAAAAGTGGGGACGGTCACACTGTGATATAAAATTAATATAGTGTTAAAAATGTATTTTTCATTACGCTTAAATGAGATTTCTAAATATGTGTGTTTTAAAATTATTATAACATATTTTAATGTGATAAGTGTTCTACATGTTCTGATGATGTCAGAAAAATATGAGAAACAGCTGTAAACTTTAATCATAAAGATTGCTCAGGCAAGTAAAAGATCTATTTACTTGTTTACCTTCATTTCTTTGTGGTACCGTGCCTTGTCTTTACGATGAAATGTAGGGGGATCAGGAAATATTTAAGATAATGTTGTTTTTCCCCCACCGCTCCAACTGAGATTGCAGCAAACGACATAGTCACACAGTGCATGGACAAGCCTGAAAGGACCAACAGAAAATTTAGGAATGAAGTTGATTGTGTGCCCCCAAGTTTGTACTTCGCTAAAATTATCAGGTAGAGATTTTGGAAGGGTCTAAGACCGTCGGGGATGTTACCATCTATGCTCAGTTTTATGAATTCAGCTCATAGTTATTTATTGGTCAAGCCTCTCAAAATGATATGTCAACCACGAATGCTGTAATTATAATGTTAATCATAATTATTGTTAATTAGCGTTAATCGCTCATGTGAGCTGGTTGGTGATTTGATGATGTGTCAGCCCAAGGTTAGTGTTAGTGGTTTACAACAAGATCGAGTCAGCCAGTAATTAGATCCGACTTCTGGGTACAATAGCCACTTCATAATAATTACCTAATCACAATAATTTTCCTTTAGTTAATGCCCATTACCCCCCCCATCCTAAGTAACCAATTCGCTCCGAAATTACCAAATTTGTAAATTGTTACAAATAGTACCAAATAATACATGTTAAATAAAGTGAAGTTTTCACTTATATATAGCATTATTTTAAGAAAAATATAGTTCCAGATGTAAAAAAAATGTTTAAACTTGAAAAACAAATATTACTGCAAATAACAGGGGTTTTTTAAATGGAAAGTATATTTCATATATTTCAAACAAACTGAAAATATCAAAGTGAAGGAAATAGCAAGGTAATTGTCTATAAATATTGTTATATTGTTGTGTGTACTAAGCAGTAGTTACATTTAGTTTTACAAAAATTTTTATTGAAAATATTGAAATTTCCCAGGAGTAATTCTATATTATAATGAGTAATAAATTAATTTATATTACCTTATAGTTCCGTCATGTGACTTTGTTGTCTTTATTACAAAGACGCATTTCGGAGACGTATCTACATCTTCAGTAATTTCACTCCGTAGAGGTCGTTAAAACACTAAACATCACAAAAACATTGACACTGTACACACAATTAAATAAATACACATATACGTTGATTTTAACATTTTTTACATGCGCACGGTTTCATGGTTCGCGAAATTACTGAAGATGGAGATACGTCTCCGAAACGCGTCTTTGTAATAAAGACAACAAAGTCACATGACGGAACTATAAGGTAATATAAATTAATTTATTACTCATTATATTATACAAAGTGACTTGGACACCAAACAATGAACATATTTCTATATTGTTCACAGACCACTAGAAAAATTAAGTTAAAAGAATAATATAAATAATAAAATACAGAGTTATCATAAAAGAATGGTGGGGTTTCATTAATTCATACGAAGAAATTCATACAACAGTAGAGATATTATGTGGTGTTGGGGTAACACTGATATTCTACAACCCAAAAACTTGTTTATAAGCTGTTGTAATCTCAAAATTAGTTCTTGCATTTTTGTGGTAGTGTGTTTTGTGTTTTCTGGAGTGTTCTGTGTGGAGTTTGTTATTATGCTCTCTAATAAAGAAAAAGCAAAGTGTGTTTTGTTGCTGGATGAACTCAAGTTTGAAATTTCAGTACAACATGCATTTCGATGCAAATACAGAAAAGATCCACCACATGAAAATAACATAGACGTTGGTTCAAACAATTCAAAGAAAATGGTTTAGTTCAAAAGCAGAAATCATCTGGCAGGCCAAGTGTATCAGACAAAAAATTTTAACTTATTAGACAATCTGCAGAAGTCCACCTCGACGAAGCCTAGAGTTGTAGAGGATTCCAAAAACAACAATCCACGAAGTTTTACACAAAAGACTGAAATTAGATGCATATAAAATACAGCTATTGCAGGAATTGAAATCTGATGGTAGTGCATAATGTTTTAATTTCGCTGTTGGAATGTTGAACAAGATTGATGAAAACCAATCATTTTTAGATGATATAATTTTTTTCAGACGAAGCTACATTTTGTGTCAATGAGTCTGTTAACAGACACAATTCACGCATATGGGGATTTGAAAACCCACAGTTTTTTGAGGAAATATGCGACTTGCCTTAATGTTTGGTGTGGTGTGATGAAAAATCTTCTGATAGGGTGATAGGGCCTTTCTTCTTTGCTGAAAAGACAATTAATGGAATTGTGTGTTTCAATATGTTAATCAATTATCGTTTTCTTCAGCTGGATGAACTCGAAAACATTCAACAACTTCATTTCCAACAAGATGGTGCACCTCTGCACTTTAGTGCATTTATCACAGACACTTTGCATGAAAAATTTGGACATCGGTGGATAGACTGGCAAGGACCTATATGCTGGCCTCGAAGGAATCCAGACCTGACACCTTGCGATTTCTTCTTGTGGAGGTACATCAAATACATTGTTTATCGAGAAAAAATATGTGACATAAATCACTTAAGGAACAGGATTAATGAAGCAATGACAACCGTTAACTAACATTTGGGCAGAACTTGATTATCGATTGGACATTTACCGAGCGACTAATAGCACACATATCAAAATTTATTAGTTATGTAAAAAAACTGTTTCAGACAAGGATTTAGATAAATAAACAACATCAGCTATAAGTAATTCGGTTTTCATTTAAATCATGTTAAAATCCCCACCATTCTTTTATGATAACCCCGTATACAAAGTTTTATAATATTCATTAATGTACATAACCTGTAAGTACTGTAAACGACCTGAAAGGCTCGAGTCCCCGCTTGCATTCCTTTAACGAATTGACCAAACAGAAGTGACAATTGTGTCAGAGATCTTTGTATTGTTTGTGTAGCTACAAGGAAAGACATAAGATGTCCTGCATTTAATTCTTGTGATGCCATCAAGCATCCTCCCATGTAGAGTGTTCCTAGTACCAAACCATTTAAAAATAAGTTAGTTCCTGCCTGAAAAAACAAAAGTAAAATTAATTTGTATAAGTTTTTTAGCTTTATTAAATAGAAACCTTAGTATGTGACCTACCTGAAATAAACCAATTCCAATTCCAAGATGTTCATACAATCTGCTACTTTCATTAACTTCATAAGCAAACCTTTGAGATTCAAGCGATTCATTTGCAAATGCTCGAACAGTACGAATATTACTTATAGCTTCTTCACTAATTGTTGTTGCTTTGGCAGCCTGTAAATTAATAAAACAAAATTTAGTTTTAAACCTCTAAATTGTTAGGGTGTTGAATAATGCATAAATCTCTTTATTTACTAAGCAAGTTCAGTTACTTGTCAAAATTCAACTATCCCATTATATTAGTGGTAATTTTTATTTTTAATAGTATCAGCCAAATTTATTTTTCCCCCTGAATATTTTGTAGGTACAGTAGACTCTCATTAATCCGGCAGATATCAGATCGGAGTACTACCGGATTAGTGAAAATGCCGGATTACTGGAAGTTCATCAATAAAACCACTTCAAATGTATAAAAGTTATATTTTATTGCAAGTAATATTATATAAAAAATAAAAAATAAATTTCGATGTGCAATAACTAAAATCAAATACATATGTACATTTTTCAATTGTCTTTTAAAATTTGTTGAAACATAATCTTCACTTACAGTTTGGTAGGTCTATTCCAATGGAGTAAAAAAAAAAAAAACAATCAATTTTCTTCTGTTTCTTGGCCTGTAACAACATCTTTAACACTTTATCTTGGAGCTTCTTCAAAACAAGAATATCACTAGCAGACACATCATTTTCTTCTCCCCACTTCACACAGGTCGCAAAGGCATTCATCTCAGCATCATGGCCGACTGTATAAAGACCAGATGTTTTTCTCTCCTGTCGTCCTCTTCTTCTTCTTCCTCCCTACTCATCACATCTTCAATAAATGAGTTCTCTGTCAAAATCTGGCCATTTTCTTCTTCCTTACTGATTAGCCATATATGTTGTTGGATTTTCCTCACATCTTCTGTTGTTAGAGTTTCGCTTCCATCAACAAGTTTTTAAGCGATCGTATCTCGCAGCTCAGTCAGTTCACAATCAACATTTTTATCATTATCATCAACAGCGAGCAAGTCTTCCATTTTCCTATTATGACTATTATCTCTTTTGTTTTCTTTTTGTACTGCTCTAATAGTGTCATATTGGGCAATAAGTTACTCCATAAACAAACCATGTTCTTTTCTGCTAGACTTTCCCAAGCATTTGCGAGTAGAAAACCATATCTTTCAAAGGTTTGTTTCTTTTAATAACGTAACCCCATTGTCTTCCTTTGATAAAACCTTGTAAAGCAAAGCTTTTTTGTACTGCATTTTGACTCAATGACATTCTAGTCCATGGGTTGTAAAAGAGGTGTAATGTTTGGCAGTAAGAACAGTACATAGATGTCGGAACTTTTCATATATTATCATCTACTTCCAGGTAACCGAGGCTGTTATCCAAAATAATCACGGCTTTTTGTGGCAGTTTCTTTTTTTCAGAAAGTTTTTCACCGATGACACGAATATTTTATAAAACCATTCCTTGAAAACTGACTTGGTCATCCATCGCCTGGCTTGGTTTTTGTAATGCACAGGGAGGTTGACATTTTTAACAGCCCTAGGATTCTTCGCCTTGCCAATCACCAATATTATGTGTGCCACTTGCATTGGGATGTTATAATGTCCTCGATTAAGAAATCAAATAAAGAGTAACTCTGGCAAGAACAAACTTTACAGCTACAGTAAACGAAGTACGGGAGTAGGTAGAAGAAAGATAAAATATCATCAGGGTAGTTCCAGTTTGCCAAATGATCCCCCATACTGTCAGTAAAATATAAAATTGCAGGATGTTAACTGTTTATTTTGTCAAAAAGGTGCACAGAACAATGAAAACTACGTTTTCATAAACTGCAGTATAATGAAAAGAATCAATTTGATAAAAAGAAAGATTCATATTACTGTTGTTTAAAATTAGAACACAACTTAAATAAATGTTTTGTGACCACAATGTCTTTGTGAATTGATCATATTGTAAAAAGAAACACTATGGTGTTGTTACCAGGGGACTTAAATTTAAGAAAGGCGGAACCAAAATGGTAACAATGTTTAGAAATTAAAAATTAAAAAAAAAGACAAAAGCAAATTTAGTGATTAACAAGGCTCAAGTTTATTGAAACAAAATTTTGACGTTTCAGATTTTATCATTTACAGCTGAGAAATACATCCTGAGACAAAATTATCATAAACAGCTTATGATTAACAATCTTATAATTAGTAAAGTTATATGCCCTTAATACAAAATATTATAATTTAAATAAAAAAAAATTAGTCAATAGATTCTGAAGATTTATCCCCCCTTTTAGTTTATATATTTTATCGTTACAAAATTTAACAAAACAATGAGCACAGCTTAACAATTAACAGGATTATAATTAATCCAAAAAAAAAAGATTATACGCCCTTAAATGTAAAAATTACAAAATAAAAAAAAAGATGAAAAGATACTGATATTTATCCCCCCCTTTTTAACTTTACGAAATGATAAGTTTTTAAAAAAAAAAAAAAGGTTACATAATATTACTTATTTTATAAATTACTTAAATGCTATATTGCCCAATAAATATATATATATATTTTAGATAAAGAATTTATTATAAAAAAAGAGAGGTTTATTTAAAAAAGAAAATTTTGAATATTAAGTTTTATTAATTGACGTCAATTATTTTAATTTAGAAAATAACCTCTGGGAGGCTGTTAGGACCGAAAGTTTGCATGCAGGCTCCACCCAAATAATTTTTTATATATTTTATAATTAATTACACAAGTCTACATCTAAAAGATAGTTTTTTTTAGAAAACATATTCGCTGAAATAAATTTAGGCACATATACAATATGAGTTTAATTAGAGTTCTATAAAGTTAGTTTTTTTTGTAACATCACTTTTGTGCACGTGAAACTCTGAATCTATGTTGAAACAAAACGTGTTTTGTTAACAGGGCGAAACGTGTTCAGATCTTTAGCCGTGTTTCTTCTACCAGCATATTAGCTATGGCAAAAAACATGTTTTTTAGCGTCTTGTACAAAATCAGACATGTTTTAGCATTAATGTTCATTATTAAAGAAAATATCTGGTTTTTTGTCAAAATCAAAGAAAATTGATGGTATAACAGAAATTCGTTAAGATGGTACTTAAAAGCTTCTTAGATTATTATAAATCTATTTATATATATTTTAATTTTGTTTGAAACAAAGCTTGTATAAGACTTGCAAGGTCTGCAAAGTCTGTAAAACGAAATTTTTCTGATTTAGAACAGATTTCTCCAATTGTTTTATATTTGACATTTTCAATAAGATATTTTAATCATTCAAAGTTCAACATTAGTTTGCACTTATTTCACATAATTGTTCAAAACTCAAAATGTGCCTTTACAAGGTTTTGTAAAGTATGTTTTTTAAAAGTAAATTTTTATAATCACTCAGTTTCAAAAGAACATTGAATATTAAACAAAACATGAAATACATATTTTAAATAATACATGATAATTAATAAATTATTTTAAAGCATTAACAAAAATTTAAAGTATGATAAAATCTGTAAGGTTCAGTACCTGGAAAATCCTGTCGCAGATCACGTGAGCTTGTGCCGTAAAAAATAATAATTTAACCAACATTATAGACTAAAACGCACAGAAACTGTAGATTAAGCATCGTTGAAGGTTGAAGCAGAATTTTTTGAGAATCAAGAAATTTATTATATCTAACGTAACGATGAAGAGTCAGGCATTGTGAGTGACTACCGGTAGACTAGATAACGGGTATTAGCGCAGACCGGCTGTCTGGCCGTTGTACTTTGCCCTCCGATATCATATGATCGTTAGTTTTGGATGATCTCGCCGGGTGGCAGCATCTGTCAAGCGACGGAAGTTGGATGTGGAAATGCTTTTTTTTGAATTTAAATGCTACAGCTCTCCCCCCCCCCGAACGACGGAGTTAGAGTGGAAAAGAAAAGGGGCCAGAAGGGCCTCCCGCAAAATTTAGAAAAAGGAGAGAGTGTGCTTGAAAGGGTAAAAAAAAATTTCCTCTCAGACAGGTGTTTTAGACCTCGAGATAAACAAAAACAACCTAAGACTAACATGCATAGCGAGTGCCACATTAACTATATGTAGTTCGACAGAACCGGTCAGTATACCTTCACCAAGATAAAGAAAAAAGAACAAATACACCAAACTTAACTATTAAGGAAATGGACTCACTATGTCCTCGTCCGAAGACGTTATGGTGACGAAGAAACAGAAGAGTTCATGACGCTCTCTATATTCTCGTCGCATCGATTACACCCGCGGAGTGCTCGATGTCAAGATATGTCTAGATAGGGAAACATGTCAGGTACATGTAGCGGCCATTGCCGTAAAGTGGAACCTCATAGTTGATCAGACTATGGGTTGAAAAGCGTCAAGTCCGGGAAACAGTGAGATATATCACTGGACAAGGAAAATCAATATCTCTTCGCCTGCAAACATCTATACAGATTACGGCACGGAGGGGCTCTAGGAGAGCTCAGCCCACCGATGCCCAAACATACAGATGTGCATTTGGCTTAGAGGAAATACGGCTTGGTTCCGTATTTTATTATGTTCTGCAGTGCACAGAAAGAAGACTACCAGATGACAATTTGTGCGGGCCAAAAAGATCAGAAAGAAAATTAAATCGTAAAGGAGAAGGTTCTAGAAATTTGTTGATATTTAATTTATATGATGAGGTTTGAGTTGCTCGACGTGTGCTTTTTTAATAAAACGAGGTGAATTGGCGAAAGAAAGCGCAACGGTAACTGGAGTAAGAAAATCAATGATCCGGAAGGGACCTGACCATCGAGGCATCAATTTAGCAGCTCGCTTGTCTATGGCGGAGCTCAGAGGGTGTGTTTTACACCAGACAAGATCGTTGATTTTATACAGATGAGGCTTCCTGAATTTGTTATAGGTCTTTTCGGCCTTTTGGTGCGCTTTCATTATATTGTCTTTGGCCTGGCGCCAAACTTGTGATGGATTAGTATTAGGTTTTGGAAGGAGATCTTGTAGGTTCCAGCTGAGACTCAGTGGTGTATTGGGGAGAAAATTAAAAAGAATACTAAAAGGTGTTGCTTTAAGAGTCTCATGATGTGCGAAATTGAAGGCCAGCTGAAGCCAGCAAAGGGAGTCGTCCCAAGAGGATTGATTTTTGGAGTGATAGGCGATAAGGGCTGCCTTAAGGTTTCGGTTAAGTCTTTCCGCATTATTAGGTTGGGGGTGATAAGGAGATAAAGTTGCATGCTTAATACCGCGAGAAAAACAAAAGTTGCGGAAGACATGTGATACAAAACATTGTGCATTGTCAGAGATTATTATCTTTGGAAAACCGAAATTTTGAAAAATGTTTTGGCTTAAGGCCTTAATTGTACTGTGGGAAGTTGCATCTCTGACAGGCATGAGCCAGGTGAATTTTGAGAACTGGTCAACTGCGACCAGTATCATGTTATAGCCCTGTTTTGTCCTAGGAAGCTGTCCGACGTAGTCGATATGTAATTTTTCCATGGGACGATTGGGAACCGTTGAGGCAAGGTATCCCAATTTGGAGTTGTGAGCAGGTTTGCTTACAGCACACACCGAACAAGCTCGCACTTTAGAAGTGACATCCTGTTTTAAAGTTGGCCAATAAAAATTCTCCTTTACCTTAAACAAAGTTTTAAGTACTCCAAGATGACCACCCACAACGGAGTCGTGATGGTAATTAATCACCAGGTCGACTAAGGACTGAGGTAAATAAATTCTGGTGGGCTTTTCCAAATGATTTTTCAGGCAAAGAACACCTTTACTTAAACAGTACTTCTCCGAAGAGATGTTCTGTTCAAGGTCGGCAATGATATTTTTCAAAACAGGGTCGGCCTTTTGATGAGTCTGGATGTCATGAAAAGCTAGAGGAAAATTTGTGAGGAGACTGGTACACGAAAAGGTAACATTTTCTTCGTTGAAATTTTCCGGTTCAAACATGCGCGAGAGGGAGTCTGCTATGATGTTCTGAGTTCCTCTTATGTGCGCTACCTTAAATTTCAATGAAGTCAACTTGGCAATCCATCGGCCTAATTTACCAAGTTGACGAGGACGTGCTAAAAGCCAAGAAAGGGCTTGGTTGTCGGTTTCTAATAGGAATTCCCGATGTTCTAGATATTGCCTAAATTTCTCTACTCCAAAAACTACTGCTAGGCATTCGGCTTCATATGCAGATGAGGCTTTTCTTTCTGCAGGTGTTAAAGTACGTGAAGCGTACGCTATGGGCTGTCGTGAGCCGTCAATTTCTTGGAGTAGAACTGCTCCAAGGGCCACCGAGCTCGCATCCGTTTGCAGGATGAATGGTTTGGCGAAATCGGCCATCCGGAGAACCGGAGGCTGTGTTATTGCCTCCCGAAGATGTTTAAAAGCTTTCTCTTGTTCAGCTTGCCAAGAGAATTTTTGGCCCTTCCTCCGAAGCAGATTTAGAGGCGCAGCGTGCTCCGCGAAATTAGGAATGAATTTAGCAAAGAAATTGACCATTCCAATGAATCTGGAAACGGCCTTAGGGTTCTTGGGTTGCGGAAAATTTCTAATTGCCTTTGTTCTAGATGGGTCGATTTGCACGCCGCGAGAAGAAACTAGGTGTCCTAAAAAGCTTATCTCATTCACAGCGAAACGGACCTTATCTGGGTTAACAGTCAAGCCAGCCCGCCGCAAACGAGTAAGGACTTCGCGAAGATGTTTTTGATGCTCTTCCCAAGTTTTGGAGTAGATGACTAGGTCATCCAGATAATTAAAAATGAATTTGAATTTGATGTCATGGAAGACCTGATCCAAGAGTCTGGTAAGCACTTGGGCACCAGTACAGAGCCCAAAAGGGACTCGAGTAAACTGATAAAGCATCCAAGGAGTACAAAAGCTGGTAATTTGTTTGGACTTTTGAGACAAAGGGATTTGATGATAAGCTGAATTTAGATCGAATACTGTGAAATATTTGGCACCGACAAACCAGTTAAAACTTTGATGTAAATTAGGTAGCGGCACCGCTTCGACGACGATGTTTTGATTGAGCCTCCGATAATCAATCACCATCCTTGTTTTCTTTTCGGGATGTTGAACCAGAAAAACAGGGGATGCATATGCCGACCGGCTGGGTTCTACTACTCCTGAATCTAACAATTCGTTGATGTGTTCGCGGAGGTATTCCATTTTGGGAGGTGCCAATTGGTATGGAGAACACTTGACCGGAGTGTTGTCCTTCAGTTGAATATCGTATTCAACTAGATGTGTTTTTTGTGAGTACCTGAGGAAAATCATTAATTATTTTTTGAATGGTGTTTTTATCGTTCTTTTGAAGATGACCTAAAGGATCAGGAGCAGTAGATTCAGATGTTGTGGACACTATAGGTTTATACGCAGAATTACTAAAATTACATAGAGGAAAAACAATAGACCTTGAAAATTTGAAATAGAAGTTTTTTGCTGAAAGATCAAGTACCAGTCCCGTTTTAGATATGAAATCTGATCCGAGGATCAGAGGACACGACAACTTATGCGCCACCAGAAAATCCACATTCCAACTACAATGTTCCATTTTAAGATGAAGACGACAAGAGTAGGAAATGGGCAACCTTTTTCCAGAAGCCGTGACACAATCAGCCTTCACCCTGGTTATGGATTTAAAAGCCTTGGTGTTCTTTAATTTTTTAAAAAGGGCTTTAGAAATGACGCATCTTACTGAACCGGAGTCCAGCAGAGCCTTAACTTTAATTTGCCCAAAAGCTACTTCCACCAAAGGCAAAAACTGATCGTTCAGACTCCTAGATTTGAGAGAAATATTATTTTTTTTTTGAAGTTTGTAGTTGGAAAGCTTAGAGCTGGAATAGGTTTGCCTGGACCTATTCCGTAGAGAGAAGAATTTACAACCCCAGATATAATGACCGGGTATGCCACAATGATAACAGATGGGAGTAACGTAATTTTGAATATTATTGCCGAAATTGTTTCTTCTTAAATAGGAAATTGAGTTTAAATTTTGAAAAGATGGTTTATTAGAGAAATGTGGTTTTAGGTTATGTTTAAATCCGAAGTGGTTGGTTTTAAAATGGGAGACTGGCCTGCGCCTGTTTTTGGGAGGGTATTGCCTTGTTGGAGGCCGGTTTCGACATTCTGGGCTTCTATGTCCCGGCTGACCGCAACTGTAACAGACCACTGGTCTTGTAGGTCTAAAATCAGTACTTCTAGCTTCGGGTCTCACTAATGGAGCCCTTTGCCTGTCAGTATACATGACGTTATTGACATGTGCGCAGAGCCGATCTAAGTCTGCAAAATTTTTAGGTTTGGCAACAAAAACTAAGCAGTTGCGGACTTCCGGAGACAGTCCCTCCAGAATGACGTCCGTGACCTCCAATTCGGACTTATCTAAATTTAAAGTTTCTGCAGCCTCTTTAATTTGATTAACAAAAATGTGCACCGCCTCGTTAGTCTTCTGGGGCCTATAAAATAACTCCTGTACTAGAGAAGCCAACCTTTTCGAAGGTATAAAGAGACTTAAGGCCTCTTTGTGAAAAGTTTTAAATGTCTGATGTCTAATCAGACATGAATTTAAAGGGCCCTGAGCATAGGGCATCAGAACATTATTAATGTTTAAAGCTACGTCCGGGTAAGTTTTGACAATTTTTAAAGCGATTTTAAAAAAATTTAATAATTTGTCAAGGTCGAACCCATCTGTCTGAGGAATTGTTTTAATGATCTGTTCGGCAGGATGACTTAATTTTTTGTATAAGGAAATGTATGGACAGCTTTTTGAACTGCTGGGAGTCGGTTTGCTGAGCCTCAGCCTGCGGCGTGTCCGCAAGGAGATTTGGCCCATTAGCCGAGATGGCTCTGCAGAGCTGGCTTTAGTGGTTCCCCCAGAGGGCGTTAGCGGGATGCTTACGTTTAGTTTTAGAGGAGCAACGGTTTGCTCAAAGGCTTTGAATTTTTCTTTGAGCGTAGCGAAATTGTTATGTAGCTCGGCCAGATCCCGTGGCACATTGTTGTCTGCTACTTTTAGTTGTTCAGTATGCACCCGATTTAGGAAATCTAGTCGTCTTCCGAAGGCATTCATCCGCCCGCGAAAACGATGTATTCTGTAACCCTTTTCTGGATCTAAGTTCTCCAGGTCATCCTGTAAGATGAACAAGGAGTTTTGCGCTAGCGATATCTGCTGCAAAAGGATCTCTTCGGTGAAATTTCCGAATTCGGGCTCAACGCCATTTTGTAAAAGGGACCTAAGGGAGGTTCGCATTTCTGCTATTGTGTCTTGCTCACCACCTCTAGCCACGACTTCGAAAGTGAGTTCAGTTCTTTTTAGGTCATTTACCAAACCCAGCAAGTTTACTGCCATTTTAACTGTTGCTGATAATTATTTAAAAAAAAAAAAATAAACCAAGTAATTTAATAAAAAAAAATTTCTTTTAAGATGATGCAAAAAAAATGAAAGAGCCAGAGAAAGACTCAAGAATTATATGTAGTGTAGTTGTTGTGTATATATGTGTGTGTGTAAGTATGAATTGATACAGACAAGCGAAAGAAAACTCGAGAAAATTTTGAAGGAAATTTTTGAATTTTTTTTGTTTTTTTTTTTGTTTCTAACTATTTTTGGGTTTTATTATTTATTTAAATTTTTTTTTGGAATTCCCGAATGAGCCCGCTGTCTGGATCAAATTCAGTGAATGACTAGTGTGCAGTGTATGTAAATATATATATATAAAAAAAAAATATTTAAGCAGACAAAATAATAATAAAAAAAAATTTTATCGAAATTGGTTTAGAAGTTTTTGTGTAAGTGTTTATAAAAATAAATAAATAATAAAAAAGAGACTATAGATTTATAGAGATTTAAATATTTAAACTAAATAAAAAAAATTTCATCAGCAACAGTTGTGCAGTATTTGAAAAAAGCTGCAAAACATAAAAATGAGCCTTGTTTAACAAAGATAATTTTGAATTTAAATTTAGATAGTTCCAATGCAAAATTTTGAAAAATTAACTACGGTTCCAGAATTTAAAATTAACCAAGCTCTGTAATTTAGAAAAAACCAAGCTAGAATTTAAAGCTAACCACGCTAGAATAGAAAATCAACCACGCTCTGCTACCAGAAACATGTTACCAGGGGACTTAAATTTAAGAAAGGCGGAACCAAAATGGTAACAATGTTTAGAAATTAAAAATAAAAAAAAAAGACAAAAGCAAATTTAGTGATTAACAAGGCTCAAGTTTATTGAAACAAAATTTTGACGTTTCAGATTTTATCATTTACAGCTGAGAAATACATCCTGAGACAAAATTATCATAAACAGCTTATGATTAACAATCTTATAATTAGTAAAGTTATATGCCCTTAATACAAAATATTATAATTTAAATAAAAAAAAATTAGTCAATAGATTCTGAAGATTTATCCCCCCTTTTAGTTTATATATTTTATCGTTACAAAATTTAACAAAACAATGAGCACAGCTTAACAATTAACAGGATTATAATTAATCCAAAAAAAAAGATTATACGCCCTTAAATGTAAAAATTACAAAATAAAAAAAAAGATGAAAAGATACTGATATTTATCCCCCCCTTTTTAACTTTACGAAATGATAAGTTTTTAAAAAAAAAAAAAAGGTTACATAATATTACTTATTTTATAAATTACTTAAATGCTATATTGCCCAATAAATATATATATATATTTTAGATAAAGAATTTATTATAAAAAAAGAGAGGTTTATTTAAAAAAGAAAATTTTGAATATTAAGTTTTATTAATTGACGTCAATTATTTTAATTTAGAAAATAACCTCTGGGAGGCTGTTAGGACCGAAAGTTTGCATGCAGGCTCCACCCAAATAATTTTTTATATATTTTATAATTAATTACACAAGTCTACATCTAAAAGATAGTTTTTTTTAGAAAACATATTCGCTGAAATAAATTTAGGCACATATACAATATGAGTTTAATTAGAGTTCTATAAAGTTAGTTTTTTTTGTAACATCACTTTTGTGCACGTGAAACTCTGAATCTATGTTGAAACAAAACGTGTTTTGTTAACAGGGCGAAACGTGTTCAGATCTTTAGCCGTGTTTCTTCTACCAGCATATTAGCTATGGCAAAAAACATGTTTTTTAGCGTCTTGTACAAAATCAGACATGTTTTAGCATTAATGTTCATTATTAAAGAAAATATCTGGTTTTTTGTCAAAATCAAAGAAAATTGATGGTATAACAGAAATTCGTTAAGATGGTACTTAAAAGCTTCTTAGATTATTATAAATCTATTTATATATATTTTAATTTTGTTTGAAACAAAGCTTGTATAAGACTTGCAAGGTCTGCAAAGTCTGTAAAACGAAATTTTTCTGATTTAGAACAGATTTCTCCAATTGTTTTATATTTGACATTTTCAATAAGATATTTTAATCATTCAAAGTTCAACATTAGTTTGCACTTATTTCACATAATTGTTCAAAACTCAAAATGTGCCTTTACAAGGTTTTGTAAAGTATGTTTTTTAAAAGTAAATTTTTATAATCACTCAGTTTCAAAAGAACATTGAATATTAAACAAAACATGAAATACATATTTTAAATAATACATGATAATTAATAAATTATTTTAAAGCATTAACAAAAATTTAAAGTATGATAAAATCTGTAAGGTTCAGTACCTGGAAAATCCTGTCGCAGATCACGTGAGCTTGTGCCGTAAAAAATAATAATTTAACCAACATTATAGACTAAAACGCACAGAAACTGTAGATTAAGCATCGTTGAAGGTTGAAGCAGAATTTTTT
This sequence comes from Aphrophora alni, assembly GCA_963513935.1. NCBI lineage: Eukaryota > Metazoa > Arthropoda > Insecta > Hemiptera > Aphrophoridae > Aphrophora > Aphrophora alni. The sequence goes on along the minus strand of OY740770.1, from coordinate 72,839,461 downwards.
GAGAATCAAGAAATTTATTATATCTAACGTAACGATGAAGAGTCAGGCATTGTGAGTGACTACCGGTAGACTAGATAACGGGTATTAGCGCAGACCGGCTGTCTGGCCGTTGTACTTTGCCCTCCGATATCATATGATCGTTAGTTTTGGATGATCTCGCCGGGTGGCAGCATCTGTCAAGCGACGGAAGTTGGATGTGGAAATGCTTTTTTTTGAATTTAAATGCTACAGTGTTGTGTCCAAAATTATATTTAAAAAAAAAAAAAAAAATAAGCTGTCCAAAACAACGACACCAACTTTTTGATACAATTAAACTAATCGCCACAAATAAAGTAAAAGTTAATAATCAACCATGAAGCCATCTTAGATTTTGTAGATTAATTCAAACAATATTTATATTTGTAAATGGGATTTTAACTTACTTCACTTAATCTCATCTTAAGTAAAAACATTATGAGATGAAATCAAGTTTAAATGACGACAGTAAAGTACTTTATCTAAAACTTTATTCCAAAACTTTGAAAGTGTAAAAGAATATATCCAGAAAATATAGAGACTTTGTTTGAGGTGTTATGTTGTAGCAAAACAAATCATGTTTTCTCCCTACCCCTCCCAACCTAGAATCCTTAACCCTTTGGGTGCCACGGTGACGATCTATCGTCACCATTTTTTCGTGCGAGAAATGCCACGATGACGATCTATCGTCACCATTTTTCCGTGCGAGAAATGCCACGGTGACGATCCATCGCCACTGCGTATTTCGTAGTTTAATTAATTTATTTGTAATCTGCTATATAGTATTTCGGTGTTTTAAAATACTTTGTGGTATATCCAGTGATATTCAGTGGTGGAAAAAATTTTGTTTTAGCTAACTAAACAGATGACAACAATTACTGATGCACAAAATCAGCTGTTGTCATTTTCACTTGCAGGTTAGACGTGTACTGTACTGATATTATTGTGTGTTGATATTATTTTCTCGCTACAGTCATCAGTTTTTTTTGAAGTTTGTTGTTCGTGTTATTTTATTATTTGTTTGTTGAAGGTTATTATTTTAGTTATTACAAGTTTAAAGTAGTATTTTGGATAATATATTGCTTTGAAATGGCGGAAGAAAATCTAAGAGGTAGCGAAGTAGACAGATTACTTTTAGGTTATTCAGACGATGACTCTTTAGCCTCTGAAGATGATTTGTTACATTTATTTGGGGATGACAGTGATCTAGACCCGTTATATCAACCAGAAAGTGATAGTGACAATCAGTTTAGTGATAGTGATATTGATTTAAACTTAGATTAACCTAGTACATCAGGTAAACAAAATAGGCCTAGGATAGGTTGGGATAGGTTAGTTCTGAGATAAAAGTTTTTTGTTTGAGTTTGGTTTTCAACCAAATAATTTAAAAATTTGGTCACTTATAGAAAACAGTATATAGATAGAAAATAGCACACTTCCCATATATAAAATATTTTTGGTTTGTGAGGTAAAAAAAAAAATGTAAAATTTTTTTTTCTAAATTAGGCTATCTAAAGTTTGGTTTTTAATAAATAATTTTTTTTTACATATAGAATCCAACTTATTTACAAATATAATTGTAGCCTAGGTAACACTGAACATTTTGACACTAAATTTGTTAAGATATCTTGTATACAATTTAATCTGTGTCAATTATAACAAAGTTCTCCAAAAAACCATTTATACCTGTGGCATTTTTGGGTGAGTCTGTGCATTTTAGATGTGTTACCGAATTTTCCAGTTATGAAAATTTTCTTGTGGCACTCAAAGGGTTAACTATTGGTATTTGTTTCATGGGACTAAAACTGGTTTTTGAGATACTAGATAAAATATTAAATTTAGGTTATAGAAAATTAAAATTCGACCCATCTTTAGTATCCTTCATTTAGTTACCTGAATCTGTGCCTTTCTTGACATACTGCGTAGCAAAGAACCAATCAAAGTGCCAGTTATAATAATACTAGGTACAATAATAAGCATAGCTCCTGTCATTGAAGGTGAGATAACAAATAGAGAAATTACACACCCAAAAATCTGTAAGAAAACACAGTATTGTAAACTAATATTTATCGATGAATTTTATAATTTATAATTAATTATAAACTATATAATATATATTTATATATAAAAATCAAAAATACTATAGTAGGTCTAGAAAATATACTAAAGTCCAGATTATCCAAACCTGATGGGATCGAGGGTCAATTGGTTAATAGTAGAAAATTCGGACAATCCGGAAACATTTTCTTTCCACGATAATACGAGTGTACCCTCATTTACTATCAATAAAATCAATCGTAAATTGAAGGTTTTGAAACAATAAAATAACATATTTTATGATTGTGTTTGTGAAATAGAGTGAGGAGAAAAATAAAACTGTAAATACCGGTACCGTATAAATTCATACATAGTTTATTTTTTACAGTACATACTAGATATTTTTAGTACAAATTAACAAGTAGAAAATACAATTTGTAGGGCTAAAATAAACATTACATACAGTAAATGTTTTGTACAATATATAATTTGTACAGTATTATAAAATATGGTATAGCAGAAAACTTACACTACTGTATTAAAGCTATTGTTCAAACTGTTTTAATCAGGCTTTTTGAAAAAGTTAAAAATATTATTTGTTTGAGGTTTGATAGGCAATTTTGAAAGATCGATCTTGAAGGCGTTTTATCATCATAATTTCTGCAGGGGAAGTTTCATCTTGACCTTCTAAATAAAACAACAGTTCGTCAAACATTTTGGTAGATTCGGAGTGGTTTGGTCCCTTAACTTCTCTGTGACATCATCATCATTATCGGATTCTTCATCATTTCGTATTTCACGATCAGATGTACAGGCAGCCACAATTTCGCCTTCAAATAAACTTGGTATCCAGAGTCTTCATCACTATGTATCCACTCTGAAACGTCTTCCAACTGAATGTCAGAGCATAGTTAGCGTTCCTTCCATGGTTTTAAACATCTCCAACAAATCTGTGTCATTGACAGCTTCTTCAGGTTTAGTTATCAATTCAGTTTCAAATGTGGTTAACGGGATAATAGATTAACCACATTTTAGTTTGTCAGCTCCTAGGTGTGCGGAGTGTTATCAATTAATAACACGGCTTTGAAAGGATGATCTTTTTCTTGTAAAAACTGTGTTAACTGATGGAACAAAGTTCTGAAAAATCTGTTTTTGAAAATATTAGATGACAACCAGACAGGTTTTTAATATGTATAAATGAGTGGCAATGAGGTAGAGTTTATGTTTTTCAACGCTCTAAGGTTTTTTAAATTCCCCACTAAGATCAGTGGAAGTTTATGAGTTCCAAGCAGCATTGCTGCAAGCAGGCAGCATTAATCGCTTTTTGGTTTTTTTTTTATGGGCCTAGGCTACAGTATCAAGTTTGGATGTCAACATTTTTCTTGGCAACATTTTGTTGTTTTAAGCCTGTTTTGTCTGCATTATAGACCTGAACAGGTAATAACTGTTGATCTGTCACAATGCTTTTAATTTTTTTATTTGTATGCCTAGAGTCTTTCCCCAATGACTGTTAGCTGCCTTACCATTGACTTTTCCATTTGGCTAACCATCCTACACCAGCTGTAAAACTTTCATCGCTATCTAGTTTTCTATTTAAGCTCTAAGCTTCTTCTGTAAGAATTGGCCCTGATATCAGAAGGCCACGTTATCATTCTTGTAAAAACCACATGAAAAGGGCTTCGTCAAGTGTTTGGTTTTTTGCTGTTTTAGTTGTTTGTCTATTGCCTAAGCTGCCAGATGCAATCATTTTTGCACAAAAATTTTCAATACAATTTCTTCTTTTTTTTAATCATAGACAGTAGTCTATGCCATACACAACAGAAATGTTTTTAACTGACTGACTTTGTCCATCTTGTTTATGGCTTCCAGTTTCTTTTCCATGGAAACAACAACACGTTTTCTTTTTTGTGACATCATTATTTTTACTATACAAAACCAACAACAAATAACTCACTTAAATTCATAACTCGCCGTCACAATTTGCTTACACACACAACTCACACTCACAATGAACTAAATAACGCAAAACTAACCTCTAGAAAACAATCACTAGACACTGTGTCACTGAGCACCGAGCCAGAATATTGAACCATGCAAGAGTACAGACAAAACAGAGAGTAGCGGACCGTACAGTTCGCAATGAAAGTTCTAAAATCATCGTTGTTTTTTTTTTATTTTCGATTCGGTTAATCAGCATTTTGGATAATCGAGACTTTAGTGTAATAATGTGTCAATATGCATTGTGGTATAAATAGTATAGAGATGTTTCCCCTGATTTCACATCAAATATGATTTTAGCCATGACAATGGTTGTCCTCCAATACCTATTTTTTCACATTTACCTAGCAATGAGATAAAGTCCATACAATCAAAAGCTTTGGAGAGACCTAAAAATATACTCAAAACGTTACGCTTACTATCACGACTATCCACAATATAATCCATCATCAAAGATTTTAGCTAGACTTTAGCATCAGTTGTAGATTTTCCTTTTTGAAAGCCAAATTGGCCTTCATACAGGATGTTAATTTTTTAAGATGATTAAATAATTTCTTTAAAAATAATTGCCCAAAACTTTACTGAACACAGATATTATAGATATAGACCTGTAGTTATTCATATTTTTTATATTACCTTTTTTAAATAATAGTGTAACCTTAGCTAATTTTAATCTTGATGGAAATATTCCAGTGGAGAATGATGAATTTATCAAAACCATAAGAGGCTCAGAAAGTTCTTCACTATACTATTTGATTAGCCATGTACTAAGACCATCTATATCCATGGTTTTCTTGTTCTTCAATCACCTAATCACTCTGGACACATCACCAACACACACCGACGAGAGAAACAATGAACATTAATTATTACTAACATTATCCACTGAAAAATTTAAACTATTAGTAAAATTCTATTAAAAATATATTAAACAACTGAGCAATGTTTTAAGGCTCAGAATATTTTTTGTACCTTCAATTGAGAGATTAATGTTTTTATCAATATTTTCAGTTTGCTTCCGCTGTTCGTTAATAATATCCCAAATAATTTTACTTAAATTTTCTGAATTAATAATTTGTCAACTGACATCGTTGGATTTTGTTGAAGAAATAATACATTTATATATTTTTAAAAGATTTTATAACATTCTTTAAATTTTTTAATTATCAGTTGTTTTATAAATTTCATAAAGACATTTCAATTTATTGCTTGATGTAAAAATTCCTTTAGTAATTCAGTTAAGATGGTTAGTCTTGTTACGGAACTTTATATGTTTTATAGGACAAGCTATGTTCAAAAAGAAAACAAATAAATCAAAGGAATAGTTGAATTTTTCATAATTCTTCAGAAGGTTGAGGTGATTCCATTTCTCTTCATTTAAAATTAATTTTAATAACTCTAAATTATTTCCTCAATAGTCTCTAATATCTTTGTATTGCGGTTTTATTATAGAAGGGATATTGGTCAAAATTTCAAGTTAATAAAATATTAAGTCATCTGTGGAGCTTTATACAGACCTAAAATAATCTCATTATTATTATTTTTAATATTTACACATAATCTCAAAATCTTTTTCTATGTTGAGATTATGCATCATTTTAAAAGAGGTGCAATTTAAAGTATTATTTGCAAAAATAGTAACAACATATCCTTTCAACAAGGATCTGAAACTATTTATTAAATTATAATTTTTAAATTACCCTATAGTATTATCGTTAAAGCACAACACATATTTAGCTCATTTATTTTATTAATTAAAATACTCTCAGGGTCGTGTTTCTTTTTTAAGTGTACTTGTCAGTGGTTTTCAGTAAATAAAAAATCCTTATTTGTTTTCCTGAAACTAAACATTCTTTATTAAACTTAATTTTAAACAAATACATAAATTTATTACCAATTTATTATTTTTAAACATCCTACCTTTATTTTTTATATTTATATTTTATTTTTTTATTAATTTCAAAATCTTAAAACTTTAATTTAAATATTGAGTTGCAACTTCTGAAAAATTACTCATCAATATGAGTTGAATAGACTTATTTTCTTTTTAAATATGTTTTGAATTAATTTATCTCAACAAAAAATTATTCCTATTTATAGGCATCTCTAAATTTTTAAATAGCAAAGTAGTTCTAAGAAGCAAATATCAAAATCATTAAACTTACAACTAATACATCAAACAATAATTAATCTAAAATGTTTATACAACATTTAATTTTGAGCGCTTTGTAGCACCTGTTACCAATTTGCTATTGTAGAAAAGATTGTTCATTGCAGTCTGCTGATTTTGTGAACTTCCTGGTGATACCTCCTTAACAGTTTGCATAATGTTCAAAATGAAACTTTGTCTGTCTCTCAAAATCATCATTCAACCGCATTCCCACCAACGGTTCTTTGTCAAAATTACTAGTTTTCACCTTTTTGAACGTGTCTCTTTCAACACAAGCACATTGTCCGATTTTTACTGAAAATCATGTTCATTTACCCCGAACACCATCTCTAGACACTCAAAAATACATCTGTCCATTTCAGACGCCGGCTTTCAACTTTATTAAAACACATCTTAATTCCTCAAACGTTCCTAACCAACTCTGACTGCCAACTAACTTGTTCAAAAATTACTTAAAAAACACATTTTACTGTCCTTTGAGTGTTTCTCTCATCACTCTAAAAATACATCAGTCTTTCAAAGGTTCCCTTCCAACTCTTACAAACACGTCTTTCTACTTCAGATATTCCCTTCTAACTGACTCCACGCATTCTTGCTTATTTACATCACACTATCACAGGGTTCACATTTCTGGTCCCACGGACACTGTTCAAATCATTTGCTTGACGACAAGCTTTGTCTATTTTCACAATACAATTTCTCACTTTAAAATTTCTTATACCTTATAACTAACATTTTCTACCTTAAATTTATATTTTGGAAATCTATTTTAATTTTTTTATAGCCCTTGTTTTAATATTATTTACAGTCATTTATTTGACTCACGTTGTCTTCTCTTTAGACCAATTATAAATTTCCCTGTTTATTTTCATATTTCCAATCTCAAAGCAACTATTTCTTTCATATCAAAGCTAAAGTTAAAATTTGAGGATTACAATTGTTATCCCCCCCCCCCACCGCTACAGACTACAGCGCTAATGGCTAGATAGATTTCAATGAATGATGTCTTGTTTATTAAACTTGCCTAATAATAATCAGTTATCCTGTATAGTATATATCTTAACTATATTGTTGATAAAAAATTGTACTCTTACAGAATGGAAAAATGTACATCTCTTTCCAATATTTCCCTGATGAAAGGAAATTGTCAAATGACTAACAACTGATGGAGATTGTTTCATATATCTGTGTTCTAAGTTCTCGAACCTATCTCAAGCCAAGCTAAAAGAGGGAGTTTTCACTGGCCCCGACATAAGAAAACTTTTATCTGATCCCCTCTTTTTGGACAATGGGAGAAAAGGAAAAAGAAGTATGGGACTTTTTCAAGAATGTAAAAATAATTGTAGTCAACACATACTGGCAGCGTATGTAGCTCAACAATCTAAGATGAGCTTAAAAGTTCCTTTCTTACACTCCCATATTGACTTTTTTCCTGAAAACTTGGGAGCCTACAGTGAAGAACAGGGTGAAAGATTTCACCAGGATGTCTGTAATATCGAAAGACATTACCAAGGAAGATGGAATGTCAATGTTAGCTGACTACTTGTAATAATGTAAAAAATTAAAGCCTATCATATGTTTAAAAGTACGCGGTAAAGTACATGGGGGGGAAGCTATTGAAATAATAATCAGTCTTCAGTAAATTCATTTATAAGAACAGAATGGATTTTCAAAACAAGAAAATAAATAATCATGTTTAATCTTAGTATCATTTATTTAATAAGAAGTGTTTATTAGTTTGTGTAAAAAATAGGGGTATGTGAACTCTGTATAACAACAAAGCGGAAAAGACGTTTTCGGAAGTAAGGTATCTCGTGGTTAGCAACAGTCAGTATAAGTCCAGCGTCTGGAGAGACCAGGTCGTAGTGAGTATCAGCTTAGTGGTTGGAGGAGTAAGATGTGAATAAGAGCTCAGTAGAGCATGATTGAGTTATTCAGTCTTAGGAAAGAGTTTCTAGGTTCTGTTAGAACAATGTATATTTGATTTTTGTCTCAAGTAGAGATTGAAAGTGTTTAAAAATTGATAAAGAGTGTGTTCAATGACAAGTCGCGGGAACATAAAAGACAATGGTTTCTATACGCGAGTTTGAAACAGATCATTTTCCGCGTAGTGAGAATTTTGTAGAGATAAACTTTCCGTTAAAGACAATAAACTTACTATGAACTATTATAAGAAAAACATTTTTATGAGTGCTGTGCGAGCATATATGTAACATGAACTTTCCTGAAAGCCACGATCGCAGTAAACTACAAGATACGGGACGTCTGAACTACTACCTTCGGACAATTTTTTATAAAAATTGGTGTTGTGGTATAAACACCCTACGTTAACTCTAGACTAATGAATTGTATTATATTTTGATATATGTGCTGTACATGTTTGATTTTTCTTTATCTGCTTAAAAAATATTTTAAGAAAAATAAATTAATAAAATAATGAAATTTTCTATTTTAAAAGTAAATCTCCTTCATAGATTTACAAAGTAATTTAAATTTAAAAAGTAATTTCTTGTTGCAACATTTAAAGTAAAGATTTAAATTCATGGAATAAATGAAACAGTCTCCTTCAGAGAAACAATAAAAAATAAATAAAGTATATTAACTAAGATAATATTCATATTTAATTTCTTAATATGTTTAAATAATATGTTCTTGTATTCAATATGATCCTGTTTAATAAATGTTTATGTTAATATTTCAGTCAAAGTATTTTCATTATATACCAGATTTCACTGTGTAGTACACTTTTTAAAGAACTTGCGACCCTGAGAATAAACTTAATTACATTTTTTTTAATTGGTAAGCTAAATGCTACCTGGCGCCCATAAAACTTTGTAAATCATTATAAATTCTTTTTTTTTTTATTAGCTAAATAAATAAAGTAAGAACTCTTCAAGTTCAAATAATTTTTCTCTTTAAAGTAGCTTCATTTTCTTTAACAGACAAATTTGAATTATTATATACTGTTGGATGCTTACTCAAGAAACCAGAGAAGAAAATCAGAAACTAATTCAGAGAAGCATCAAAGAGAAGAAGAAAAAGTTTCACAAGAAAAAAGAGTACACCTAAAATTGTATATAACTATTAGAAACAATTTTTTGATTAGTTGTAAGAAAATATAATATGTTTAGATGATTGTAATAAATAAGTGTTTTTATTAAAAAATTGTTTTATTTTGCAAATAACCTATACATGATGGGATGTTAAGGAAGTCATTTTTATAACATTGCCTTTATAACATATAATTTAGCAAAAATAACCCATCCAGCTAATTTTTTTTTTTTTGTAGGCCTGTTAATTTTAATATTTGCAGTTTTAAAATTCCCCAATAAATAACTGACTGTATGTACATGATCAGATATTACCTGAATGAAATTAATTATAAATTATATGGCATCATACCGTGGCTAACGTTGGGCTATTTTGCTTTCATTTGTTTTTATAAACTACTAGCTGATGGCCCCAGTTTCACCTGGGGATAGTTGAGATAGTTTTATAAAGAATTTTTTTTTTTAGCATAATCCTAATGGTAGTGCTATGGAACTAAATAATGCCCAACTACAGCAACACACTAATTTTGACTAATATATGATAACTTGTTTTTAGGGGTAAAAAACACCCTTGGAGTGGAACATTTTCAAAACCCTTTCTTAGTATGTGTCTACAGACCTACCCTAAACGATGTTAAAAAATTCATAGCTCTAGGCCTTTTGGATCCAGAGATTTTGTGATGTCCGTGGGTTTTGACTTTTATATATACAATAGAACCTCGTTAAGTCGGACCAGCCGGGACCACGGCCAATCCGACATAACAAAAATCCGTGTTAGCCGGAGAAAGAGCAGAAAACATACAAAAAAAGAAGCTAATATACATACTACACTTACAATAATTTCCTTTATTACGGAGAAAAACACTTTAAAAATGTTTACTCATCACATAAAACAACAAACACATCTATGGACTGTACAGGTATGTCTACTTTTTGGAGAATGAGCTTGTAAGTTTCTGTTGCGTCAGCTTCGAGTAACGTTTACGTGCCGCACGGTTGCGCATCTGTTCCAACCAGCAAAGCGCGCCAATCACCTGGGTGACAATGACTCACCACGCATGCATGCAGCGCTACAGTTAGGCATCAGATGAACAGCCACGGCAAACAAACTCGATTGCGTGAACTCGGCGGAATCACGATCACCGTACAATGCGCTCTAAAGCAATAGCGCTACCAAAATGCATATTTTATATTAATTAATGTTTATTTATTGCAAACCGGTCCGGGTTACTCGGAGATCTGACTTAAAGGGGGCCGACTTAACGAGGTTGTACTGTATATAAATACATTAATTACAGTAAAAACAAATAATATAATACTTACTTATATATATGTATATATACACATTAAGTACAGTAAAACTAAATAATGTAATACTTACTTGTGTTGTACTTCGCAAACCCTGAGATACACATAGTTTAAAGGCACTTTTAAAATCCTGAATATCCATTGTAATACTGCAACAAAATATTGGTCTAAATATTTCATATTATTATTTGGGGTAGTTAATGTTTATATAGTCTTCCACAGATTGTTACATTTGGGGACATCTTAAAAACCAGAAAAGATATGTCTATTTTTCAAAGAAAACCAACAAAGAAGATGTAAGTAATTATTACTTCCGACTTTTAACACTCCAAAATTGAGAATTTTATGAATATCACGAGAATTCTATACAACTGTTAATCTAATCCTAAATTTAAGCTTAGAAGTAATACTATTTAAATATCTTCCCTACATAAACCAGCAATATAACACTATATGTTGCACAATTACTGATATTCTGACTTTCCTGTTTCATTCTTTATTAGTTCTAATAAATAAGTAGGGCTAAAATTTATAACTTAAGTAGTAAATAACATATAATTGACTTGCAAAAAAATAAACTCTGATCGAGTACAATAATGTATAGTGTTGACATCTGATTATAGCAGGTTTAGAGAGGAGTTCCTGTGACTAAAGCAGGTATAAAAATACATCTGTTTGAACATCATAACACAACTTTAACGATTTTTGTTTTAATACTTGGTAATGATTAAATTAATTCCACCTACGACATATTGGATTCATTGTCCATAGGATAATGATACACTCGAGAAGTTGTACTGATCTCAATTTTTATCTCAGAATCATCATTTAAGGATCATTTTAAAGAACAAGTAAATGTGGATGATTCTCTTTTGTTAAACTATGATATATTTATTAATTTTCGAAAAAATGGAGCCAACATTTACAAAACGAATTTTGAGTTCATTATTCTTTTGTAACTAAATAAATAATCTTGGCAAAAATTATAAAAAAGGAAAACAATCAGTCTTTTTATTACCTTTTAAAATAAATATTGTTTCAGTGTCTAACTTAAAAAATAGGGAAGATACAATGAATTAAATGAGGTTATCTACCCATTACCCATTCATATAAGGCTTCTCTCGTGTGACTCAAAAGAGAACGATTCAGACCCGGATGAATATAACTTTCAGCATTTGTCAGCACATCTTTAAAAATGTTTTAAAATATTAATAAAACTAACAACACTTATTTCATGACACATTTTGGAATAAAATAAATAATGTCTAATATAAACATCAATGTTCTGTGCTAAACTCTTATCTGCTAAATATTTCTGATTCACTTATTTATTTTATATAATTAATTACACACATTATTCAAAATTATTCGCCAATTAAACATTTCAATCTATTTCATTCCTTTGGCAAAATAACAATTCATTATTCAATTAAAAACATTTTGTTTTGTATAGAAAAAATATTCATTACATATAGGTTTATATGTTTTGGTTTTTACTTCCAGTTTTTATTTCATATTTTAGCAAATTTCAATACAAATTTTACCTATTGCGACTTCTCTCATTGCAATGAATAACACTGTCACATGAGTCAAAGAGGGTCATAAAATACATACGGATATACCATTTTATAAAAAATATAAATCACAAAAAAAATGACTTTTTTTTTAATGGAACAAATCAATATTAACGAAATTGATTGAGAGACAAATATGTTGATATTATTAACATAATTTTGATTATGTGACACCTTATGGATATAATGGGGGCTCAGAAATTTACAGTGTCAACCCAGCATCATAAAGTAAACTTGGGGAGCTGCAATTGTTAGTGAATCCTGATTACGAAATAAATACCTACGAAACTTGACATCCTGAACTGACTGAAAAGTCATCTATCACAAACAGATCCATAAAATGGGCTGTTGCACCAACGATTTATTTTTATATTAATTTTGTTTTTAAGAAACTGTTATTATTCCAATTTCAAATATGTTATATAAATTAAATCCAGAATCAGAAAGTGCGTATGCAAAATTATTTTAATAAAAAAATAGGTTGAAACACAAAAAGATTAAAATTCTGGAAGCCATTATGGTTTTTAAGGAACAGGTATTATTGGAGACGGATGTACATAGAATATGTTAGTAAAATTAAGACCAACATCTTAAAATCCACATTGCAAATCAGTTTTAACCAAATCGGTTGAAAAACAAAACATTATTTGTTGACCTATTTTTTTGGGCTTATAATATTTAATAATTATATTAGATTATTTTTTCTTACTTACTGCTCAGTAGTATTACAATGACAATAATTATTATAATATTTCAAGATCAAATATGTTGGTAAATTTTAAATCTGTGTTACAAAAACATATGGAAAAATAATACAGTGTAAATAGTAAATAATACGGAATAATAACGGAAAAAATACGAAAAATTATGATTAGCCTCAAAGTACAAAACTTATTATTCTTTTACACTTGTTCATAAATTTAATAATTAGCAGTAAATGTAAGTATCATTATTTTAAAATATCTCTCTCAAAAGCTCAATTTATTAAGATGCATAGCCTTTGTTATTTCATAATCAATATATATTGCAATTAATTCCAAATATTAAAAATTTAAAAGATTGAACAAAAACACAAAATGGGCTATAAAAAATATTTTTCTATGCAAAATATAGTTGCACATAGTCCAATTATTCAAAAAATATGGCTACAAATGTCAAAACTGTAAACTTCATACATGTTACAGTAATTAAAAATGTAAGAATAATAGTGTGTTAATCAAGTTTAGATATTCGGCTGTATAGGCTACTTGAAGTCAACTATGTGTACAATACAAATAAGCGCTGAGCCCCAAGCAGTGATCCAGTGCAATTTAGACAATGTGTGTGTAAACTAGGCAAATGTGAGTTAAAGGTCAATGGTTCGAATACATAGTGAATTTAAAATATAAAACAACCAGAAATTCCAAGAAAAGAAGGCAACACATAGGAGCGACAAAGAGGATTGACTTAAACACCTGTGTAGTAGGCTAGCCTAATATCTACTAAACTTAGCAATTTCCCGCCGTTGGAAATGAAACTACTACTATTTTGTTAAACAGCCGCTGCTCAACAAGGGTGCTAGTAATTCACAGATCTGTCATGTCCTGGTGTTAGTGTCAATTTGCCAATTTTATTTCATTCCCACAGATCCTTTAAGTGCATAAATATCTTTCTGGATATCAAATTACAGATTAAATTGAAAAGTAAATCTAGATATAAAAATCTAATAGATATGGGTTAAAATTGTACTCCATAAAGTAAAACTAGGCATTTAGTACAAACAATTTATTTCACATAAACACAATAAAAATTGCTAGTTTCAAATTCATTTACAAACCGTCTTGGAGGTGCACAACAAAATTTTACCAAGCATATTATATTTCACTTTTTAAGGTTTGTCTCCAATATTTAAAATTTTGAAGACTTTGTGTTTCAGACTTGTTTTAAGGCCAGATCTAGAGAAATACTGAAAGATGTTCAGATGAATGCACGCTTACAACTTCACAACTGAAATGATTGTAATGCCATTTTTACTACTTTATTCTTTAGGTTGAGCACAACAAGCCTGATTTTTCAATTTTTGTTTTTAAACCCAAAATAAATAGAAAAATTTGACAAAATGTTTGTAAGCAAAATTTATTCTACACTTATTTGTCCTAGGAAAAAACTCAAAAATAAAAAGACATTTTTTTTAATTCTTAAAAACAGTTATTCACATGACTATTGATGTCCTGAAGTTAAAAAAATTTCTACTGAAAAATATAACTGCAATAGAAATTCTTGAATACATTTCTGTCCTGTTAAAAGAAATATAATTTTTTTTAAACCAATATTTAAATATTAATACACAGCTTACCAATCGACAAGTTCTCCTGTCCTTTTTTTATCAAAAAATTCCAAATCTTGCTTTATTATACAGTCAAATAGTTCACATTTCATTCTGGCAGCAAGTCTCTCACCTACATTTGATAATAGGGAAATGTACACAAATGTAGCAATGGCCTGAAAAATAAACTAATTAATAGGATTAACTGTGTTTAAACTTATAAGTAAAATATTTTGACACCAATTATTGAAATTCAAATACATATTTTATACCTATTAACATCTTTAATCTGACTTTAATTGTTAACAAGGTCAACTTAGGTTTTATCCATAATTAACTAGGAGCTAATCTAGTTTCTTTTTAATACAATTAAAGAAATAGTAATTTACAAAACCAACATATCTAGATAAATTATGTCATTCTGCTGTACTGGAGACAAATCTGAGTTGTAAGGGATCAGAATGGGGGTTCACTTTCACTAACTTGAAGGGGAGGTTGTTATCTCTTCTATTCTTGTTAAAATAGTATCAAATAATGCATAGGAATAAAAGTCACGTTTTTGTTTAATAATATACTGTTGTCTTGTTTAAAATTCCTGTATATTTTGAATTGTTCTAATGCATTCGCGAACTTTCCTTTTTTATAGTAGTGCAATATTTTCAGGGAATTTTCTATACTGGAGTATTTACGGTAGCTCTGAATTATGTATTTGGCAAATTTGGATACGATTTTTGTAGAATGAGCAACTTATTTGGCAGAAGGAACCTTTTCTTGAATGATCTTCCTGTCTGTCGTATATATTTTTTTGGACAGTCACTACAGAATAACTCATATATTCAATCAAATAATTATTCTTCTTTCCTGATAGATTTTTAATTTCCGGGAATTTACGACTTCTTTCAAAATACATAATTTTTAAAAACGCTTTCCCCTGTAGTAAAAGGGTTTAACGCTTATCTCCTACAGATATCCAGAATGAATTGAATACTATCAAACAAATTGCAGTCAATAACATGTACAGTACCAAATTAGTTGATAATATTTTTAATAAAAAATTAAAACGTAAAATATGTGATTCTCTATATAATTCTAAGTACAATGAAAAAGAAAACATCAAATATTGTAAGGTTAATTTCATTGGAAACACTAGTTATAAAGTTGGAAATTTAATATCTAATAGATATCATTATAAACCTGCGTTTTATTGCTCTAGAAATATAGGAAAATTAATTATTAACAATAAGGATAAGAGAGTTAGTTTAGAAAATAGTGGTGTATATAAAATTTCTTGTAATGATTGCAATTGTGAATACATAGGTCAATCCGGAAGGTCAGTTAAGAATAGATTTAAAGAACATGTACACAGTTGGAAGTATGGCAAATCTAATTCAAATTTTGCAAATCATTTATTAGACACAGGACATAATTTTGATCCTAAGTTAAACGTTAAACTTCTGCATATGGAACAAAAAAGTAGGAAACTCAATAACCTGGAATGTTTAGAAATCAATAGATCAATTTAAAAAACCATACTTCCAACTTAAATGAACAAATTATCTTAACTCATCACCACTATTGAGACCTATTGTGTAACCTTTGTTTTCTAAAACACCCCCACTTCCATCCCACAGGTTAGATCATTGACCTTTCTTTTGTCATTTCTCAACCCCTTTTACTCTAACCTTTCCTTTTGTCACACATTTTTAGTTTAGACATGTTTTGTTTTCCATTTAGTTGCTTGAAAATGCCTAACGGCGAAACATATGTCGCAATTAAAGCTGTTTTGTGTAATTGAATAATCGTCTCATTATTTCCATTTTAACTAGAAGCTATAAATATGGTCTTTTTAACAGCAAAACCACAAATTTACATTGAACGCTTCATATGAACCACTATGGTTTAAAACATAGACAATTGAAAATTTGTAGTATGTAAAATAAGTTATAAGGTTTTAAACTTGAAATATGGTCTTTTATAACAGTAAAACGGTTACCACAAATTTACTGAGAACGCTTCACATGAACCACTATGGTTTAAAACATAAACAATTTTCAATTGTTAGTAGTGTGTAAAATAAGCTATACTACAAACCTATAGGGTTTAACTAGAGCTAGAAATATGGTCTTTTTAACAGCAAACCACAAATTTACATTAAACACTTCACACGAACCACTATGGTTTAAAACATAGACAATTGAAAATTTGTAGTATGTAAAATAAGTTATAAGGTTTTAAACTTGAAATATGGTCTTTTATAACAGTAAAACGGTTACCACAAATTTACTGAGAACGCTTCACATGAACCACTATGGTTTAAAACATAAACAATTTTCAATTGTTAGTAGTGTGTAAAATAAGCTATACTACAAACCTATAGGGTTTAACTAGAGCTAGAAATATGGTCTTTTTAACAGCAAAACCACAAATTTACATTGAACACTTCACACGAACCACTATGGTTTAAAACATAGACAATTGAAAATTTGTAGTATGTAAAATCAGTTATAAGGTTTTAAACTTGAAATATGGTCTTTTATAACAGTAAAACGGTTACCACAAATTTACTGAGAACGCTTCACATGAACCACTATGGTTTAAAACATAAACAATTTTCAATTGTTAGTAGTGTGTAAAATAAGCTATACTACAAACCTATAGGGTTTAACTAGAGCTAGAAATATGGTCTTTTTAACAGCAAAACCACAAATTTACATTAAACACTTCACACGAACCACTATGGTTTAAAACATAGACAATTGAAAATTTGTAGTATGTAAAATCAGTTATAAGGTTTTAAACTTGAAATATGGTCTTTTATAACAGTAAAACGGTTACCACAAAATTTACTGTGAACGCTTCACACGAACCACTATAGTGTAAACAGTAGAAATTTTTCACTTTTCCGTAGTATGTAAAAATATAAGTTTTTTAAACTTGAAATATGGTGTTTTAAACACTAAAATTGACATTAAATGCTTCAAACTATGGTTTAAAACGTACAAACTTTTCTATTTATGTAAAAATGTAAGGTTTTGATTTATACTTAAAATATGGTCATTAATAAATTTTGAGTCTTTTTAAATACACTAAGTTTGAACACAGTAACTTTTACAAAATATGTACAGAAATGTTTGATTAGCACGTAAATTTGGTATATCTCAAAATATGATTAATAAGTATGATTATAAGTATTAATAAATATGATTATAAGTAATCTGTCCAAGGTAAAAGCGGGGGGGGGGTTGATTAACGGAACAGAAAGAAACCAAAAACTTCATTCAAAACTCTGTCTGTCTAAATCAAATTTGATTCAGTACATATTGTAATTCTTTACAAAACTATGGAATTTATTTCACATACAGACAGACAGACTTTTGGAATGAGTTTGGTTTCTTTTTTCCCGGCCCACTAAACTTCTTTAAAACCAAAATTTATATCCTTAAATCCTTTGGGCATTTAATACTTTACTTTTGACCTTTTTTATGAAATGTGATTTTTTTATTTTATACAAGTAAATTTTAAATAACTTGTACTACCGACCGTAGGTACTTGGTGGAATTTCATTATTAATAATTAAATAAAAGGCAATTTGTACTTCCACAATATATATATATATATATATATATATATATATATATATATATATATTGTTTAGGCGTGGCAAAAATTAACGCAAAATAGGATGCTAAAGCTAAGCAGTGGAAGCAATAGAATTTTTTTTTTTTTAACTAGTGAACTTAGCACCCTAACCACGTCACTAGGAATAATGGAAGGAATTAATTAACTTTGATTCAGCAATGTATTCCCAAATGTATAATTAATTCATAGATATTTGGTTATAAAAGATACAACCTTATTAAAATAAAATAAAACAAAACATGAAATTAATAGGAGCTCCTTTACATAAATGATTCAACTGAACTTTACTTTCCTCTAATTTAAACAGAAATAAAATTAATTCACAATGTTATAAGAAGTCAAACAAAACAAACTTTTACAATTTAACAGAGATAACATAAATAATTTAGTACTGTTTATGATATAATGTTTTAAAGAGAAATACCAATGTTCCCCGGGTATGAGCCTCAAACATAAGAAAATACAGTCTGACCTTTTGTTGTCATCGTAACCTCATGAGTTAGTTATGATGCTGTTATGTGTGAACAGAAGGAGTACACTATTTACACTATTTTAGAAAATATTAGGTTTAACTGATACTGACAACAGTTAATAACTTGAGTTATAATATAAAAAACATTACACTTGCTTGATAATGTGCAATATATATTTATGAAATATAGTTAGAACGCGCACAATTATTTTTTTTACAATGAATGTCCTTTTTATAGAAAAAACAAAATCCATCTGACCAGTCCATACAACCACTGGTAAACCAACAAAAACTACCGGATTTATCTGTTTGTCTTGTTAAACAAACAAAGTACTTGGATTAGGCCTTCTTGAATCCAAGCTAGATATTGAAGTTTATGCATTGAACTGTAAAGTTTGTTTTAAGATAAGAAATATCCTGCTTGTTTATGCTTACATAAACATACTGCCCACCAAAGACTAGTCGATCACACCTCATCACTACTCCTCCGGGAAACCTGCTCAGAGCTTCATCACTACTTCTCCGGGAGATCTGCACTGCACCTTATCACTACCTCCCCCCCCCCTACTCACTCAGGCTAACAAATAAGGCAAGGGAGTTTGCATTAGCGCCCTGTTTAGCACAAAGACGACTAGTTTTTGAAGACCACCTGCCTGCCTACCTCCTGTTCACCACCCCAGACCAATGCTTGCCAAAAAAGACATGCCGCGTGAACCCGACAGGACAGGGGAATTATTAGAGGAAACGCTGGCACCGGTAGACCATTGCAGCACTATCGCCTCCTGAAAATGAAATTGTTAAAGCTCCGGCTCGGACGGTAGTGGTCTGTGCGCCTTTGATGCTGAGGACAAACAAGGAAAGACGAGAGGCAAGGCAAAGAAGTCAACAACAACCATGCCCGATTGCAGGGAAATCTCCTTAAGCCGCCACCCTGCCACTCCATCAACGAATTTCACAGGATATCAGCTATTCTGTAACAAAACCAATATACATCTCCATCCGGCCCGTCCGACTAACCAATCCAGTGCCCAGCGACCTTAGAGCTCCACTATACATGGTGCTGTAGGTGACCTCAGCAAAAAAGGCTCTTTTCAGGGCCACCAAGTGTGCCAAAATTTTCTCACCATTCCCCGGCAGAAACCTTCCCGACCCTCCCAGATTAGTCCGCCTGTCACTACTACTTCTCTCCTTCCGCCTCCAAACAACAACCTTCAGGGCCAACCAGCAGCTTAAAAAGACCTGAGCTACGTCAAAATAAAGTTTGTTTTATGTGAAATTTGATTTAAAGTTATTTTTGCCTTAATATGGAATTCCACCAACTGTGTTTTTACTTAATAAGTTATGTAATTTGCTTATATTAATAGCCTATTACAGACAAGACAATTTTTGCAATACTACCATACTCCTAATTTTATGGGCATGGGATTAAAAATGTTAATGGGTTAAACATTTATTGAAAACATGCTTCAAAATTTAATATAGGCTATTATTAAATTAAAACACAAAAGAAATTTAACAAATACGAGTAATTTGTAATATTACCTGTCCAAAATAAAGGCAGAGGATATGAGAGACAGGTATTTTCATTTCAGTTGCAAATGATTCATTTCCTGGTTGGTTTATAAATTTTGTCATCACATTGATAATATTCCCTAAATAAATAGGAAGCTCTATGTTTAAAATAGCAACAATTATTGCAGCCTGAAAAAGAAAAAAATTAATCGGTTTAATTAAACTTAAATTTTAATTATATTAAGAACTAATTGAAATATATTAAAACATTTTTTTCACTAATATTTATTCCTATAATTGAATCTGGATAAAATATTTTTATATAAAATATCTTTTTTTGTTTTAAAATACTAACAAAAAATAGAAAAGAGTCAAATATATTTATCATATGATGATGTAATATGTAATAAATGTGCAAATTAGTATTCTTCAAACAAATCATATTTGTTTTAGTTTTATTGATTTACATTTAAGCTTATATTATTATATTAAAAATATTAAAATTATATAGAAGATTTAAAATAAAGAACACAGAAAGAGGCTTCTCTTCTTTTGACTCCAGAAGTAGCCTACCTGTCTGTGTTACCTCGCACCATGATAACTTAAGAAAATCTTAACTGATCTAAATGAAACATAGGGAGAGTTTTTGGGGGTAATCAGACAAGTATCATGATATGTCTATCATATTATGTCCAAAATTTGTGAGGAGAATAATAACAGTAAGCAAAGACTTACCAAATGATATACCGGTAATTAATCTTGAAAAATTAAGAACACCAGTTTTATAAAATTTGTTTTCTAACCTCAACAGTTAACAAGATGATTGGGACCATCAAGGTATTTTCCCAGCCCCATCAAACATTGTAATACAAGAGTAGATCCTCTACATGTAATCCCTCTTGTACCTTGTAAGAAATATTAA
This sequence comes from Aphrophora alni, assembly GCA_963513935.1. Classification (NCBI taxonomy): domain Eukaryota; kingdom Metazoa; phylum Arthropoda; class Insecta; order Hemiptera; family Aphrophoridae; genus Aphrophora; species Aphrophora alni. The sequence continues at coordinate 72,818,459 of OY740770.1, read as the reverse complement.
GTTGATTTGGTAAATCAAGTTTGTTTAATATAGTTGTTACATGTTTTCTGCACCTCCTATATCATTACTTTCTTAGTGTTGGCTAGGCCGTAACAAGCCTTTGTAATGTTAAAAAATGCGGGTTTTGTTATTGTGAATTGTTTTGAATCAAAAAATCTAAAATTGGCACTTTTTAATATTAAGTTTTTATTTAAAGAAAATTACTCAGCTTTATGGGCGCCAGATGAAATTAACTCATCAATTTTGAAAAAGTAAAAGTTTATTATTATTATTTAAAAAAATTCTCAGGGTCGTAAATCCTTTTTAAAGTGTACTTTCAGTGGTTCTTGGTAAATAAAGAAATCTTGTTTGTTATGCTGAAACTTAACATGATTTATTATTTTTTAAACTTTAAAACAATTACACAAATTTATCATCAATGTTATTCTAGACATTCATATTCTAAATCTTAACTTAATGCATCCTAATGTTTCTTAAAAAATCAAATTGAATTTTAATAATTGAATTTAATTTTTTGTTGCAACTCTGTAAGTGAATTAATCTTTAGTTTGTTTATTTAAATTTATATGATTAATAATTTTGTTCTTCCAAAATAGATCAAATTTCATTAATTTTTTTATTAAAAAAAAATACTTTTTTTTAATAATTTTCTATATATTTTATAATGTGACAGTCTGCAATGTCATAGCTCAAATATGCCAAATCAAAACTTATACTTAAACATTGAAATGTTTTTTATCATGTTATAAACAAATATAATTTCAGAATAAAAGTCTTAACGTGTATACCAGTCACATTCTTTTTAGTTAAAAACACTATTCCTTGGAGACGCCTCGCTTCGTTCTCCGGAAATGTCCTACTGCCTCGTGCTGTTCACGATGGTCCTATGTTCAGACGTTGACATTCTTAATTCACCTTGCTGCTTTACAGAATTCATTTTCTTTTATTATTATTCAAATAACAAAATGATTGTTAGTATTATAATTTAAACCGTTCATATAACACTTAACGGTTTTGTCTAGAATTCACGATTCAATTGTCTTACTTATTAGCTTGCACCATGTTTATAACAGTTCACATCACCGTATTGAGTTCAAATTTTCGATTAAGACGAATACTACTTTGTTCATTCTTACTTTAATCTTCCAACTCGGAATTAACATTTTCACTACATTTTGTAAAACTTTCTCTACACAGAAATACATCTTACCACATCAGAGCCTTGATTCCAACTTATTTTAACATTTTCACTACATTTTGTAAAAACTTTCTCTACACAGAAATACGTCTGCCTAGATCAGAGACCTCCTTTCAACTGAATCAAGCATGCTTGTCCTTTTCACATCACGCGATCCAAGGTTTACCTTTCTGGTCACACGCACACTATTCAAATCATTTGCCTGACAACAAGCTTTGTCTATTTTCACAATACAATTATTACCTAAATAAACTAAAGTTGTAATAGTTTATTACAACTTATAACTAAAATTTTATACATCAATTTAATATTTTGGAAATCTATATTAATTTTATATACCCTTGTTTTAACATTTACTTTCAGTTATTCATTTGATTCACGTAATCTCCCCTTCAATTAAATTACAAATCTCCCGGTTTATTTTTGTTTCAAATCTTAATATAACCATTTCTTGGTTGTACAAGTTCAAATTACCATTTTAGGTACTACACCTTATAGATCTACATATACTCTCCACTCACTTTGCTCGTGTCAATGTCTCAGCCCTAGTAGGCCTCAAAACTGTACATATATGAAGAAGCCTCCACTCGCTATGCTCATGTTGGTGACTTGGCTCTGCAGAATCTCTTAATTATACGAATAACAATTTGCTTAGGAGTAGGGATTCAAAATTATATTTTTGACACCATTTGTCATTGTACAGAGGCAGAGTTGGTATGCTACCATTATATGCGGAATTGAAATCTATAAATTTATATCTAATATAGTATGTTATATGTTGAACATTATCAAAAAACTTTAAAATATCCATATTTTGACATTTTTAATTAGATTTGTGTAAATTTCAATAAGGTTCTACATTCACACAATAGTCCCTGTTGTATTAATAAGAACAACATATGATTAAAATCATATGGTTATTGTTAATAATTGATTTTTGTATATGATTAATTTTCATCATTGTTTTTATTACTTGAAATAAACTTTACTAAATATATAACCAAGATTCTATCTTAATAAATAATTTTTGTTTATATTGTTCTCGACTCTGTATATTTTGTCCTATAAATACAACTTGGTGGCAGCGGTGAACATTTTGTCTAATTAATTCTGCAATTCTAACAAAATTAAGGTAATTTATCTTGACTTTATAAATTTTTCACTTAGTATTTAGCTATTGTTTTATGTCAGTGTGACCATCTCCACTTCTTTGACCAGCTGGAAGCTCCGGCTGGCTGTAGACCGAGTACACTTTAGCCGAATCTTGTCAGGATGGGCCAAGAAGTCGGGTTAGGACGCTAAATAAACGCACGCAACGCAAGTTAAATTTAATGTTATCTTTTATTTTAGCGCTGAATACAGTATTTATTAGAAGAATACAGTAATAATTATAATTTATAAAAAAGACATAACGGCTAGATAAAAGGCCTTAATAGTGGCCGAAAAGCATACCGAGTAATTTAGATAGAACGTGGCCGAAGAAAATGGACTGACCTCGTCCCGTAGCGGTCTGCCGTTCAACCTTCTTCTCGCGGCTCTCGGAACAGACTCTCTCCCAGCTCGCTGGTTCAAGCCCTCCACTCTTCGTCTCTCCCCCCCCTTCTACATAATCTTGCACTGCTCAACAAAATTGCAAGTGCCAATTGATATTTTATTATTTAGAATCCCTTCCCATTACATCCTAATTTATTCTTATTATGGTTTTAATTTGGTGGGCTCCTTGGCTGGGCCACATCAGAAGAAAAATTGGTTCCTCTTTGTACTGTAAGTAATATGGCAACTAACTAGGGAAGTTTAATCAATACTGTTGTTTAGTAGTGGAGAAGGTTTACAAGAAAGCTTTGATTCTTTTGACCTAACAGTCACTGAAGAAAAAAAGACCACATGAAATAGTTTTAGGGAAATTTGACGATTTTTTTTTACCAAAAACAAATGTTATATATGAAGGATTTATTTTTTTCAGAAGTCGACAAAAAGAGTCGCTGTAGCTACCTTCCATGTTAACATATTGACTTGGGGCGAGTCTCCTAAACACCACTCAGAGCTACCTAAAGAGGTATTGGCTAAAGAAGATGCACACAGTATCAAATTTAATAAAATGAAATATATTCTATTCAGATAAAGTTGAATTCCTTAGATACTTATTTGGATACACTGGGGTTTCAATTTCTCCAGAAAAATTAAAGCTATAGTGGAATTTAAAACGACTAATGATAAAAAATCTTTACAAAGTTCTCTAGGTATGTTTAATTGTGAGTCTAAATTTATACCAAATCATGCAAATTTAAGCAGTTCACCCAGAGAACTGTTAAAGAATGAAGTCTAATTTGAATGGGAAAGATCTAAAGAAGATGTATTTAAGTTACGTAGACAAGCTTTAATTAAAGTTTCAGTTCTGGCTTTCTATGATCTATCCAAAAACCTCACTTTTAAGTGGAGAAGCTAATTCAATTAGCCTAGGATGAATACCCTATTACATATCCATCAAAGGCTTTAACTGAAATTCAAACAAGATATACTAAAAATTGAAAAAAGCTATTAGCAATATGTCTTGGCATTGAGAATTTTATTGTAAACACTACATTTTTGGTAAAGATACAATGCAAGTTGAACCTAATCATAAACCATTATTTGGTGTGATAAAAAAAAAACCCCCCTTTATTTGAAGTTCCTGTTCGTCTTCAAAGAATGTAATGTAGTAGTACTCATATTCATTACATCTAGTTCACACTCCAGGAAAACAAATATATATGGCAGATACATTATCTTGTGATTTTTCAGACTCTGGTTGTAACAATGACACTGGACTGGATGATAAAATTGAATTACAAGTTCCAATGCCGATTGATCACTTGCCAATGACTAGAAAACAATGAAAGTTACTAGCCGTGAAATCTGAAAACGATCCTGTGTTGACTCGGTTGAAGACATATATTCTAAATGGCTGGCCATCTAATGGCCATCAAATTACAAGAATGTTGTGGCTCAATGCATATCTTATTTTGAGTTTAGGGTGAACTATCTTTAGAAAAACTAAATGCATTTAGGAGACAGAGAATTCTTGTCCCAAATGCTCTCATACCCAGATATACTTGGTAAATTACATATTGGTCATCTAAGAATATATAGAACTCTGAGCTGTGGTGATGATTCTGTATAGTGGTTGAGAATTTGTTAAGATCTAAAGAAATTTTTTAAACTTGCAAAACTTGTTTAAAGTATTGGAACAACAAGATTAAAAGAGCTTTGACATCTAAAAAATCACCCCACTTATTGTGGATGGATGTGGGTTGTGATAAATTTGAACTTAATCAAAAATACTATATTATGTCAAGAGCATGGACAATGTTCATTTTACAACAGCCTGTTTTGTTAAAAAGAAATCTTTCCTCCATCTGGATAATAGGAAAAATTGTACAATTAGGGTCTACTACATACCGTACTAACACTTAGTAGAGGGTGATAATGAAGAAAAAACATACAGGGCCGTCAAATTCCGTTACAGTTTATAATCAAAACTTTTAATATATGAACTATACAAGAGTCAAACATCAAGATAAAAGAGCTTCTAGATTAAAGTCAGTGTATCCCAGCATTAGCTATCAAACAAGATCTGGTAGTGTGATGGTGCAACCGAAGAAGCTAATGGTTTTTCAAGTTGGTTATATACTTGTATTAAGAGGAAAAATGTTATATTAATAAAAAGTAACATAATATGATTGTTAATAATATGTTAATATTGTTAACATAAGTTTATTGTTAATAATTGATTTTTACGTACGATTAATTTCATTATTGTTTCTATTAGTTAAAATTAACTTTGTTAAATATATAACCAAGAATAAATATTTATACTATCTTAATAAATAATTTTTGTTTATACTGTTGTTGATTTTTTGTATACTTTGTCACATAAATACAACAGTATCTGACACCAAATTTCATGTTCCTATCTTAATTTCTGTGGCCATTATTGAGGTTATATACTGACAACAACGACATGGGCACCATGTCGAAAATCATTTTTTCGGTTTCATGAACCCATGATATGTGAAGCTCAGTCAAAAAATCAAAAGTCGAATTTTTTCCGGTTACCTAGACTATGGGGTAAGTAAAAATGTAAGAACTATTTTTTTATTAATTGCATGAATTGATTTTATAATACGTCTACCAGTATTTGACTAACATTTAATATCAGTACATTCTCATAACAAACAACTGAAATGTCTAAATTATAAAAATTTTGTTTAAAATTTAATTTAATTTCATAATTATTGAACATATCTTACCCCAACTGCTACCAGTAAACTCCATATATCTGGTTTTAACATATGGAAAAATGTATACCAGTCAAAAGTATCTTCTATTTCTATTTTCTCTTCAATGTGTCTAGGATTTTTAGAAGTACATGTTGCATTTCTATTATGCACCAAATACTTTGTGGCATAACCAGTTAACCCAATGACAGCAACATTAACAAGTCCTTTTGAGTATTTAGAACTATTTGCACATTTTGATTCAACCTTAGATAATAATTTGTTCTTCTCTTTCCAGAAACTGTTGCGGTCAAAATACCAATTTCTGTGTGATTTTGTTAAACCATTCGTTATGCTGCAAACAAAATGGAAATACTTAGGCATACAAATTGTATTGTATAATATAAATATTAAATTATCAGATTGAATTAAATAGTACTGCAATAATAATAATAATTTCTAAAAAAAACTACATTATATTAAACAATCCCTAGATGTAAAAATGTATAGCAAAGTCATATCTGGCCAAATTAGCCAGTTTTATGAATAAATAGTGTGAGAACTTTCTCGTGCACCCATACACAAAACATAGTCACACCTTTTTTGTGGATAAAAACCACTAGTTCATGTTTCAGTTTCTAAGAAAATATGCCGGTAGTAAAACTTAAATTGACTACAAAAGAAAAAACTTTTGATATATTCCCTCCAATAATCTTCAACATTTTAGCATTAATAACATCTATTTCAGGATCTTTACCTAGTTTTAACTTATAATGATGTTTAGAATTTCAAAAGAATCTACAGGATTAAGAAAAAGGGTGGTAGGTTCAGTTTTATCTTTAATATACTAGAATATACAATGTTTTCACTATAATTTGTAAATTGTAACTTTCAAAAAAGTGAACCTAATTTAAGAAACAACTATTAAACATACGAGTATTTGCAACCTCCAATTGTTCTATGACAATACTACCACCAACCTCCATTAATTTTATATCCTCATAATATTTGACCTTTTGCCCTTTTATCTTGTTTGTAATTTTCCATTGCTGCTTTTGATTGCCATTATATTTATCAAAATTATTTTTATAATAACTTAATTGGACTTAGCATCCTGTATGTTACCCTGGAATTTACATTTGAATTTATTAAAATATGATTTTAAGCTAATATCACTCTCGTGCTTTTTGATCTTTTAAATAGATTATCTAGTTTTTTTTTAATTTGCTTACTAAGTAATCATTTATCCAAGGTTTCAGTTTTTTATATTATTTGGGTATAATTTAAGAAATTTGCTTCTTTCTATTTATATGTTCAGTATTTTACAAAAGATGAATCCCCAAGTTTAAAAACATTAAACCAATTGACAAGGGCAAGGTAATCATTAGGTTTGTTGTAATATAAAAAAAAGCCAGACTGGTTACTCTACAGAATACATCTTTTGCAGTGAACATCATCTGCTTGCTGATAAGCAAAGGTTTTTGATATGGTGATATGTGATATATACTTCAATAACATTAGCTTCAATAATAAGTTTCTTTCTCTCTCTAACATGAATACCAACATGATTAATACATAACTCTGAATTGGCTGCAATTCTAAAATTTATTAAATAAATATTCCAAGCTAGAACTCGCTAGAACTGCTTTGTAATCATCAACAATTTTCATGTTTTAGGAATATCTATATTTATATCTCTTACAATTATTTATATCATTATTAAATGGTTGATTACTAAGAAATGTATTAAATTCTTCAATAAATAAATCACTGGTTTTATTATGAAATTTATAAAGAAGACTGAAATTAAAATTTTGCCACATAAATTTAAGCTGCAAAACATCTGCTGATACAAAAGAAACGTGATTATGATTAATTATTACATTGATATCAACATAAACCAGAACTCCGTCAGTTCTGTAATCATCATTAAATTTAGAAAAAAATGTAAAATTAAGCAATTGATGAACCTCATGTTGTTCTATTCAAATTTCTGTCAATATAATAATCCTTAGTTGTACATTGCAAGCCGATAGCCAGGTTATAAACAGGTCAAAATTGTTGTGTATGAAACATATTTTGTTGTATAATTAATAAATCCCTATTCATTTTCAGTTGAAAATAAGATCTTTAATACTAAATACAGGTACTCAAACACACACTCTTTTTAATAAAGATATATGTAATAGATATATGCATATCAACCCACATATAGTTTGTAATCATGAACATACAAACTACAAAATCAAATGTTTGAAATACAATACTCATACACACGCACTTACAGCACATATTTTTTTACTAAAAGTGTTACAGTTCATGCACACACATACATCCTAAAAATATTATACCCACCTTTCACCTGTCATGCACATAATTTGAATATACAATTTTTTACAAAATATATGCATATATGACCCATACATTATAGTCATTCAACATAATATGTACAACACATTATTAGAAAACATTAATTATTATATTTATGTGCATATACTTCACTCACACAAATAATTACAACTATATCCTATCCCAAACTACTTACGATTTATTGTAAATTATTTTATACATTTATTTAAGTTTCAAAAATTACCTAAATAATTAGAACAAACAACTTATTCTGGCTAGCAAAATTAAAAGAATGGACCAACAATTAAATCTAACACTCGGTGAAGAGGCTATGGTAATTATCGAAAGTTTATTGTTTCTAAAAGGGTTATGTTTATGAAATAAAATAACGATTTGTAACTAAAATAAAATAATAATAACAACTTCTGTGTTGTATAAGATAATGTTGAAAGACTTGTGTATAAAAATATATGAAAACTTCTAGAAGTTTAGAAAAATATGGTACCTATAACTAATGTTTATTAACACTGTGATTGGATATAGTTTTCTAACTAAATTAAAATGATTACCGTACCTAAGTTTATACCCATTTATAAAAGGACAGACTTTTTTTAACAAAAATCTTTGAAGAGAAATGACCTCTGTAAAAGCTAATTCTTTGGCTATAATAGTTTTTTCTGACTTCCAATTGGAATTTAAGGAGGAGTTTTCACAAGGAATGTTGTCAAGAATCATGTCAATTCAGTCTTACATGATGTTGAGGAAAGATTGGATACTAGTATTTTAAACTACAACTTAATCATGCTGTTAAAATATTATATTGTTATGGTTTAAGTAGCCTACTTGCATTATATTTAAAAAATATTCTTGGTGAAAAACAGTAGTGGAAGTTTATTAATGTTTAATATTTAGATGAGAAAACAGTCAAATTTGGGGTATCATGAAAATTTATTTTGGGCTCTTATCTCCTTGTTTACAGTTAATGACTTGCTCAAAATCTGTTATCAGGTTCAATCATATATGCAGATGTTGCAACTTTTTGTCCATGTACCAACCCTTATGGTGAAAGAAAAACTAAAGATGTTATTGAATTTCTGTCAGATGAAATTTAAATCAGTGATGTAAAAGGTAATATGGCAGGTACAAACTTTATTACTGTTCTAATTTGATCTGAAGTATGTCTGTCAACTTAATAGAAACCTTGTTTGTCATTTAGGTGTAAAACTTCAAAAAATTAGTTTCGTGATAGTAGATAAGTGTTTTATAACTAAGTCACCATGGGATAACAGAGCATATATCAAGATCATGTTCAGTGTATTATAACAGATAATTTTGTTGATTTTATTTAATTCTGTTATAGCATTAGTCTTATTTTGTACTACTATTTGATTTTTTATTACCTTAGTACTTTTAATGCTTATACTCAATACTGGGTCCTCTTTCTGTGCACCATATAGTTCATAATCAAGTGATACAGAATGGTATATCAAGAAACAGGTTTTTTTACTCTCTATTATGTGGGTCAAGAAGAAGCAACATGTCATAATAATAATCTTTGGCAGAACAGTTTTCGTCCTTCTGATAAATCATTACCTGTATCAGAACAGACTTCTATGTGAAAACTAAGGGGAACTTCTCCTGACCCACTTTTTATATTTTTCAGACGAAGCAACGTTTACACTCCTAAAAATGTATCACAATTCATAATTTGAATTAGTTTTTAACAGTTCATAATTTCAATTTCAAAGGAAAATGCCTTTGCCAGTATAAAATATATTAGAACCAACTTATT